>CM076579.1:505471358-505800522 GCA_034641835.2 Pinus albicaulis
GAACTGGATTAACTTGCTCAGTAACTAAATTTGTTTACTCCTTCCACTTTCGACGCAGGTCCGTACATCGTTCCCGGAATGTCCCCTCTTTAGGGGTTCTCTTTCCAGTGTTGCCAGTGCTGTGGGAATTTGCTCAAATATGTTATATATATATTTCCGTAAAATGATACATTTCATTTTTTTGTGCCAGTGCACTTGTTTTTAATATTACTGGAATAAAATCTTATCCAATATTGTGTTAACATTTTATGTAACGGTTTCCCATATTATAATAGTATTTATAAAGTAATACTGCTGCTACATCCTTACAATTTCATAATGTGCATTTGTACCTTCTCTGCCCCATTTGAGTGGAGAGAATATAATTTGTATATAGAGGTGTTATTACCAGTTAGCAACAGAAAATATTTTTTCATACTGCTATAAATTTTATTATGTAACACCCCAATTTGTATGCTTTTGAATTTAGATAATTGAACAAAAATCCAAAGGGGAAACTGGACCCCAATGGAGAATTATTGTGTGGATTTTATGTAATTATTTATTAATGAAAATAAAATGAATTATTATGTGTGCACTATGACCAGAATGAGAAAATAGATCGTGAACCTAATCCAAGAGGATATGGATAGGTTAAGACTTTCCCAACCTTTCAAAAAGCCTTAAAAGGAATAATGATAAATTAGATTTAAGAGGAAAAATATTAAATTTCCCAATGAAGAGGAAATCAATTGGGAAGAGGTGGAAAGGCTAAAAAAAGTAGAGAAAGAAGCTTTAAATTATCTCATTGAGGGAAGACTAGGCCAAAATAGGAAGAAAGCATCCTAAAAATTATGGACGCAGAATTTGGAAACAGGCTTAGGGAAAGCATAGCTTAAGTATGTTGTTCTAGAACAGATTGAGGTTAGTATGTCCTTGGAGGATCTCAGCTTGGGGGTGAGTTCTAGACATAGAAGAACTCTAAGGTTGGGAGGACTGGTCATATGAAGAAGTGGTATGCACACCTAAAAAATAAAATTTTGTTATGTAATGTATTCTAAAATCTAAACTTTTTATTTGGTTGGAAGGTATTATAGTCTTGTGCTGTAGAAATGAAATTCCTTAAATTTAACATATTTTATAATAAGAAATGATCCTCAAAAATATGTATAGTTGTAGTAATAGAATTTACTCGGAAATATAGACGAGAATCTCTAAACCTGATATTGGTTTAAAGCTGGAGATATTGTGCACCCAGAAAAAAATTATATAACTTTAATCTTCTTCTGTGTTATAAATTAATATAGATATAAGAAAAGTAAAAAGAAATTATAAAATTGAAAGAAATTCAAAAACTGTTATACTCTAGTTTTGATTTAATGTATAGGTGACATTAATTCTGTATAAAAATCTCAAAGGAGATAAGATTAGAGTCAGGAAATATATTCTTTATATTTTGTCGTAGAAAATATTTATACCAAAACAAATAGAAAACATTATCTCTGAAAGTGGAAAATTTATGTTGAAAACTAAATAATTTTCTGAACTCGTACTAAAATATTTTGTATTGTGATAATACTAGCTGAAATCTAGAGTTATCAAGGGATAAGTAATTATTGCATTTAACAAACTAAATTAAATGGATGAATTTTAGAATGTATAGTAGCAGGGGAAAAATCTTACAGGAACTGTCTCCCAGAGTGTCGAAAACATAGCAGGGTTTGGATCTGGGGATAGGTATCCTGTAGATAAAAATAAAAAATCTAAAATATAAAAATTTTTATGATAGAAAATTGTACAGAAATGTTAGAGATCTAATATTATTGAAAAAAATTTACTATGCAGAAAAGTTGTTGAGGTATACAACTATGCATTAATTTTAGCAGCTAACTATAAAAATATGAATAGGAAAACCCAACTACTTCAACATCATAAATATATATGTAGAAATACTTAGTGTTCTACAGAATAAAATTGGGAATCCAAACAGAGAAAAAAAACAGTTTCCTCTTCATAATTCTGCAGAATAATATATACAGATATATATATATATATATATATATATATATATATTGATATAAACAGATATAGCATATGCAGTGCTGAAATGAAAGTATTAGCAAAAATAATGTTTATTATTACAATTATTCTATACAGAATGATATAACTAAACATAAATTAATATCTTATTGAAATGTAAAACAATATAAACAATGGAACAACCATCAATAAAAGTAACCAAAATTTTAAATAAGATATTTTATGGTGGAAATATTCTTACTAGAAATATTGGACCTTAAAAATATAATTAATTATGATAGGCTAGATAAACAATAGAAAAATTTTTATATACAGGAAATATACTATTACCATGCTCATATTCAATATCGGTGTTTCTGTGAGGAAAGGAAATTGTGATGTTTTACAAAAAGAGTTTGAGTAAATCGAAATTGGAACTGCAGATTTACTAATCACATGTTTTATAACCTACAGATTTCCTAACTCTTTGTATACTCTTTTAAATTTGTTGGATAAGTAAATACAACTTAATAGAATAGAATTACATTTTCACACCTGTAAGAAATTCAACCTAAAATCTATTCAAGTTAGGGTTTAAACATATATAACCATTAAAGTCACAAAGAGGAAAATTTCAATGGTTATACATAAAGAAAATCCATGTCAGATAAATATAACAATATCCAACTATTATATCCCCAATAGCTAGGGTAATATGTATATATGAATAAAACAAAATAATGTAATGGATGGAAATTTTAGCTCTCAGTACTGATAAAAACCAAGATATAAAACTAAAAAATGTATGAAATATTTTAATACACTCCATAACTCATTGTCTGCCAACATAGAAAAATTGAAAATGTTTAAGTAATTTCCTATATGGGAATCTCCCTATTGGGAAAATACAAAATAAGCCAGACAACTGACAAATGAATTGGCAACTCATTGTCGAGAGTAATCAGGACAAAAAATATGGATGGAGTGCATTCCATGAATATATGTTAACCAACCCAACCAAAACGAAATGATTAGGATCGAGGAAGAATCCTAATACATCAACTTAGAGAGAAATTTGAAAACTAGATAAGGAAATCGTCTTACCTACAAAGATGAAAATCACACATTCATATTTCAGTATTATTATTCAATTGTAAATAGAAATAAAATTTATAACATACTTGGTGCGTAGAATAGCCACGGAGAAACAAAAGGGATTTTTATACCTGGAGAATAGGGTATAGAAGGCACAACATCGAGGCTATAGAGGCCTTCAATGTCTTGATTGAGTATTTCTCATGCAACTATGTATCACAGGATGTGAAGAAAACCAAACACAATTAAAATTGTTACAAATCGATAAGAAAGGGAATGGAACCAGAATAAAAAACCATAAATGAGATTTCTCAAGGCATTAGCCAAGTTATTCATACCAAAAATTGATATATAGGTCTGAGAATCAAGAATCCTACTGAAGACGTGACCACAGCTACAATTTTGTCTTAGAGATAGTAAGATAAACAATATGAGAAACGCACTTAACATTCTAGCCTTAAAAAAAAACACGATGAATAAATTGGTTCAATTTTTCAGAGATAAAAGCTAAGAAAAAAAAATGACATGGTGAATCAAAACTAGTTGATAACTGAACCCATAACATTATCTACAAATCTCGGAGTGCTAAATCATAACTAGAAGCAGAGAAGTTTGAATACAAACTAGGATGTTACCTTAGATGTGTCCAAGCTGAAAGATAAATCTTCATAGCATATGGTGAATGACGAATTTGAAAGAGCGAAAGGGTTTCTGAATAAATTCGGGAAGCAATGAGCTCCCACCTCGTTGATTTCATAGGTTAAATGTAAGTTGCAGAAACAGAAACCCTAGATCATCTCCAGCCTATAGGTGGCATGATCTGCCTAGTTCGTAGGTCACAATAAATGTGAGCAACAAAAGTCTCGAGACAAAGGAATACAAATGAGAAAACTTGCTCATGGCTTCAATGTCATTTATGATATCCGACCATAGAAATAATAGCATGAGTTTTGAAAATCAACCATAACCCTTACCCCTTGCGAGGTTCACCACATTTTTTTTTATAACAAGCCAACTCAACAGTAAGGAAAGTAATACATTATTTGCATTATAGAGTACTCACAAATCCCACGGGGTCAAGTCACAATATCATGTCAGAACATTGAGAATGGTAATCGAATTTAAAAATGGTGGAGCATCAGTTAGCAGTCTACACCTACCGTAACATAGTATTGTTGAAGTTTTTAAAAGTTTGGAAACCAGGGCTAAATTCCCAATTGGATTGCCACATAAACATTATCAGTACACTGTATAAGATTGATGAAATCATTATAAATACAAGGAGCCATATGTTATAGATATGACAACCACCATAAGGGTATAACTTAGATTATCACCAAGTTCATTTGAATGAATCGTATGCAAATTTCATGGTCGAAAATTAAAATGATAAATATAGTGTGAATAAGTATGTAAAGCTTCACCTTGATACTTTACCTTTTATAACAATAAATCTAATGTTGTATTGACTAAAGTCGATTTGAAGAAAAATGAAAAGCATTAAGGGTATAATGTTTTAATAGCCATAGTATTCCCATGAATGAAATGATAAGGGCGAAAGGTAAATAAGAGAAATTGTGTAGGCAATATTGAAATACTAATCATTATAGGGGAACTAAATACCTATGAGAAGGGATATTTATATATATGAGTTAAATGCCCTAAAGTTGTTTTATGAAGTGCTGTGTAAAAATAAATCTGGGATATAAAAACATGTATGTAAATCATTAAGAGAAGTGAGGATTTCATTAGAAAACAAGGTAATGAATGAAAAAAAACAAAAAATTGGAAATGAGGAACATTACAAATGGTATCAAATCCCTAGTTTCAAAACAGGGCTATTTATGTGCTCACTGCTATGAGTAAAATTTGAAAAAAAATTATATGTATATTACTGATGTTGTATTGTTGTACAAAAAAAGGACTGAAAAGACAATGAGTGAAGAGGATGAACTCTATGTTGATTTGGGTGGTCGAGAGAACACACCAGATCCCAATGCTCCTTTGATGGCTATGTTGCATAGGATGCAACAGGATATGGCCCTGCTAAGAAGGTAGAATGATAGGCTATCTTTAGCCAGTGAGGAGCAGGAAAAACTTATAAGAGAACTGACATTGCAGAACAACCAAGAAGGTGAAGGTTCCAGAAGGAAAAGGAAAGGCAGGGAAAATCTCTCAGATGATTCTGAGGAAGATGATGGCACTAGACATAAGTCTAGACAGAAGAATGAATTACAGGGTGAATTTTAGAAAATAAAACCTCCCTCCTATGATGGAGAGAAGGAGGAAGATGTTGAGGCATGGTTGTTGAATATTATCAAGTATTTTCAAGTCTACGAATATGAAAGTAATTTAAGAGCCAGACTGGATATTTACTAGCTACAATGTAAGGCTAACTTTCTAGTGGGAAGAAAAAAAAATGTTTCACGACATTGATGAGAAAACAATGACTTTGAAGGATTTTCAAGTCAAGTTTAAAAACTGGTATTTGAACAAACACTACTATGATGAAAAAGCAAAGGAGTTTCATGAACTTAGATTGGGACAACTCACCATAGATTACTTTGTCACCAAGTTCACAAATCTGTTACGATATGTTCCTTACATTCGTGAGGAGAAAGCAAAGGTACAAAGATTTTTGAACTATTTTTGTACTATATACAAGGAGAAAATAGAGTTCGATAATCCAAAAACAATGGATGAAGTGGTGAGGAGAGCCATATTATGCTATCAGAAATTTAAGGGAAAGAATGAACAAGGGAAGAGTTGGACAAACAAGAGTGAATTTAGAGGAAAGAAACAAAAAAAAGCTTATTTGAAAAACTTTGGTAGGAATCATCAACAAAAGAAATTTAAGAAAGCAAACGAAAGTCAAGCTGCTCAATCTCAAATTGGTTCAAAACAAATAGATGGGAATAATAATAAGGAAGGAACTGTTAAAATGTGGGAGCCTTTGAAGTGTTGGGGTTGTGGAGAACCTCATCTTTTGAGGGACTGTCCACATCAAAATATTCAGATGGTTCTAAGAGATAGAGAAGCTACCACAGTGAATGACGTAGCAAGGAATATCCCCACTATCAGTGCAGCCTTGGAGAACCAACAAGCAGAACACAGTCTACTATGGTCGAGATGGAAGGTAAAATTTTTTATCAATCTGTTATAGTTTTAATTGACTCAGGCGCTTCTTTGAGTTATATTAGTCCACAAGTTGTAGAAAAATGTAAAATTGGAATATAAAAGTTTCAACAGCCTTGGTTGGTACTGTTAGCTACCAGAACCAAACACAAGGTAACTCATAAGCTATCTAAAATGGCTATTAAATTGAATGATTATTAGATAGAAGTAGATTTAAACATTTTTCCATTAGGTTCCTATGATTTACTGATAGGAATGGACTGTTTAGAAAAGAAAAATACCACGCTGAATTGCGGGGACAAAACTCTGCACTGCATAGATGCTGAAGGAAAAGGATTCATACTAAAGGGGAAACTGAAACCTATTTCTGTAAGGCTGATCTCAACCCTTCAGTTAAAAATAACTTCTAGAAAGGGGTATCAAGTATATGTTGTACATGTTAAAGAATTAGAACATCAACCAGAGGCAAAATTTGAGACACCTTACCAGTGATAAGAGAATTTAAAGAGGTGTTCCCGAATGAGATTTCTCATCCTCCCCCCAAGAGAGAGATTCATTTTTCAATCTATTTGGTGCCAGGGGCAACACCAATTTCTAGAACCCCTTACCAAATGAGCTCCCCTGAACTAATGTAGTTAAAAATGAAATTGAAATATTTGTTGGACAAAGGTTACATCAGACTGAGTGTATCCCCCTGGGGAGCACCGATGCTTTTTGTAAAGAAGAAGGATCGTACCTTCAGAATGTGTATTGATTACTGTCAACTGAATAAGTTGACTATCAAAAACAGGTACCCATTTCCCAGAATAGATGACCTTTTTGATCAGGTTAGAGGAGCTTTAGTATTCTCTAAGATTGACTTAAGGACTGGTTATCACCAAATCATAATTAAGGAGGAAGATATGAGTAAAACATCCCTTCAAACCAGGTATGGTCATGACGAATTTGTAGTCCTACATTTCGGTTTGAAAAATTCCCCTGGCACTTTTATGTGTCTAATGAATAGCGTACTGAATAAATACTTAGACATATTTGTACTAGTATTTATAGAAGACATTCTAATCTATTCAAAAAGTGAGGCAGAACATAAAGAACACCTTAGAATTGTGTTGCAGACTCTTAAGGAGAATCAGTTGTATGCCAAGTTTAGCAAATGTGAATTTTATAAGGATAAAATTCAATATTTGGGGCATATAATTTCAGAACAAGGATTGGCTGTTGACCTTGAGAAAATAAAGTCCATTAGAGAGTGGCTTGTACCAACTGATGTGTCAACGGTAATATCATTTATGGGGATTTGAGGGTACTACCGAAGGTTTGTAGAAATATTTTCTACATTAGCTTATCCTATAATGTCATTACATAGGAAAGCTAAAAAATTTTAATGGATTGAAAATGCCAAAATATTTTTGAACAACTGAAATTAAAACTTACTATAGCACCCATTCTAAAGATTGCAGATCCTGATAAAGAGTTTGTTGTGTGTACTGATGCATTTGGAGAGGGATTAGGCCGAGTTCCATTGCAAGAGAATTTTGTTATTGCGTATGAATCTATAAAACTTAAGAAACATGAACAGAATTACAATATATATGATATTGAGTTAGCGGTTGTAATTCATGCTTTGAAGATGTGGCGACACTATCTTCTAGGAAAGAAATTTATATTGATGACGGATCATATCAGCCTCAAGTATTTCTTCACTCAATCAGATTTTAATGCTTGACAAGCCAAATGGCTATCCTTTCTGAGTGAATTTGATATGGAAATAAAACATATCAAAGGAAAATAAAACAAAATTGTCGATGCTCTAAGCAGAAATGCTTGCCAAAACATACGTACCATTGGGAGTAGTGCTAGTTTTGACTTAGAAGGATTAGTAAAAAGGGTATCAGATCCCAACTATGAGAAACTGCAAATTCAAATGATGAAAAAAGAAATGAAAGGGTATACACAAAATCAAAAGGGACTGATTTGTTATAAAGAAACATTGTACATCCCCAATGTAGACTCTTTGAAAAAAAATCCTAGATGAATATCATAAACAGTTGTATTCAAGACATAATGGATATCAGAAACTACTTACAACCTTGAAAAAGAAATTATTTTGGCTAGGAAGGAAAAAATACGTGGCCAACTACTTAGCTAGATGCATGGAATGTCAACTAGTCAAAGTTGAACATCAGCATCCAGCTGGCCTCCTAAATCCATTACCAATTGCAGAATGGAAATGGGACATTGTTTCTATGGATTTTATAACAGGGTTACCCAGAACAAAGAACCAACATGACTCAGTGATGGTAGTGGTAGATACTTTAACAAAGGCTGCACATTTCATACCTATGAAATCTACTTTTGGGATAGCGCAAGTAGCAAATTCGTTCATGAAGGAAATTGAAACGCTACAGGGGGTTTCTAAAGTGATTATTTCAGATAGAGACGCCAAGTTCACAGTAGCCTTTTGGAAGGGTCTGTTCTGAGGCATGGGAACTAAATTTAATTTTAGTACTACCTATCACCCTCAGATGGATGGTCAAACTGAGAGAAAAAATCAAATTCTGGAGGATATGCTTAGAATTTATGTGATGGATAGGCCAACTAAGTGGGAATACTATTTAAATTTAGTCAAATTTGCTTATAATAACAGCTACCAATCTTCCATCAAAATGAGTCCATTTGAGGCACTCTATGGAAGAAAGTACCACACTCCTTTAATCTAGAGCCAATAGGAAGATAAGTTATTACTTGGGCCAGATGCTCTACAAGAAATGGAAATGATTGTCAAACAAATACAGAGAAACATCAAGACAACTCAAGATTGATAGAAAAGTTATGTCGATAAGAAGAGAGTTCACTGAGAGTACAAAGTGGGTGACCATATATATCTTCGGATTAAACGCAAAAAGAGCACTCTGTATACTGGAAGTTGTGAAAATTTGGCTCCTAGATACTATGGGCCTTTTGAAGTCCTAGAAAGGGTGGGACCAATGGCTTATAAACTAGCCTTATGCCCCCATGTTAAAGTTCATGATGTGTCTCATGTTTCTTTATTGAAAATATATGTACATGATACTTCCCATATTGTTGATTGGAATGTGGTTCAAGTGGAACTAGAAGGGGGTTTCCTTCAAGAGTCGCTTCGAATACTGGAGCGAGAAGAAATTGAACTATGAAACAGAACAGTAGCCATAGTAAAAGTGTAGTGGAAACACTTTACTACTGAAGAGGCTACATGGGAAAGAGAAGTTGAGATGATGGAAAAATATCAATTTTTATTTTCATAACAAACGATAGTAGATATTCTGTTAACACTGAGGACGATGTTTCTTTTCAGAGGGGGAATGTGTAACACCCCAAGTTCTATGCTTTTGAAGTTAGACAATTGAACAAAAATCCAAAGGGGAAAGTGGACCCCAATGGAGAATTATTGTGTGGATTTGATGTAATTATTTATTAATGAAAATAAAATGAAGTATTATGTGTGAACTATGACCAGAATGAGAAAAGAGATCATGAACCTGATCCAAAAGGATATGGATAGGTTAAGACTTTCCCAAAACCTTTCAAAAAGCCTTCAAAGGAATAAAGCTAAATTAGATTTAAGAGGAGAAACCTAAAATTACACAATGAAGAGGAAAGTAATTGGGGAGAGGTGGAAGAGATGGAAAGGTAGAGAAAGCAGCTTTAAATTACCTCATTGAGGGAAGCCTAGGCAAAAATAGGAAGAAAGCATCCTAAAAATTTCGGTTGCAGAATTTGGAAACAGGCTTAGGGAAAGCATGGCTTAAGTAAGTTGTTTGATAATAGACTGAGATTAGTCTATCCTTGGAGGATCTAAGCTCGGGGGTGAGTTCTGGAGATATAAGAACTCTAAGGTTGGGAGGACTGGTCATAGGAAGAAGTGGTATGCACACCTAACAAATAAAATTCTGTTATGTAATGTATTCTGAAATCTGAACTTTTTATTTGGATGGAAGGTATTCTATTCTTCTGCTGTAGAAAGAAATTCCTTACATTTAACATATTTTATCAGAAGAAATGATCCTCAGAAATCTGTATAGTTGTAGGAATAGAATTTACTGGGAAATATCAACTAGAATCTCTAAACCTGACATTGGTTTAAATCTGGAGATATTGTGCACCTAGAAAAAAATTTATATAACTTTAATCTACTTCTGTGTTCTAAAGTAATATAGACATAAGAAGAGTTAAAAGGAATTATAAAATTGAAAGAAATTCAAAAACTGTTAAACTCTAGTTTTGAGTTAATGTATAAGTGACATTAATTATGTATAAAAATCTCAAAGGAGAAAAGATTAGAGTCATGAAAGATATTCTTTATCTTTTTTCCTTGAAAAGATTTATACCAAAACAAATAGAAAACATTATCTTTGAAAGTGGAAAATTTATGTTGCAAAGTAAGTAATTTTCCGAACTCGTACTGAAATATTTTGTATTGTGATAATACGAGTTGAAATCTAGAGTTATTAAGGATGAGTAATTACTTCATTTAACAAACTAAATTCAGTGGATGAATTTTAGAATGTATAGTAGCAGGGGAAAAATCTTACAGGAACCATCTCCTAGAGTGTCAAAACCATAGTAGGGTTTGGATCTGGGGATAGGTATCCTGTAGATAAAAATAAAAAAATAAAAAATCTAAAAAAATTGATGATGGAAAACTGTACAGAAATGTTAGAGATCTAATATTATTGAAAAAAATTTACTATGCAGAAAATTTGTTGAGGTATACAACAATGCATTAATTTTAGCAGCTAACCATAAAAATCTGAATAGGAAAACCCAACTACTTCAACATCATAAATATATCTCTAGAAATATTTAGTGTTCTACATAATAAAACTGGGAATCCAAACAGAAAAAAAAAAAAACAGTTTCCTTTTCAGAATTCTGCAGAATAATATATATATATATATATATATATATATATATATATATATATATATATATATATATATAGCATATGCAGTGCTGAAATGAAAGTATTAGCAAAAATAATGTTTAGTACTATAATTATTCTATACAGAATGATTTAACTAAACAGAAATTAATATCTTATTCAAATGTAAAATAAGATAAATTTTGAAGCAACCATCAGTAAAAGTAACCAAAATTTTAAATAAGATATTTTATGCTAGAAATATTCTTACTAGAAATACTGGACCTTAAAAATACAATTAATTCTGATAGGCTAGATAAACAAAAGAACATATTTTATATACAGGAAATACATACTCATATTAAATATCGGTGTTTATGTGAGCAAAGGAAATT
This sequence comes from Pinus albicaulis, assembly GCA_034641835.2. Lineage (NCBI taxonomy): Eukaryota > Viridiplantae > Streptophyta > Pinopsida > Pinales > Pinaceae > Pinus > Pinus albicaulis. Next base: position 505,482,882 of record CM076579.1, read on the forward strand.
GTGATGTTTTACAAAAAGAGTTTGAGTAAATCTAAATTGGAACTGCAGATTTCCTAATCACATGTTTTATAACCTGCAGATTCCCTAACTCTATGTATACTCTTTTACAAATTTTGGATAAGTAAATACAACTTAATAGAATAGAATTACATTTTCAAACCTGTAAGAAATTCAAGCTAAACTCCATTCGAGTTAGGGTTTAAACATATATAACCATTAAAGTCACAAAGAGGAAAATTTCAATGGTTATACAAAAAGCAAATCCATGTCAAATAATTATAGAAATATCTAGCTATTATATCCCCAATAGCTAGGGTAATATGTATATATGTATAAAAAAGAATAATGTAATGGATGGAAATTTTAACTTTCTTTACTGATAAAAACCCAGATATAAAACTAAAAAATGTATGAAATCTCTTAATACAGTCCATAACTTGATGTCTGCCAACATAGTAAATTTGAAAATGTTTAAGTAATTTCCTATATGGGAATCTCCCTATTGGGAAAATAAAAAATAATCCAAACAACTGACAAATGAATTGGCAACTCATTACCGAGAGTAATCATGAAAAAAAAGATGGAAGTAGTGCATTCCACGAAAATATGTTAACCAACTTGAGGAAAATGAAATGATTAGGATTGAGGAAGAATCCTAATACATCCACATAGAGTGAAATGTTAAAACTAGATAGGGAAATTATCTTACGTGCAAAGATGAAAATCACACATTCATATTTTAGTATTATTATTCAGTTGTAAATAGAAATAAAATTTATAACAAGCTTGGTGCATAGAATAGCCAGAGAGAAATAAAAGGTATTTTTATACCTGAGGAATACGGTATAGAAGGCGCAACATCGAGGCTATAGAGGCCTTCAATGTCTTGATTGAGTATTTCTCATGCAACTACGTCTCACAGGATGTGAAGGAAACCAGACACAATTAAAATTGTTACAAATCAATAAGAAAGGGAATGAAACTAGAATAACAAACCATAAAAGAGATTTCTCAAGGCATTAACTGAGTTATTCATACCAAAAATTGATATACAGGTCTAATAATTGAGAATCCTACTAAAGACGTGACCACAACTACAATGTTGCCTTCGAGACAGTAAGATAAATGATATGGGAAATGCACTTAACATTCAAGCCTTAAAAACAAACAGGATGAAGAAATTGGTTCAATTTATGACAGGTAAAATGTAAGAAAAAAAACAATGTGGTGAATGAAAACCAGTTGATAAGTGAACCCATAACATTATCTACAAATCTCTGAGTGCTAAATCATAACTAGAAGGAGGGAAGTTCGAATAAGAACTAGGACGTTACCTTAGATGCATCCAAGCCGAAAGAAAAATTTTCATAGCGTATGCTGAATGACGAATTTGAAAGAGCGAAAGGGTTTATGAAGAAATTCGGGAAGAAATGACCTCCCACCTCATTGATTTCACAACTGAAATGTAAGTTGCAGAGAGAAAAACCCTAGATCATCTCCACCCTATAGGTGGCGTGATCTGCCTAGTTCATAGGTCACAATAAATCCGAGCAAGGAAAGTCTCGAGACAAAGGAATGTAGATGAGCGAACGTACTGATGGCTTCAATGTCATTTATGATATCCAACCACATAAATAGTACCATGAGTTTCGAAAATCAACCATAACCCTTACACCTTGCGGGGTTCACCACATTTTTTTTTATAACAAGTCAGCCCAAGAGTAAGGAAAGTAATAAATTATTTGCATTATATATTACTCACAAATCCCATGGGGTCAAGTCACAATATCATGTCAGAACATCGAGAATGGTAATCGAGTTTAAAAATGGTGGAGCATCAGTTAGCAGTCTACACCTACCACAACATAGTATTGTTGAAATTTTAAGAAGTTTGGAAACCAGGGCTAAATCCCCAATTGGATTGCCACATAAACGTTATCAGTGCAATGTATAAGATTGATGAAATCGTTATAAATACAAGGAGCCATATGGTATAGATATGAAAACCGCCATAAGGGTAGAACTTAGATTATCACTAAGTTCATTTGAATGAATCATATGCAAATTTCATGGTTGAAAATTAAAATGATAAATATAGTGTGAAGAAGTATGTAAATCTTCACCTTCATACTTTACCTTTTATAAAATAAATCTAATGTTGTATTGACTGATGTTGATTTGAAGAAAAATCAAAAGCGTTAAGGGTATAATGTCTTAATATCCCTAGTATTCCCATGAATGAAATGATAAGGGCTAAAGTTAAATAAGAACAACTGTGTAGGAAATATCGAAATACTAATCATTATAGGGGAAATAAATACCTATGAGAAGGGATATTTATATATATGATTTAAATGCCCTAAAGTTTTTTTATGAAGTGTTATGTAAAAATAAATCTGGGATATATTAACATGTATGTAAATCATTAAGAGAAGTGAGGATCTAGTTAGAACACAAGGTAATGAATGAAAAAAAAAAAAATTGGAAATGAGGAACATTACATATTATGGTTGATTTCTCTAATAATTATAACGCATAGATTTAGGATGACTTTCTACAGTCTTTGCTATGTCTAATATGCAAGTTTCTTTTCGTTATTTTCAATCTAAAAGTCTGTAGCTTCGAATTTAGGAGCAAATGGTGTATTGACTTCTTCATTTTTCATACATATGCCCGATCCATAATAGTGCTGTGTGGAGTTTTATTATTTCTTTTGATTGTACTATAGAGTCCATATTTATTTTCTCCGGTTCTATATTTACCTTTATTATACATAGTTTTAAAAATAACTATTGTGAATTCTTTTTCAGCAGAGTATCAAGTAAACTAAGAAATTTTTTTTTTAATCGTATATAGATATATTTCTACTACTTTTAGATCTTTATTTGAGTCCTATATACTGTTAAAATCAAGATAAAGCTTCGACTTATGAAATAAGCAGTAGTTCTCTAAATTAGTATTGTACCCATATTAATTTCCTTAATGAATTTTTTGAATAATATGTATATTTTCTGTCAACACGGAAACATGTATAATTAATAACAGTTTATCATCGCAAATTTTGTTATAAACTCACTATAACTTATTATTCAGAACTATGATAGACAACAAGGTTGTGGTTCAGCATACAACAGTCCCATTCATATGTTTATGAAATAATATCTATGTCTCTTCTTTCTCTGTATATTACGGTATAATTTATTTCTGAGCTATCTTAAGTTTACTTAAAATTTCTCTATGGAATTATATGCAATTTACAATAATAATTTAATTTATGCAATAGAATAAAAAGGTGTTCAATTATAATTCCTAACCCCAGATTTAAATTTGTCTTCAAATTTAAACTTTCTAGGAGTTGGAGCTAACTAAATATTTTCCATACAACCATGCATATTTCAGTATACCTACTGGAATAATATCCGCTAAATGTATGGACCTCTTCTAATTTTTTTTACTCAGTAAAATTTACCCTATGCAACATTTACAGGTATAACTTTAGAAATTTCACCTATATTTATATTAATCCTTTTTACATTAGACTCAGTAAAAACATAAGTGGAACTCATATTGAACAATAAAATTTTTGATTAGATGTGCATACCAATTTCTATGAATATTTCCACCCAACCATAGATTTTTCTCTACGTAACTCACCCCCGAGCCGAGACCTTAGCTCCCTGTGATAGACAATCCCTTGTCTATCCTAGAGTAGCTCATTTAAGATTTCTTTCCCAAGCCTGTTTCAAATTCCAGTGTCCAGAAATTTTAGGATGCTTTCTTCCTGTTTTTCCTAGGCTTTCCCTCATCAAGGTACTTTAAAGCTGTCTTTTCTTCTTTTCCAGTTTTTCTTCCTCTTCCCAATTGATTTCCTTATCATTGGGAAAATTAGATGTTTATCTCCAAATCTAATTTTGGTAATATTCCTTCCAAATATTTTTGAAAGGCATGGGAAAGTCTCATCACCTTATCCACCTCCTCATGGATTTAGGTTTCAAATATCAATTGTCAATCTAGTCATTGCACACATACTTTTCCATTTTATTTTTATTAATTAAAATAAAATAAATCCACACAATAGTTCTCCATTGGGTTCCACTCACCTTTGAACTTATTCAATTGTCAATTGAAAAGCATAGAAACTAGGGGTATTACAAGTGTTTTACTAAACCAACAGGTTCATGTCATAATTTGGCCTATCATAGAGTTTTATAAAAGCAACAGATTCCCGTGAGAAAAAATGTAAAATTATATTACTAAATTTAATTGATATAACTTATACCAAGTACATACACAACAAAATGAATAAATATGGTTGTTACATATAGATATATAAAATGTTTATATTAACAATGCTAATCATATTTCTTTAAAAATATTATCACATTATAAAACTAATATTATATATTTTTATTATAAAACCTAATACAACCACATAGAACCTAATATTATTATAATCCTAAAATAATAATACCTAAAATAAATCTACCTAAACAATAAAATTTAAAACCTAATTACTAAAAAAATAAATCTAAATAATAAATTATAATAAATTAGAAATTTTAAAAATAAATTAATAAACATAAAGCATAAACTCTTATCTATAACTTAATTAACCTCAAATATAAACTCAAATTATAAACTATGAAACCTATTACCTTAAAACTAAAGCCAGACATCACACTTTCATGACTAAGATGGTAGCCATCACATAAGTAACTGCTTAAAACCACCAAAAGAAGTGTTGCTTGATAGGAATTCAAAGGGAATACTATAAACCTGCCACATGGAGGTTTATATGATTCAATTTATTAGTCTTTAATCAACATTTAGTCTAAGTGGAGAAGCGTTGCAGTGAAACCTGAGTCCTTGCAATTTTTCTCTTCTAACTGAAAATCGTGGCCATTACTTATTTCAGTACGTAAAATTGTGACTGAAAACTGTGGCCATTAATTATTTTAGTACGTAAAATTGTGACTGAAAACTGTGTCCATTACTTACTTCAATAGGTAAAATTGTGACCGAAACCTGTAGCCATTACTTATTTCAATGTAAAATTACCACTGAGGTCGAAAATGAAAATCATCTAAAGTATCGTTTTTTTAATTCATAAGTCTTATGATATAGACCACAACTATAAACACAATTAATGTCAACAATCTCTTTGAGAACTTGAGATAAAACTCACACATTTACTTTCTTATTACTTATTCTAATACACAGTTAAAAGAAGTCCAAATACACCCCTTGTTGATCACAATTTATTTCTCACCATGTAATCAATTTTCACTTAAAATATGGAATACATGTAGAATTTGAAATGGCCACTACTCGTTAAGCCAACTAATAAACAAAAATAATTATGACATATAAAAATACAATGAAAGAAAATAAAAACACAGATCAGATTGCTCTCACATTGAATCTAGTATGTAAATACATTCTTATATAATAAACATGTTACTAATATTATTTTTATCAGCTACTAACTATCTACTGGCTCACCATTATGCACTACCCATCGTATTAATTTGTTGCTCTAATTTTTTAATAACATAAAATCATAAAATTTGCTGACTAATGTCAGCAATTACATGGAAATTTTAAAAGAATTATTTTCAACACTCCCCCTTAATTCTTAATGAGAGGTTACTAAATTATCTCTTAGTGCCAAAAATTGATGTTTTGCAATTGCATTTGTGAAGATTTCTGCTAGTTGATCCTTAGTATTTATGTGGTTCAATTCAACATCATTCTTCTGCACCAAATCCCGAATGAAGTGATATTTCATGTCAAAATTCTTTGTCCTGTTGTGATGAACTGGATTGTTTTTCTAACTTGATGGCACTTAAATTATCACAATAAATCACTGTAGGCTGAATTTTCTTCTCTCCAATTTCTTCCACAAATTTTCTGAGCCAAAGAGCTTGTGTACTTGCTGAAGTAATTGCAACATACTCTGCTTCTGTGGATGAGAGGGCAACAATGATTTTTGTTTTTTGAGCTCCAAGTTATCAAACCAGAACCAAAAGAGAAACAATTTCCATATGTGGACTTATGGTCATCCACTGTAATATCCCTAACTTAAGCCACGTAAAAACTCTAGTAAAATGAGGGTTGCTAAATAATTAAATATTATTTATTATTATATTGATATTACATGAAGAATATTTTTGTAATTATTAATTATAATGATATTAGAAGAATTATATATTAATTGTTTTAATTATAAGAATTTATATTCTTCTATAGAAATAAATTACATTTCCAAGTTGGTATCTTTTGTGAGTTTTAGGAATAATGAGTAATAGTTTTGGAAAAAGTATGGATAAGTGATATTTTGCCCATAAGGAAAAAGTGAATCTACCTTTAAAAAGAAAAGCATGAAAAATTTATGGAATGCTTTTGTGATTTGGGAAAAATCGTATTTATGGATGGTTTATGGAATGCTTTTATGATTTAGAAAATATGGAATGATTTTATGATTTAGAAAAGTTGGAATGCTTTTATGATTTAGAAAAGCTATTCCATTTTATTAATTCTATTTTTCATAAGCCTATGAGAAAAATAGAAGGGGGGATGAGAGAATAAGTGGAGAATTGAGCCAAGGAAGAGGAAGAAGGAATTCCAAGCATGCATCAAAATATAAGTAACTATTTACTTTGAAAATTCTTTTGTTTCCATATGGGGCATGATGATATAATAATTGAATTTATTGGCCAGGAAAATTTCATATGATAAAAAATCAAGATTATATCTTGAGAAAACCTCTATAGAATTTTGTGGATAGAGAAATAAGGTTTGTATTCATTTAATTCTTAGAAGAATCCATGTGTTGTGAATTCATAAAATTTTTTCATGGCTAAATAATTCTGTGAATTTCATGAGTTATTGGAAAATAGGGTCTAATTATGACTTTGTATCTCCCAAACCGAAATGATATGAAAAATGTGAAAAATGGTTTTGTAAAAGAGGATGTTATGACCAAAAGCCTCTTTCATATTTTAAAAATTAGTTTCCCATGTCTCGAAAACCATGTCCATAATTGATGACAAAAATAGGGGATTATTTAATATTTAATTATGGAACAATGAGCTCCAAATATTTGTTCGAATCTTCCAAACCGTAACACCTCTGTAAAAATTGAGAGAGGTTATTTTTCATTAGCCCATTAGAAGAAAAAAAAACTATCTGTTTTCCAAAAAAAAATTCCATTTGGTTGGAAAGCGTGTCCAAATTTGATGACAAAAAGGGAAATTATTTAATAATTAAATCTGAAAAATGGGCTACAATGATTCATTTGCTATTGGAAAAATACTGAGGGGGGGGGGGGGGGGTGAATCAGTATTTAGTGTAGACAATAAAACTTTGATTTTTCTTTCTTAAAAACCCATACGCTACTTTCCTGATGCCAACCCGCGTATATATGCGAATATCCTTTACAGAACTCGCGTATATCCAGTGATTTAATTATGCATTTAATTCTTGACTCAGATCATTGCATTAATCATTCATCGAATATTTAGACAACAGTAAACAGGTGCAGAAAGAACATAATAATCACCACACATAAGCAACACACATGGACACCAGGATTTTTAGGTGGAAACCCAATTCGAGAGAAAACCACCGTTGCCGTCATCTGAGTCTTCAATCTTTATTATTAAGAAAACTTCTTACAAAATGTACTAGTGAAGAATCATACCAGTATGCAGGCACCCACCTGCAGAAGGCTACAACCTTCTCTCATTTACCAGCCTCTCCTGGAAGGGAGCACCAACCCCCTGCTCTTGTTTACCAGCCTCACCTCGAAGGGAGCTACTACCCCCTGATATTAACACCAGCCTCTACTGGCAGAAAGCTTCTACTTTCAGACTAAACGCTTCAACCCTCAGAACCACTACAGACCATGTTTCATCGATTTTCAAACTGTATCAAACAGCTTCAACACAATCCTTCACTTATCATCAAACATCCTTTTCCCATTGCATCAAACAAAACAGTGAAACCACTATAACTAGAATATCAGAGATAGCCCAGACTTCATAATAGATATACAGAAACTCAATCAGCTTTGAGCAATCATCAGTTCAAATTACATACGCGATTTTCTTTAAACAGACCCATGTATATACGCGCTTTTAATAAAGACAACCCGCGTATACATATGTACACTTTTCAGAAAAAAAACCCTAACAGTCCATACGCGCCTTTGTTTGAACAGATCCACGTATATACGCGCTTTTCATGAAATGAACCTGCGTATAGATTTATAAAAGATAAAATTTTCAGAACCGACTAGATCTATGGACTTACCCAGATTTCTTCAATATCTTCAATAGATTTGCGCTAGGTCTTCATTACTTCTTTTCTGGTCATCCTAGAGATTCATCATTTCCTGATCTACAGTTTTTGAACCTTCATCATATTCACAGGTGCATTATAGATTCAGATCTATCGATTAAGAACAGAGTTCAACCATGCAGATAAACTTCAGAGTGAAGTATTCTTTAAAACCCAGACACATGCACACTCTTTGCACAATGATTTTCTTCTCCTTATATAGATTTAGCTTTTGTCAATACCATAAGCCAAAACCACACAAAATCCAATGGTTTTCCTGGATGGGATCACATAGAAAATCCAGCGCTCAATACAATGGGTCAATACCATGGTAGTAACCCCTGGTTTTACAAATTTAGAGCGCAATTTAGCATACGCGACTTGGCTCGTACATTTCCACGTGCATACGCTACTTGTCCTAGACAAACCCGCGTATGCCTTGAGACACACACTTTTCATCATTTTTCTAGCATATACTAAAATTCCTATCATCATTACATCTGAGTTGCTCTGTAGACACATCACATCTCATCAGATTTACATCATAGCACATACTGAAATTCCTTTCATCATTACATTTGAGTTGCTTTGTAGACACATCACATCTCATCATATTTACATGATTACCAAGTCCATCAAGTCAAGAATAACTTCATCAAGTAGGTTTCCATCAAGGAAAACACTCTACAACATATTGTCAATTATCTTAGTTCATCAATTAAGTTGCCATCAAGGACAACACATGCCAACAATCTCCCCCTTTGGACTTGATGGCAACCACGATGGTGTTGGATCACCATATCAGATAGATACCATGACAATCTACCCTTATTGAAACACCAAACACCATGTCATTCTCCCCCTTTGACATCAAGGGCAAAGGGCGGATCAAAACCATCCTCATGAGAAAGAAGAGTGCTGTAGATCTGATGTTCACTGAAGTTACCATGCTCCCCCTGAGTTCATGCTGAATCTTCAAATACATTTTTCAATGAAGTACATGACTCTATGACCTTCTTATCACCAAAGACTCATACTTACATCAAAGATCCAACCAAGTGGATTTACATATGAGACTCAAGTACCCAACCAAGTGGGTTTACAAATTTGGACAAGTCCTGACATGACTGAATATAAGAATTTACATCAAAGGTATCAACATGACCGTTACATCAAATTACAAATATGACTTTCTATGACCAAAACCAAAAGGGACTTCAAGAAGGTGATAATATTTTAGAATCATAATGCCAACAATGCATAATACTCAGCAAGGCTAACGCTCCCCCAGAACCTATACATCAGTTTACTCCTTCATCTCCCCCTTTGCTTGTGCATCCTGAACACTTTCAACAGAAGATCATCAAGGCATATTCACCCAATATCAGAGAATGAGACAGAAATATAGGAGATAAAGCTTCACCAGAGATACCATACAGCATCAGAGATATCAAACAGTACTGCAGATGTGTTGAAAAATGCTGAGCCCAAACAGAATTTGTCAGCAACTAACCATACGCGGCTTTCTGTGGATAAACTCGCGTATATATGCGACTGTATTTTAGGAAACCCGCGTATCCAATTTAATCTTCTGAATTTAATCAGATCTGCTCTTCTGAGAGGCAGAGACAACACCCAGCTTCTGTCTGAGATATTCGAACGCTTCCCTGGGCAGAGGTTTGATAAATATATCAGCAACTTGTTCTTTAGAGGGAACATACTCCAACTTCACCTTTTGTTCAAGCACTTGTTCACGTAAGAATTGATACTTGATGAGAATGTGCTTGGTATTTGAATGCATAACAGGATTTTTTGAGATACTGATGGCACTTTTATTATCACACATAATGGAGATAGGAGGTGTACATTTCATTTGAAAATCTTGCAGGGTTTGTATCATCCAAAGAAGTTGAGTGCAACAAGATGCGGCAGCCACATATTCTGCTTCCGCTGTAGATAAGGCAATAGAATTTTGCTTCCTATTGAACCAAGATACCAACCGGGGCCCCATATATAATGCACCACCACTAGTACTTTTTCGATCATCAACATTTCCAGCCCAATTTGCATCCGTGTAAGCATGAAGAGTAAGATCAACATTCTTTGGATACCATAGTCGAAAGTCTTGAGTTCCTTGTAGATATTTGAATATTCTTTTGACAGCCTGAAGGTGAGACTCTTTTGGATTAGCTTGGAATCGTCCAACAATCCCAACTGCATGCATAATGTCTGGTCTAGTCCCAGTGAGATAAAGTAGGCTACCTATCATTGATCTGTATTCTGGTTGATTCACCATGGGAGAATCATCATGAGAACTGAGGTTACATCCGGTTATCATTGGTGTACTTACAGGTTTGCATTCTTCCATGCCATACTTCTTCAGAATTTGCTTAAGATATTTTTCTTGTGATAAAAATATACCATCTACAGTTTGATGCACTTGCAAGCCAAGAAAGAATGCTAGTTCTCCAAGTAAGGACATTTCGAATTCTTGCTACATGACAGAAGCAAAATTCTGACTCATAGATTCTTCATTACTCCCAAAAATGATATCATCAACATATACAACCACAATCAAAAGCTTATCATTTTCAATTTTTGTGTATAAGTTACTATCAGCAGACCCCTTTGAAAATCCTTGTTGATGAAGATATTTGTCAAGACGATAATACCATGCCCTTGGAGCTTGTTTGAGACCATATAGAGCCTTTTTAAGTCTACAAACAAGATTTTTATCATTTCCCAAAATGAATCCTTCTGGTTGTTCTAAATAAACTTCTTCTTCTAGATCACCATTGAGAAATGCATATTTAACATCCATTTGATAAAATTTGATTTGTTGAAAACTTGAAAAAGCAAGAAACATTCTTATGGCTTCAAGTCTAGCTACAGGAGCAAAAGTTTCTTCAAAGTCTATTCCTTCTTGTTGAGTATACCCTTTGAAAACCAGTCTAGCTTTGTTTCTTATAACATCCCCATTCTCATTTAACTTGTTCTCGAATATCCATTTAGTTCCAATGACATTTTTATCATGTGGTCTTGGTACCAATTCCCAAGTGTGATTGTTTTCAATTTGATCAAGCTCTTCATTCATGGCTTGAATCCAACATTTATCTTTGCTAGCTTGATTGACATTGTGAGGTTCAATCGTGGATAGAAATGCCAGATAGCTAGAAGATCCCACAAGAGTCCTCCTTGTTTGTACTCCTGATTCCTTGTCTCCCAAAATTTGAGTTTCAGGATGATTCTTTTCAACATATCTGGATGGAGTTTTTCCAGATAAATCATTTTCAGGTTCTTCATCGGATCCATTGTCTATATCATTTCTATGTGATGCAGAAGGACAAAAGTCACCATCATCTTCATCTGTTGTTTGTTTTTCTTCTTTAGAGGCTACAGGAGACTCATCAATAACAACATCAATACATTCAACAATCTTCTGAAGCCTTTTATTGTAACATTTGTATGCTCTGCTTGTAGATGAGTATCCAAGAAGAATTCCTTCATCTGATCTGCGTTCAAACTTGCCAAGCTTTTCATCATTATTTTTGATAAAGAATTTACTTCCAAAAACTCTAAAATGCTTCACAGAGGGAGAATTACCATACCAGAGTTCATATGGAGTTTTGTCACTATTTACCCGAACATGTGCCTTGTTAAGAATATTTGCTGCTGTGTGAGCTGCTTCTCCCCAAAAAGTGTCACGTGTTCCGGAATCATCAAGCATAGCTCTAGCCATTTTTTGAATTGTTCTATTCATTCTTTCTGCTACGCCATTTTGTTGTGGAGTGTCTGCTACAAAAAACTGTCTTTTTATGCCATGTTGTTCACAAAATTCAAAGAATTCATTTGATGTATATTCTCCTCCTTGATCAGATCTAAGACACTTGATTTTTAGATCTAATTCATTTTCAACCAATGCTTTGAAGATCTGAAAATTTTCAAATGACTCATCTTTGTGTTTGATCAACCCAATCCAACACATTCTAGAGAAATGATCAATAAATAAGATATAGTATTCTCCACCACGTGGTGAATTTTTCCTCATAGGTCCACATATGTCAGTATGAATGAGTTCAAGAGGCCTTCTTGATGAGCCTTCCTTGGCATTAAATTGCACTCTAGTCTGTTTACCGAATTGGCAAGATTTGCATATGATACTCTCTGGTAGAGTAATATTAGGAAGACCACGAATAGCTTTAAGTCTACTTGATTTGTTGATTTGAGAGAAGCTCAGATTCCCCAACCTTCTATGCCATAGCCAATTTTCTGAAGATTTGCTCAAGTAACATTGATCTTTGATGTTCTTCAATACATACAGGTTGTTTGGAGTTGTTTTTCTTTTTATAATTGTTTTACCTGTATCAAGATCACGTACCACACATTCTTTTGAACTAAATACAACCTCAGTTCCTTGATCACACATTTGACTCACACTTAACAAGTTATGTCTTAATCCATCCACATACATGACATTATTGTCTTTCACCTTTTCTTTTAGAAAAACAGACCCTTTTCCCTTAATGATAGCAGGTGTATCATTTCCAAAAGTAACATTCTTTTCTTTTTCTAGGGCATTATATGCATGAAGTTTGTTTTTGTCACCTGTCATATGTTTTGAGCATCCGCTATCAATATACCATTGATTTTCTTCACCTTCTGCAAATAAAGCTACGCCACAATTTTCAACCTGTATTTCCTTCTTATTCCACACTTTGGAGCTTGAAGGAACATGTTCTTTTGGCTGGACTTTGCTCCTGCATTCATATTCTTCATGGCCAAAGTTATTGCAATAAGCACATTCAAATTTATTTTGAAGAGGAGAAAAGTTGTTATAGGTATTATTATTTGGTTCAGTATCCAACCTTTTCTTTCTTGCTTCTCTTGTCATGATGGTTTTATATGCAACACATTGAGCAGCTTTATGACCAAAATTGTGACATGTAAAACATTGTCCATTGAAGTAGAAATTTATGCGATCATGAAATCTTCTATTTGGATTTACCTGTTGGTTGGAGCTTCTTTGAAAGTTATTCCTGTTAGTGTTCCTTGAATTGAGATGATCCTGCTTTACCTGTAAATTCCTTACTTCCTTGTTGAGTGGCAGAATATTGTAAACCAGTTGTTGTTGCCTTTAGATAGTTCAGTGCTGAAGCCTGAGAGGATTCTCCAATATATCCAAGACCTATTTTTATGAGAGGAGAACGTTGTACCTTGATAATTTCATCTAAGCTTTCCGATCCTTTAGCAAATCTGAGATTCCGATTCTTTACTTTCTCCAATTCTTTTCTTAGACTTACCACTTCACATTCTGCTTTCTCCCTGTGTTTCTTTTCTTCTTCAATCTGATTTTTCAGCATCTCTATGATTATCTTATTTTCTTCTAAGTATATTTTGAGTTGATCGTTTTCCTCAAGAAAATCATTGTCCTTTAGAGAATCCACAAAAGTATCCTTTTCTTCTCTTGATTTTTGTTCAAATTCCATAAGAAGTCTAAGATCTTGTTCACATTCTTCCTCACTATCAGATAACCCATCACTATCTTCATTAGTATAATAACTTTTCTTAGTGCTAGATCGGTTTTTATTCCTTCTTGCTACTTCTTTAGAAGATGTTTCTATATAAGGACATTTTGCAGCATAATGACCAACTCTTCCACAATCAAAACATTTGAAAGGAAGCTTACCTTTGAATCTTCCGGTTCCTGGTTGGAGTCTTCTCACAAAATTTTCCTCATCTTCTTCTGAGATATATCCTGAACCTTCTGCCTTTTGAGCTTCTTTCCCTTTTGTAGAAGCTTCAAAAATAGCTTCTTTGACTTCAGATGGTCCTCCTCTCCTCATTTCATATGCAGTCAGTATGCCATGAAGTTGCACCATAGTAAGAGTTTGAAGATCCTGTTTTTCTTCAAGAGCAGAGACTTTTGATTCAAATTTCGCCGTTAGCGATCTTAAGATTTTCTCAACCAAAGTAGATTCGGTTATTGTTTCTCCCAGATTTCTCATACGATTTACAACATCATCAACACGTAAAAAGAAACTGGAAATATTCTCATCACTATGCATTCTTAAGTTTTCATATTCAATTCTGAGAGATTGAAGTTTTGCACTTTTTACCTTTGCATCACCTTCATAACTTAGAATGATTTTTTCCCATATTTCCTTTGTTGTATTCAACTGCATGACTTTGAAAAATTCTGCTTCATTTAGAATTACTGTTATAGCATTGACCGCTTTTGCATTTGATTCATAATTCTTCCTTTCAGTTGGATCTGTTGGTGTAGCAGCTGGATATTGATATCCTTTTTCAACAATGGCCCATATATCTGCTCCCATAGACTGAAGATAGGATCTCATCCTTATTTTCCAGAAGGTTAAATTACTTACGTTGAAGAGCGGAGGCTTGATAGATGTTGTTCCGTCTTGATTGCTCATCTTTCTTGATCTTCCTTCTAGCGATTAAGCCTTTTCAGAAGGACCTGCTTTGATACCAATTGTTGGAAAAATACTAAGAGGGGGGGGGGGGTGAATCATTATTTAGTGCAGACAATAAAACTTTTATTTTTCTTTATTAAAAACCCATACGCTACTTTCCTGATGCCAACCCGCGTATATATGCGGATATCCTTTACAGAACTCGCGTATATCCAGTGATTTAATTATGAATTTAATTGTTGACTCAGATCATTGTATTAATCATTCATCAGATATTTAGACAACAATAAATAGGTGCAGAAAGAATATAATAATCATCACACATAAGCAACACACATGGACACCAGGATTTTTAGCTGGAAACCCAATTCGGGAGAAAACTACTGCTGCCGTCATCTCAGTCTTCAATATTTATTATTAAGAAAACTTCTTACAACATGTACTGGTCCAGACTCATACCAGTACGCAGGCACCCACCTGCAGAAGGCTACAACCTTCTCTCATTTACCAGCCTCTCTTGGAAGGGAGCAACAACTCCCTGCTCTCGTTTACCAGCCACACCTGGAAGGGAGCTACTACCCCCTGATATTATCACCAGCCTCTACTGGCAGAAAGCTTCTACTTTCAGACTGAAGGCTTCAACCCTCAGCACCACTGTAGACCACGTTTCATACATTTTCAAACTGGATCAAACAGCTTCAACACAATCCTTCACTTATCAGCAAACATCCTTTTCAAATTGCATCAAACAGAACAGTGAAATGACTGTAACTAGAATATCAGATATAGCCCAAACTTCAGAATAGATATACAGAAACTCAATCAGCTTTGAGCAATCATCAGTTCAAACTACATACGCGCTTTTCTTTAAATAGACCCGTGTATATACGTGCTTTTAATAAAGACAACCTGCGTATACATATTTTCACTTTTCAGAAAAAAACCCTAACAGTCCATACGCGCCTTTGTTTGAAGAGATTCACATATATACGCGATTTTCATGAAATGAACCTGCATGTAGATTTATAAAAGATAAACTTTGCAGAACCGACCAGATCTATGGACTTACCCAGATTTCCTCAATATCTTCAATAGATTTGCGCCAGGTCTTCATTACTTCTTTTCAAGTCATCCTAGAGATTCATCATTTCCTGATCTACAATTTTTGAACCTTCATCATATTCACAGGTGCATCATAGATTCAGATCTATCGATTAAGAATAGAGTTCAACCATGTAGATAAACTTCAAAGTGAAGTATTCATTAAAACCTAGACACATGCACACTCTTTGCACAATGATTTTCTTCTCCTTATATAGATTTAGCTTTTGTCAATATCATGAGCCAAAACCACACAACATCCAATGGTTTTCCTGGATGGGATCACATAGACAATCTAGAGCTCAATACAATGGGTCAATACCATGGTAGTAACCCCTGGTTTTACAAATTTAGAGTGCAATTGAGCATACGTGACTTGGCACGTACATTTCCGCGTGCATACGGTACTTCTCCTAGACAAACCCATGTATGCCTTGAGACACACACTTTTCATCATTGTTCTAGCACATACTAAAATTCCTTTCATCATTACATCTGAGTTGCTCTGTAGACACATCACATCTCATCAGATTTACATCATTACCAAGTCGATCAAGTCGAGAATAACTTCATCAAGTAGGTTGCCATCAAGGAAAACACTCTGCAACATATTGTCAATTATCTTAGTTCATCAATTAAGTTGCCATCAAGGACAACACATGCCAACATTTGCATATTCATAACCATGACACTTGTGAAAAAATTGAGAGAGGTTATTTTTAATATGTCTATTCCAAACAAAAGCCTCCTTTGGTTTTCAGAAATTCATTTCCATATGTTCGTTTTACGCGTCCAAAGTTGATCTATAAAACATAAAAAATAGAGTAAAATAAGAGTGATCTATTTGATATTTCAACCAATAAAAATAATTGTTTATGTACATATAAACATAACAATTATGTTGATAATTATTTAAAAGTAATTAATTTATTTATTTTAAGAGATTACCAAGTATTTTCTCATGATGCATGTTCATTAAAAGTTAAAGAGAAATATTGGACTCGTGAAAAGAGTATGTGCTTATGTGCACATGAATAATTATCTAGTATATTTCATCTACTAGAAATTATTATGTCATTTTACATTCATGAGGAGCATTAGTCATGTAAAAATATATAAATAACTTATGTGAGTGGTAGCTCACATAAAACCTTTGCGTAAAGGGAAATTGGTTGTGTTATTTGAGAAGGATTTGGTATTAATGTTATTTCTTGAGGAAATATTACAAATCTCTCTAATATGTGAAATTATAAGAATTTATTTTGTATTTCATGCATAATAGCTATTGAGTTATCTATCTTTTGGAAAAATAATAATTAAGGTGTTAAATTCCTTGGAAAATAAATATATATAATTGTATGCAAGGAATCAATTATTGTGTTAGAACTCTTCAAAAATAATAGATGAGAAAAATATATCCTTGTAGGAATTATTGGATTACATTCTTGGAGAGGGAAAAGAGTAATCACATGCTTTATTATGTAAGATTATTTAGAGAAACATATACGCTTGCATGCATGCAAAAATTATAGTTTTGGATTAGATCTTTTGGATGAGAGGGAAATGTCCCTTTTCATGCATGAAAGAATAAGTGGTAGGCATTTGACCCCTTGGAAAAGAAATTTGTTTATCTTTCCATGATATATTTATTTAGTTTCTTTTGAAAATAAATATATGTTTTACATGCAAAAATAAGAAGCTATGTTATTGCATGCGCAAAATTATAACTAGTATGTTAACTTTGTTTGAAATCGAGCTGGCATGGTTATATATAATAGCCATTATGAATAGCTCTTGGGTCTAAAAGATGTTTTTGGAAAAGAACATGCATTCACATGCATAAGTATAGCATCTATTGCGCTAATATCTTTGGAAAATAAAACATAAGAGTAGGCAAAAAAATAAATTTCTTGTTGGGATAGTTATCTTGAAGGCTTGTTATGCATTGGCATGTACAATATTATTATATAGTATGTTAGCTCTCCTTTTGAAATAATATGAAAGTGGATGCAAGATTTTGTTAGCATTTGTTGGAAAGATGTCCCTTAATAGTGATTTATTTGTTACTAATGGATGTGAAATTATGTTCAAGAAGGCATTTCATGTCATCTTGGTTATGTTTTATACGTGCATATGAATAGTTTTCAAGTGTCACAAATAGAGATTGATTATTGGTTTACTAATAATTTATCTAATCATGATATGAAGTGTGTTGACGACATCAATGACCAGAAAATAACGTGACTTGAGAAAATGATTTTTCAAGTTTAACATTGTGGAAGATAAAGCTTTGTTAGTCCATGAAGGTTTAGTAGTTCCAGCTGCAGGATGACCCACTAAAGGAAACATTCTGACTACAAAGACTGAGACTGGGGATCTGTGGTTAAATGGTATCATGATGATTGTATTAGTTTATAGCTAGTTATGTTTCATTTAAGACTATTTTTCTATGTAAATTTTTATGAAAATGGTCAAGTGATGGACTCTCTTATAGCCATTGAGTGAGCAGTGACAACGCTCATGAGCATTTAATAATAAAATAAAACATTTGCTAGTTTTCACCCTACGGGGTTTCCAAGTTATATCGGTGTCTAATAATGTGATTGTTCATTGTGTAATTTTCATGATGTTAATTTCTTTCATGATGTGATGTTTATATTATCACATGATGTGATGTTTATATTATCAATTAGTTGCACTAGTACATTTCGCGGAAATTACGACACTTTAGTTTCAACACTTTTGTCATAATTTCAGAAATTTCCCCAATTTCTATCAATTTTTCAAATCCTGCCACAAACCGTCGCTATACCGATGTTGTGGGATATCGTCGATTTTGTGACGTTTATGTTTGTCGTCGGAATTGCGACGTTTTAAACACTTTGTCGGTCTTACGAAGTTCATGGGACGAAGCTTCGGAATTACGACGTCGCCTACACATTCGTTGGTCTTGCCACGCTTGGGAGAAACCGTCAGAAGAGTGATGTTTCTCATATAGACGTCAGTCTTGCGACGTTGTGAAGCCAAACGTCACAAGACCGACATCTAGATGAGAAACATCGCTCTTCAGACGGTTTCTCCCAAGCGTCGCAAGACCAACGTTTAAACAACACACCATTTTAATATGAAAAGGATTGTATTATTTAACATTTTATTAATAAAAGTATGATTTATTTGGATATAATAAATATTGCGTCATTGGATAACATTTGTTTGGTTGGGCAACAAACTTGGACATGAAAAATAATTACATGCGTGGACATGTAAAGTATTACTTTATTAACAATTGTTCAACATTTGAATATGAAAAACATTATATTATTTAGCATTTTGTTTATATAAATATGATTTATTTGGATATAATGAGTATTGCATTATTGGATAAGGTTTTTTTTTTTGGAAAACATGCTTATACATCAAAAAAATTACATTACACAAGTATACATGAAAACTTGCACATTTTGCTACATTATTCCAAAGGCTAGGACATCATTGGGATCTTTTAAATCCTTGATTACAACTTGGTGAGATGAAAACTCTACTATTCTACCTTGAATGAGTGATTTGATATTTTAATTGAAGGTTGCAATAAAGACTCAGAACACATAATACATTATTGAAATGTATGTTATATGTTATAAACCCTACATCACGAACAACAGAAAAAAAAATTGGTGTTACAATCATTACAAGAAATAAAATTGAATTGATTCTTAACCATATAATAAATTACTGTTTGCTCCCATGTGGCATCGATCGGTCGGGTGTGCCATGTCGTGCCATGTGAGGTCGCCCAACTGGGTGCATTTGGGTTGGACCGTTTCGTTTAAGGGTGCCTGTATCAGTTTTGCTAAGTTGTGACTGCCTGGGTGCCTTATGCACGTTTGGGCGGCCCGTTTGCCATTTGATCCCATTTGGCATTGTTCGGTCGAGTGCGCAATGTTGCGTCGTGTGAGGTCGCCCGACCGGGCACGTTCGGGTGGGCACGTTTCATATGAGGGCGCCTATATCAGTTTTTCTAAGTTGTGACAGCCTAGGTGCATTGTGCATGTTTGGGCAGCCAATTTTCTATCTGATCCCATGTGGCATCGTTCAGTCGGGCGTACCGTGTTGCGCCTTGTGATCAGGTTGCCCGACCGGGGACGTTTGGTTCAGGTCATTTCGTTCGAGGGTGCCCATATTAGTTTTGCTAAGTTGTGACCGCCAGAGTAACTTATGCACATTCGAGTGGCCCATTTTCCATTTGCTCCCATGTGGCATCGTTCAGTCAAGCGTGTCGTGTCGTGCCATGTGGGGTCACCCGACCAAGCGCGTTCGGGTCGGCCCATTTTGTTTGAGAGTGCCCGTATTAGTTTTGTTAAGTTGTGACTACCTGGGTGCCTTGTGCATGTTCGGGTGGCCCATTTTCAATTTTCTCCCATGTGGCATCATTCGTTCGGGAGCGCCGTGTCCCACCATGTGAGGTTGCTTGACCGAGCATGTTAAAGTCGGTTCATTTCATTCGAGGGTGCCCATATCAGTTATGCTAAGTTGTGACTGCCCAAGTGCATTGTGCATGTTTGGGCAACCCGTTTTCCGTTTTCTCCGGTTGGGTGCACCATGTCGTGCCTTATGATTAGATTGCCTGACCGGGCACATTCGGGTCAGGCCGTTTCGTTCGAGGGTGCCCGTTTCAGTTTTGGTAATTTTTGACCACCTGGGTGCCTTGTGGACGTTTGGGTGGCCCTTTTTCCATTTTCTCCCATGTGGTACCATTCGGTCGGGCACGTCGTGTCGCGCTATGTGAGGTCGCTCGACTGGGCGCGTTCGGGTCGGGTTGTTTCATTTGAGGGTGCCCGTATCAGTTTTGCTAAGTCGTGATTGCCTGGGTGCCCTGTGCACATTCAAGTAGCCCATTTTCAATTTTCTCCCTTGTGGCATCATTCGATCGAGCGCACCGTGTCGTGCTGTGTCATGAGGTCGCCCGACTAGGTGCGTTTAGGTCGGGCAGTTTCGTTCGAGGGTGCCCGTATCAGTTTTGCTAATTTATGACAGCCCGAGTGCCTTGTACACATTCATGTAGCCCATTTACCATTTGATCCTTTGTGGCTTTGTTCGGTCGGGTGCGTCATGTCGCGCCGTGTGAGGTCATCCGACGAGGCGTGTTCGGGTCTGGTCGTTTCGTTCGAGGGTGCCCGTATCAGTTTTTTTAAGTTGTGACCACCCGGGTGCATTATGCACGTTCAGGCAGCACATTTTTCGTTTTCTTCCTTGTGGGATCGTTTGGTCAGGCGTGCCCTGTCGCACCGTGTGAGGGTGCCTGACCAAGCGCATTCGGGTCGGGCCATTTCGTTCAAGGGCGCTCGTATCATTTTTACTAAGTTGTGATTGCCCGAGTGGCTTGTGCACGTTCAGGCGGCTCGTTTTCCATTTTCTCCCTTGTGGCATCGTTTAGTCAGGCGCGTCATGTCGTGCCTTATGATCAGGTCGCTTGACTCGGCGCATTCAGGCGGGTCATTTCGTTCGAGGGTACCCATATTAGTTTTGCTAAGTTGTGACTGCCCAAGTGCCTTGTGCACATTCGGGTGACCCGTTTGCCATTTTCTTCCTTGTGGCATCATTCGTTCAGGAGCGTCGTGTCATGCTGTGTCATGAGGTCGCCACACCAGGTGCATTCAGGTCAGGTTGTTTCGTTCGAGGGCGCCCGTATCAGTTTCTCTAAGTTGTGACCACCAGAGTGTCGTACACGTTTGGGTGGCCCGTTTTCCATTTGATCCCTTATGGCATCATTTGATCAGGTGCGTTGTGTCACGCTATGTGTGGTCGGCTGACCGGGCACGTTCAAGTCGGGCGGTTCCGTACTTCGAGGGCGCCCGTATCAGTTTTGCTAAGTTGTGACTGCCTGGGTTCCTTGTGCACATTTAGGTGGCTTGTTTTCCGCTTTCTCCCTTATGGCATCATTCGGTCACGTGTCGTGTTGCGCTGTGCAGGGTGGCCTGACCGGGCACATTCAGTTCGGGTCGTTTTGTTCGAGGGTCCCCATACCATTTTTGCTAAGTTGTAACCACTCAGGTGTCTTGTGCACGTTTGGGCAGCTTATTTTCCATTTTCTACCTTGTGGCATTTTCGTTCGGTCGGGCATGCCATGTCGCGTCATGCGAAGGCACCCAACCTTGTGCGTTCTGGTCGCGTCGTTTCATTCAAGGGCGCTTGTATCAGTTTTTATAATTTGTGACCGCCTAGGTGCCTTGTGCACGTAATACAGACGGCTCATTTGTTGTTCTCTCCATTGTGGCATTTTTCGGTCAGGTGCGTCATGTCGCACCGTGCGAGGGTGCCCAACCGGGCACGTTCGGGTCGTGTCGTTTCGTTCGAGGGCACCCATATTATTTTTTCTAAGTCGTGACTGCCCGGGTATCTTGTGCACATTCGGGGAGCCTGCTTGCCGTTTTCTCCATTGTGGCATCGTTCTATCGTTCAGCTATCCCTTGTTGGTCAGGGGTAGGGGTCGGGTCGGGTCGTTTCATTCAAACGCATTTCCTTGAGTACCATCAGTACACGGATATGGTTTTTGGACTACTCATGAGGTGCATTCTAGCTATTAAAACTTCATGAGATTGCCATTCTCCGGACTTAAATTGTGTGACAACACTGTGGCTGAGTTTGAAACTGGAGATTGAACATACATTTGGCTGTTTGATTGCAATAGACATTTTATCCATCAATAAATGTAAAGAAATGGCAAACAAATACTATAAATTAATAAATAAATAAGACATGGCAACAAGCAACAATAATTACAAAATTTTTACATTGAGACACAAATAATAAGCAACTGATTTAACCCCTAACCCATTTAACCCCTAAACCATAAACCTATAAACCCTTAACCCCTAACACATTTAACCCCCTAAACCCCTAGTAAACCCCTAACCCATTTAACCCCCTAAACCCTAAAACTATAAACCCTTAACCCCTAACCCCTTAAACCCTAAACCATTAAACCCTTAACCCTAACCCCTTAAACCCTAACTCTTGACCCTTAACCCATCTAACCCCATAAAACCTAACCCCATTAACCCTTAACTTCTAACTCCTAAAATCCTTAACTGCTAAATTCCCTAACCCCTAAACCCCTAACCCATTTAACCCCCTAAACCTATAACCTCTTAACCTCTAACCCATTTAATGCCCTAAACCTCTAAACCCATAACCCATTTAACCCCTAAACCATAAACCTATAAACCCTTAAATTCTAACCCCTAACCGATTTAACCCTTAAACCCTAAACCTATAACCCCTTAACGCCTAACCCATTTAACCCCCTAAACCATAAACCTCTAAACCCCTAACCGGGCACGTTTGGGTCGGGCCATTTAGTTCGAGCGCGCCCATATCAGTTTTTCTAGGTTGTGACTTCTTGGGTGCCTTGTGCAAGTTCAGTGGCCAGTTTTCCATTTTCTCCCTTGTGGCATCATTCAGTCGAGCATGCCATGTCACACCATGTAAGGTTGCCCGACTGGGCACGTTCGGGTCTGGTCGTTTCATTCGACGGTGCCCGTATCAGTTTTGCTAATTTGTGACTGCCTGGGTGCCTTGTGCATTTTTGAGTGACCTATTTTTTGTTTTCTCCCTTGTGGAATCCTTTGGTTGGGTGCGCCATGTTGTGCAGTGTGAGGTCGCCCGACCAGGCACATTCGGGTCAGACCGTTTCATTCAAGGGCTCCCATATCAGTTTTGCTAAGTTGTGACCGCCCAATTTCATTGTGCACGTTCGAGCGGCCCGTTTTCTGTTTGCTCCCTTATGGCATTTTTCTGGTCGTTTAGTTGTAGATTCATTGAATAAACTAGATGATGGTACCTGGTACTCTGGGTTGACTCATATGCATGAGCTGAAAGAGCAATTTTTCTTTATGTGGTTTTCTCCTGTTGGATCTGCAAGCAATTATCCTATATTTTCCAAGTGGGTTGTCTATGGTGAGGTATGTTTTTATCACTTATAATTTTTCCTTGTTCTTTGTTTCTAGAATCTGTCCCCTTGTATACAACTTTGGATAGTTGTCGACCTAAATTTTGACTTTAAATTTTAGCTAAATCGTAAGTTCTCAAAAATTATAGGATGCAATTATTTTTATTTTAAGTTGAGCTGCTTCACATAATCAGTTGGAAGTAAACTCTGACCCAGATATAATCATGTCCTCTGATTTAGAAAAAATCATCTCCTCTAAACCATAAATGACTCAATCTGCGGAAGATCAATCCCCATAAATGCCAATAGTGCCACAGTTTGTATCACTGATCGAGGAACAACAAAATCTATTAAAAAAGGAGGAATTTACTCGTATAATTGAAACCTACAGGCAAGCTGATGGTTCAAGGGTCAGGGATTTGCGATGTTCACTGCTTGCACGATTGATTGCTCAGGTATATTCTCATAAATTTTTCTATCAATAGTCTATATGAATTTATTTAGAGATAATGGAATCTGACTTTTCCTTGTCATCAATGTTTGGCTTTAATTATTGCATTCTGAAATTTGAAAATCCTCTTTATAAAGGTGGTCTTTTATGAAGTCAAGACATCATTTCACCATTATTGTTTTATATTAAATTTCTTCTGTGATTGAGAAAATTTTCAAGGTTGAATGCTATAATTTATTATTCATAAGTGTCAAAAAGTTGTTATTTTATGTGGATACAAGATAAAGCTTGGATAGGATACACAAAACGCTCACAAAAAATGAATATATAAATTTTGACAAAAAATATTTCCAAAAATAGTGTTCAAACATATTTTCATTCAAAGATGGAATCCTTGGAAATGTTTCTTGCGCAACAGTCGTCACATATTAATTGACTTGATTTGTGTGGATGATTTTTCATTTTTTCTTTTTCACATTGAATTCTTGTGACTTGAAATATTTATGCTCTGCCTACAACCATGATAAATTTTTCTAATGTGGTTTGAGATAGGTATAGAGAGTCATGTCCTACTGCAAAAAAAGTTTAATTGTTTAATATGTTACAATAATCTGATCAAATATTAGCCCATCAGATTCAATTTTGCTAGTGTGTAGTTCAAGATGTAGGAAACACGTCTGTTTAGTTGCCTGCTTGTGGTAATTTTTTGGGCTCTTTTTCAAATTTAGGACAATAAAATGGGACAAATTTTGTTATTGAAGCATACTAAGGAAAACACTAATACGATAATACCTCCTCTACAAATGAAAAGAGATTCTTCAAAAAATTAGTGTCTACACTAAATCCTTGTACAGAAGATTCTTACTGAAGTGTCTGCTTGAACCTTTACTGATTCGAACACCTTGCTCAAAATAATGTCACCTTATTATATGACATTTGCAACCAACCACCTTTCATCATCAATCCCAGATTGTATGGTTGTTTTTACATTGATTGCATGATCATAAAAGAAATTTTCAAATTCCATTCTAATAAGACTTAGAAGCTACAAAACCTGAAAGACAAATTCCTTAAAGATACTCTGACCATCTTACCTATTCATATTGCGGACCTTTTTCTTTAGATAGTCTCTTTTGGCCTTACCCCCGGCGAAGTTTCTTAAATCAATCATATTTATAAATATGATTATCAAAATGAATCAAGTAATTGCGAGACTATCATGTTGGGATACACCATGTTAAAAATCTTTTCCAGAAGATCAAACAAATTGATTTCCATATGGGCAGAGAGGAAGACATTGTAGGTTTAAGGTTTAGTCATTGCAAATGGAATCGTCAGACTTTTGACTATTTTTCAATCCTCCCAAATACTATTTAGAAAGAAAAAGTAAGTATATTGCTGATCCATGGACACATGTTAAGCCTTTCAGATAATTGGAAGAAACCTACTATTTGAGAGGCTGAAGGTATACCTCTCCTATGCTTGGCAATATCTATAATTATGACCCTATATGAGATTCAAATGATCATCTCTGGGGTCTATTATATACATTAACATAGTAGTCAAGTAAGGGTGTCGACTGCCTCACATTCTTTGGACTTCATATTTATGGATGAGAGTTTCTCACTTCAAAGTCCATGGGTGGTAAAGGTGGAGGCCCTCTATGGGATCTCCATTTCACTATTTTTTGACAACATTGTCCTTCTATTTCATGAATAAAAAAAAAAAAGTACATTTTGAGCTCATTCTGGGATGAACATGGTCTTCAAGTCCACCTTGAAAATACAAAAGCATGTAAGCAATCTCACCTTTTTTTCAAGGATAACAGGTAGAAATGGTGACATCCTAGTATTTCCTTAGAATGCTATTATTTGTTTCATCTTTTAACTTGTTTTCGACATTTGTATCAATGTTGAACAAAGGATTGCAACATTAACAACCTTGGAGACACGATGTTTCCAACTTCAGTTTTAGGATATTCAGGCTAAGTTCTGGTTTCTTGACACCATGGTGATTCATTCTCTCCTTGTTTGCAAGGTTTGGAGTATGAAGCCCATAACTACAAAAAACAAGTCACGACTCAATTGAGAGAGGTTACTCATTGCCATTATCTAATTTATGGGAAACATTGTTGTAATATGGTCCACTTAAATTGCAAGGCCATTGCCTTTTCCTCATGAAATCATCCTCCATATCCTGAAGGCTGAAATAGAATATTGCAACATACACTGCTTCATTTTTCTTTTGTTATTTTTTTAGGAGAAAATCATAAAATAAAATGGTTGTGCTAATCTCATAGTCCATACTTGAAGGTTGAAATAGAACGTTGTAACATACACTACTTACATTCATGTAAGTTTCTTTTCTTTTTCTATTAGTGTCAGAGAAAGTTAAGTTGTGTATTTTTAGTTGTTTATGTTAACGTATCAACGATAGGAATAGGCTTGACATTCTTTGATAGAGAACATATATTTCAATAAATGTTAAAATATTGAACTATTTGGGAAACTTGAAAGTTTCAATTTACGATTTTAGGGCCTCACGTCAGAGCGATTGATGGAGGTGCCTCAAAATGTCACAAGATTTCAGCTAAGAATGTCCTCCAAAATTATAGGTGATTCAAGTTCATTGGTTTCTTTCCTATTTATCTTATGCTGCTTCTTGTAAGAAGGAAAAAAGTATTTGGATAGTTTTAGAAAAATGTTTTGGCCAATATATCAGTATATTTCTTTCAAGTGTTAATTAAAACTTTCGCAATTCCTCTAGCCCACTAGGGCTTGGAATTGAGATCCACAAAACATTCCTATATAGAGAAGACTCTCTTTTTTCCAATGCAATTGATCTAGTAACTTTTATGTGCTCACTTCGACATTTTAGAATTTAGTCTGCCCTTGATGACCAAATAATATATTTCGATTCTCTTCTTGACTCCCTGTGATGAAAGAGTAGTAGGAGTGAGGATTGTCAAATCACATGCATCTTGTTTACCATCTAGCAATGAGCTACTCAGCCATGAAAGAACTACGAACCAGTCACATGATATTCCCCTTTCAGTTTTACAGAGCCTAAAAAACATACTAGTAGTGCATGTTGTAACCATTTTGCAATACACATTGAAGTGGATGCTTAAATATTTTGGCACTTGGAGTTTACCAGGCCAATCAGAAGTTCAAAAACTACAGAGATATTTAGGGTGTCTGCAATATAAATTGTAGTGAGGGAAATCTGGCTTTCTCTGTTTAGCACTCATGATTTCATGATTAGTGCTTTATCACTTATGTCTACACATAATTCACTGTCTGTGTAATTTCCTCCCTCTAATCTTGAATTGCAATGAAATAAATCTGTAGAATGAGAGGGAAAAGAAAGCAGAGGACGGATATGCATACAATGACACAATGATTTACATGGGGAAAATTAGCCAACCCCTTGATCTCAAACAGTTTGGTATCAATAGACAGTATAGATGTTGTTTGGTTTAAAACACCTATTAGACTCGATGCCATTGTGGCCTAGTTGTGACAGGGCCCAAGTCAGATAGAGTCATCACTCTAGGGAATAAACTTATTTGGGAAACAGGGGTTTATCATTTAAGTTATAAAATCAAGGGTTTTCTCACGATTATAAAAACATTTAATTTATCCAAGTTTTACCATCAGTTGAAATACACCGATCCAATTTTAAAATGTTTGGCATCGCAAGCAAAAAACGTGGGAATTTTTTGTACCCAAAAAAATCTTTCTCAACTTCAATATCATTGATGATACGTATTTCTTGCATATTTTTTGATTTCAGAAGAGTGAATATCCAAGTTTTACCATTAGTTGAGCGAAATTTATTTTTTTAAAATATTTTTTCCGTTTCTTCAGAATAGTGACACTTGAAAGCATCGAAAGAGCAACATTTCAAATCATCGGAACAAAAATGATTACATCTTTAAATATTTTCAATCGTTCCTCAAAATAGTGACTTTTTAAACATCGAAATTAAACGTTGGAAGCAATAATGTTGGAAGAGAGACACCTAAAGTGTTAGAAGAGCGACAATTATGTTTTTAAATATTTTCAATCATTCATCAGAATAGTGACGCTTTAATCATCGGAATTAAATGTTGGAAGAAATATCGTCGGAATTGCGACATTTTTTTGAAAACCTAAAAAGCATCGGAAGACCGATAGTTATGGTTCGTAGGAAGACCGACGCTTATAAAACATCGGAATAGCGATAGTTTGCAAAAAGTTGGAAAAAGTGTCAGTATTGAGACGACTATGTGTCGAAATAGTGACGAAGTGGCCATCAGAAATTGGGCAAGATTTTATAGTATTGATTTACAGATTGAGTTAAAATGATCATGGGATTGATGTATATTTATAGCAGGAAATTTAAGTTAATATGCTACAACAAGGACAGTTAATGGTTGTGTAACTCACTATGCTTTTTAACAAAATATTACTCTAGGTGATCATGATGGTTATTCTAATGGTTAATGAGGAAATATGGAAAGTAATTTATAAATTTATACATTCATAAATGTTGAAAAAATTTCTTGTCTCCATGCATTTTCCTATGAGGCTATCGGGGTATGTTACATCCACACTACCTCCCCAATCTGAATCACTAAATCCAGCAAGATTGAACTTTTTAGCAGAGTATTAATGAGTATGAAAATTTAGAGTGTCTTTCACATACCTTAAAATTCTCTTGGCTACCTTCGTATGTATTTCAGATGGATTTATCATATAAATTGAAAAAAGTGAAACTAAAAATGCAATATTAGGTCTTGTGTGGGTTAGAAACATCAAGCTCCCCACAATACTTCTGTATGTTGTCTCATCAACTAAATTAACACCATCATCTCTGAGTGAAAATGTGAATTTGGGTTACAGTTTTTTCCCTTTTCTAAGGAAAAACATTCTTTTTTTTTTGTTCTTCAACTTTCTGCAAGCTAAAAAAATTATGTTTATAATTTCATTTTGTGATAAAAATAAAACATGTCAAAAATTTTGTTAGCTTTCTATTACTTATTTTTTGGAATTTTTTATACACATTTGATATGTCAACTTAGTGTTTATTTGAGTGTGTTCTTTTTAAAAATCAAATGATTCATAAGAAGTCATGTTAATACGCAATGCTGTATTATTTGAAAATTTGTGTTTTTGGGAAACAAAATGTGTTACAACAATATAGACAGAGTCTACTTCGGTTTCGTCATATTTACAAAGCCAACAGATGCATATCATAATTACTAGAATTTTCTGAACTGGTCCAATATGAAGAGACTGCATATTTTGAATATGTTTCGCGATGCAAGAAATTTCTTAACATATAAGTTATAATCTAAAAATATAAAACCTACCCATTACAGACGACGGACCAATGTAATGCACCATAATTTTTTTATTTTTTTTTACAATGTATTTTGGAAGATACATAATTATGATTTCACTGAATCATAATGACCTTCAGAAATTGTTTGCACCCATTTTATTACAAAATTAATTCAAATTAGTAAATATTTATGAAATTCCATAAAAGTTATATTTCCTGAAAGTAGATTCAATTCTGAAAATTCTTGTCCTGGATCTGACAGTTAATTCAGAATGTTTCATGGATTTCAATCAGTGAAAAATTCTAGATAGGTATGTAATTATTGACGTGTTAGTTCAGCCGAACTCTTAAAAAAAGATCAGTCGAATTATTTTTTGTGTCGACAGCCCGTCAAGTCTAACGACATAAAAAGTTTGGATGATATTTTATAAAAGTTTGGCCAAACTTTTACCTGCTTTCTATTAGCCAGAAAATACCACGAAGCCCCTCCAAAAAAAAAATCACGGCAATATAGATTGCCACGAAATCATTAACATTATTTTCGCATATTTTCGCACATTTGCTCTGATTTTACAAAGTTCTTGGTATGATTTTGCGAAGAATTGTTTTGGGTTTAAGTAATTTTCTTGGAGGTACATTCAAAGAACATTTTTGCAAATTTTTTTTATGGGTTTAACGACTTTTCTTGGAGGAACATTCAAAGGACACTTCGTGGAGGTATGGGATACATTTTTTGGATGTTTATTGGGCTTCATTTTTTTTGAAAGTATGGATTTGGGCTTAATTTTCATGGAGGTATGTGATACATTTTTGGGATGCTTTTTGGGCATCATTTTTTTTTTAAGTATGGATTTGGGCTTAATTTTCATTGTTTTTTAAGGTATGGATTGGAGCTTAATTTTGAAAGGACTCTT
The DNA here is from genome assembly GCA_034641835.2 of Pinus albicaulis. NCBI lineage: Eukaryota > Viridiplantae > Streptophyta > Pinopsida > Pinales > Pinaceae > Pinus > Pinus albicaulis. Next base: position 505,513,398 of record CM076579.1, read on the forward strand.
TTTAGGCATAATATTCAAAGGACATTTTTTGGACATTTTTTGGAAGTATTTTTTAAAGTGATATTTTTTTAGAGGCTTTTTTGAATTATTTTTTATAGTGGCATTTTTTAAGAATTTGGAATTAATTTTCAATGGACATTTTTTGGAGGCATTTTTTGAAGTGAAAATTTTTTAGAGTGCATGTTTTGGGTTGAGGTAAATCTTTTATAATTATTTTTTAAAATGAGTTTTTGTCTAACTTTTTAAATGAATTTTTTTTGTAGGATTTGCAAGGAAATATTTTGAGCTTCATTTCATTTTTATAAAAAAAAATTTCTCAGATTTTCTGAAGTAAGTGTTTTGCATTGAAGTATGTAGTTTTTGCAAAATTTTTAAAATGAGTTCTTTTTTAAATTAAATATTTTTTGATGTTTTTTTTAGTTGAGTTTTTGTCTAAATTTTTGAAGGAAATTTTTTGAACTTCATACTCTATTATCATGGGAAATCGAAGGAATTGTATGAGAAAATATGATCGAAAAAGAGAACCTGGGGAACATAGAGAAGAGATGAGACAATCTCACAAAAGAAAGATAGAAGAACTCTCAAATATTGAAGGGAAAATAAACCCAAACTAGAAGTTGAAGAAGGTATGTAAATGTAAATATTACGAGTTTGATATATTTAAAATTTTCCTAGTGTAAAATGTGAAGCTTAATTTTTATTTGATGAACTAATTTGAAAAATATTTTGCAATGTAAATTGATAGAGATATTCCTCAAAACATTGATGATGAGATAAAAATTTTGAAAGAGAAAGTGAAAGAGATACTGAACCAATGATTGAAGATGTTGAAAATGTTGAAAGAAATTCAACTGAAGAAATTGAATCACAAGGTATGTACACACACGCACACACACACACACACACATATATATGTTGAACACATGCACGTATTATTGAAATTATACATATATTTATTAATTTAGTTATTTATTGAATATGTAAAATTATTATGTACTATTCATTCGAATATGTATATATGAAATCAATGTCGATGATGAGATGTTAGAAAATGTTGACACTCATACATATGGAGATAAAAGAGCTGACAATTATATACGATATTGTGTTAACCACATTTTTGATACGTACTTCATAAAGAAAAATGTGATAGTTCAAGCCCATATGTTGAAAGGTCTCCTATCATTAAGGAAATTAAAAGAATCTACGACTTTATTGGGTATTCGAAAATAAACTAAAGAAAAAAAATGAAGGAAAATGTGATACAAAATATAAATAGTGCTATAAATTCAATTAGAAGATCTAGACAGAACAAATTTTCAGTTGTACGTAGAGAAATATATATGGTAGTGGTTTCATCAACTACTAAAGAGAATCTCTTGGTAAAATCTATGGCACAAGCATTAGGGACCTTATGAAAAACTTTGTACAAACATCATAAATTTCGGTTGCAAATAGATGTAGATGATGAAATCGCTTGTTGGAGAGCTATTTGTAGGAAACCATACAAATATAGACTTGGAGAACATGTTAAAAAAATAATATATGAGTATTGGAAAAAAAATTCATGTGTTTCGCCAATTGCAAGGGATGTGATGCGAAGAAGAATAACACGAAATCAATACGAAGAACATGAAAAACATTTCTTGGAAACCACTCAGATAGAGTTGGTAAATAAGTTCGAAGAAGAGAATCATGAAATTCATGTGTAAATCAGTGCTTTTGTTCAACAATAACCATGGTATGTAAAACCTATCACCATGCCCGACACTTTCTATTGTCATTATCATGTGGAATTTCAGTTATATTATGACAGATTCCTTAATTTTGGTAGAACATTTTGGAAGGATTCACCTCCTCCTTCCACTGTCCGTGATTTCATATCTCAAATTCTATGTGAAAGACAAAGCGATGATCTATTTTACGAAAATAAATGTGTTGGTGGTAAAAAATGTGATGATTGTGGAAATTTGACTAAATTTCGAAAAAAATATCGTATTCATATAAATTATCAATATTTTTCCAACATGAAATTGAAATGGAAGAGATATGAATATATCCATACATCGATTGAAGGTGAAAATAGTGCTAAAAGAATTGAATTACGAGAAGAATAAATTTTTTGTGATAGAATTTTTGAGAAAGGTTGAGGCAGAAATTTATAAATACACCAATAATTCCCATAGAGCTCGATGACAAGGCTTGCAATTCAAAAAATCCTGTGAAGTTTTTCCACCAAGGACCATTTTGTCAGTAATTGATTTTACAGAAAAATACACATTCTTTCCACAAAAAGAAATTCAAAGTGAATAACATCATTCTGACCAGGTCTCCATGCTCGTTCATATTCTATATAGACATGTTGAATAGAACATCTATCATATAGAAAGAACTAGTGAAAATTGACATGTTATTAAAGAATATAACTTTTATATCACTGATGACCGTACACATGATACATATTTTGTACAACACTGTTTTGGAAAGATTTATGACTCCTTGAAAAGTCACAGAACGACATTCAATTAACATTGGATATGATCATATGGATACGCAATTCAATTCAAATATGCACGATCATTCTTTTTCTTGTGTTGTCTTCATAAGAAAATGTGCATTAAACACTTTTGGAATTTATTCGACACTAGTCATGGAAAAGGAGAAAATGACAGTGTAGGGGCATGCATAAAATGAGCACTTCAAAGATATCAAATGAATCCCTCTACAAACAAATTTATGGATGCTAAAGAAGTTTTTCAATGGTGCATCACTGCTCTAAGCCATGAGAATAACCGATCAAAGGAAGTGCGAAGACACATTCAATTTAATTTTTATTGGATATTGAATTTTAAACAATGTACATTTATCACAATTTGATTATCACTGATTGATTATCTTTGATTGTATTTTGATATCATATTTAAATCCTTCTTTGAATTTTGCATATAAAGCTTTTTTTGGCATATTGGGATCGAAGAAGTCGATAGATCAATTGGAAATGATGTTGGAACAATAAAAGGGAATCGAAAATTGCATTCAATTAAAACAAAGTTGTCCAGAAATGGTTTGCATTGGATAAAAGAAAATATTCTTTTTTTGGTCATGTTTGCATAGACAACACAGAATCCAATGACGTTTGTGAAAATAAAATGTATGTAAAATATTGGAAACATACAGAGCTAAATAGAAAGGGAAAAATGTCTGTTGCAATTTTTGAAGAAATGAAATCACAGAATACTACAATATCATCCGATGGTGATGAAGTTTCTGATCTTGTTAGAGAAGATAACATTTGAATTGCTTTGAAATGATAAAGATCTAGAAATAAATTTAAATACATTTAATATTGTTAAGTTTTTTTATTTTTCAAGAGATTTTTTTGTTTTAATTGCACCTACTGACAATGATGAACATGTGAAGTATTATTTGATGCGTTGCACTGAGCGAAAAATGAAATTATTAGAAAACTATAATGATCATGGGTTTCGATATGCAAGAGGATCTATTATATTGAAAGGTTATTTTTTCAGAGAAACTAATCAAAGTGGGGATTATGTTTACTTTGAAGACTATGAACATAATGTCATAAGTTTTCAATATAGTCACTTGGTGTGTGAAACACACATAAAATTGATAGAGGTTCAATGAAATAAAAAAAATGAAAATTAAGAAATGGAAAATGTCAAAATCCGATCATGAACACATCATTGAAGATGGAATCCCATTGGATTTTTTTTGATTGAACTGCCGAACAATTTATTCTCTTTGGATTATGTTTAAGAACTTCCAGAACTCAACTAAAAATTGAGCTGCCTTGTTATGTTATATGTGCAAGTGTTTGCACATGTACAAATTGTTTTGGTACATGCACACTAGGATCAACAGAAAGTAAATTTTATATACATGCATTGATGAAAAATGTTGCATATATATGTGTGTGTGTGTGTGTGTGTGTGTGTGTGTGTGTTCTAGAATTTACCATTCAAGTAGTTAAATAATATATGCGCGTTGATGAAAAATGTTTCATGTACTGAATATATATGTTCTAGAATGCAATTGACTGAAAGTAGACTTTCTATGTGGATGGATGAAAAATGTTGCACGTATTGGATATATACATGGAATTAATGTGACCAATGTTTCTCGTGGGATTTTCTCGTAAAAAGTATGGAATGTAAATAAATCATCCACAATATAGTTTTGTACGAAGATTCCATTCAGACAAGAGACTCAGAGCACTTCCCAACTTTTGGTGGGATTTCACCCACATCTCTATTCCTGATAGAAAATCTAGTACAAAATTTTTTTGTCTAATGTTCGCATATGTTCTAGGCAATTATTTGAAAAATAGCTTAATTCTAATTCATATTTGATGAAAAATGTTGAAATACTGGATATATATCTTCTAGTTCAAGAAATTAACTATTCAAATAGATTTTCTATGTGCATTGATGAAAAATGTTGTACAGATATATATGTTTTAGAATGGAATTAACTGAAAGTAGCTTTTCTATACATGTGCATTGATGAAAAATAATGGACATATATGTACATTATAGATTGCATTTTTAAAATTTTATGATTGTTTTCAACACATCTAACGAGACCTAGAATCTTATGATTGTTTATATATATATATATATATATATGTATTGTACTTCACAAAATTACTTGACATGCCATGCCAATTGTATTTCAACTATCCAATAAAAACATTTAATATTATATCACATGCATAATGTAGATCAACCATCCAAAACTTAAAAGTTTTATTTAACAAAAAATTATAGATCACAACATTACTTCACATGCCAAATGTACTTCAACCATCGAAAACTTGAGTTTCAAGAACTTTTTGATTATATCAAAACATTAATTAACATGTCATGCCAATTGTAGTTCAACTATCCAATAAAAACATTTAACATTATATCACATGCCAAATGTAGATCAACCATCCAAAACTTAACTTTTAATTTAACAAAAAATTATAGATCACAACATTACTAGTAGTTCAACTATGCAAAACTTAAGTTTTAAAAACCAAAAATATAACACAACATTACTTCACATTCAAATGCCAAAAGCACTTAAACCATCCAAAACATAACTTAAAAAAAAAACAATTTATAACACAACAGTACTTCACATACCAAATGTAATTGACAAGAAAAACATTAATTTATAGATCACAACATTACTAGTAGTTCAACTATGCAAATGCGGTTCACATAAAATATGTCAAAATTTGTAGATCTCACAAGTATCGTATCAAGTTATATATATATATATATATACATACATATATATATATATATATATATATATATATATATATATATATATATATATATATATAAGAAGAGAGAGTAAATTTAAGACTAGAAATCTCAATCAAATCTAGAAATCATCCATCAAATACAAATGGATGTAGTGTTTTTCTTAGCAAAGTCTCAATCCGTGGGCTATCCTGTGAAGCATGGGGAACATGTACACAATGCATGTACAAACATTAAAATTTGATGTTTTAAAATTGAGTGAGAATATATAAAACTTCATGTAAAAAACAAAATATAAAAAAAATCATACAATACCTCATGAGGTTCCCTCTCCATTTGTTGCTCGCCAGATACAACTTCCCCCATGGGAACATCTCCAATAGTAAACTGCACAATATACATGTACAATTATATATATATATATATATATATTAAAAAAATTCAATTGAAAATGCATATATATATAACCTTATTTTCAATAGTATTAAAAAAATATATATAACTTGTTCAAATGCTTGAAATGTTGTGGATGTTTTTTTCTCCATCGCTAGAGTTCATGGAGAAAATAAATCCTCTATAGCAACCTAAAATTAAAAAAATAATTTAAGTATTTAAAATAACTCAAGATATAGATATATGTCATTTTTTAATGGAACTTTTTGAGGTGTAATATATATAACTTAAAAACATATAAATTTTAAAAGTGAAAAATTGTCCATACTTGTTGTGCACCTGGCACATCTCCTAAGGAAGTAGAAGGTACATCTCCTAAGGAGGAAGAAGGTACCACCATCCCAAAAACATCAGACAGAATCGGAATTTGTTAAAACATTTTACTATATATACATGAAAATTTACATGTGTGCACAATTATTTATTTTAAAAATATCAAGTTTAAAAGACACTAACATTTTCCAACATATCTTGATAGTGAGACCCATATTTATTGTTTGAACTTGGGGCTCCAAACATGATATTAACATTTTCTTCATCCATCGAGCGTGACAAGTGGAAATGGTGTTAACATATAATAATACATTGGTGTTATATTAATGTACATACAAATAAATGTGTACATATATATGTATTTATTACAAATTGTATGTATGTGTTAAAATAATTGAATCCTAGCCATTAAAACATACCATTCCCATGCCCTCTTCCTCATGAAAAATTAGGTCATGCAAACCACTGTGACAATTCTTTGCATATGTTTTCATATTATCAAAACTCATGTTGTCAATCTCTTCATCTGTATAATAAAAAAAATTGGTGTGTGCATTTTCACGTGCTCTTTGTCGATTCAGACAAACATCGACTCCACCCAATCCACTATGAACATTGTCAATGATGGAATCCCTTAATTCTCGACTAATTTGAGAAGTGGCTTCCATCTCTTACCATAAATTTTCAACACGAACAGGTCAAGTAACCAATGGTGGCTTAGGACGAGGAAACTCAGAATCATGCCTAATGCCCCTACGGTCACACAATCAACCTTTCCCAGGACAAAAAATTTCAGAGGGAAGGTCATTGTAATTGGGTTTCATTTCCAAAAAGAATTCTGCATTAACTAATTTTTCAAAATTAAGTGGAACCTCATTGTTCCATGGGAGTCTTCCACAAGCCACAATATTTCTATCATATAAATAGTGATCTATATCAGGGTGCTTGAAATATTTCACCTTCAGCATCTTTCTTTTAGGCCCTTATTTAAAATTAAACATAGAGTTTGCCATTCTTGTTGTCACTTGTTCTTTAACAGCCTCCCATTTATAGGGTCCCATCACTTTCTCCTTTCCTTTTCTCATGAAATACAAAAAAGTATCCGTGGTTGGCCCAAGATTTTGGTACACATCTACTAGTTTGCCTAAATAATGTGTAAATATTTCCAAGCTTTCTCGACTCACAGCAGGTAGAGTAAAAAACACGAGATCTCTCTGTAATTTTGCATGAAGTTGTTGACACATTTCGAAGGTGCATTGCTGCATGTTTCTTTCCCACGGTATATTAGAAATGTCAGACGGATATGTCTTGGTAGGTGGAAAACCTTCTTCTTGAATGAAGTGTTCTGCCCTTTGTCTATTTCGACCAACATTTGGAGAATTTTCAGCCTCTACGTGAAAATATAAAATTTTGTATATTAGAAAAAACACCTGTAAACAAATTTGTACAAATTGAATGAAAAAAAATTAAAATTGATGGTAACCTTGATGTGGTTGGCTAGCATCTTCCCCACCCTAAAACTATTGAGAACCAGAACGACCCTGCTGAGAACCAACACCCCCAGCCATTGATTGGCCTCCGGGGGAATAAATATCACCACCTTCACGCAACCTCCTAGCACTTATCGATGGCCCTCTAAGGGGATTTGAACCACCACCAACCTCTTGAGACGAGAGAGAAGCTTCATAAACAAATACGAATTTATAATCAATTGAAAAATACGTTCATACATATAAATACATGTACATATTCATTGATTAAATTGCGTGAACCATACCATGACTGTCTGAACCATGGGCATGCTCGATGGATGCAGTAGAGACCCTTCTCCTCTTATCTCCTAAAAAATAAAAAAATAAACTTATGAACAACTAATTTAACTCACAAAGTCGATAAAAAATCAATTCCATATGTACACCCATGTATGGAGATTTAAGATTATATTTAAATACCATGAACATCCCTCGATCCTTGATCTCCACTCTCATAGACATATGGTATTCTCTTGATCTTCATCTTTCATCCTCCATGATATATATATCTATGGTGGACATTTACAATTATTTTTTTAAATGACTATAATTTAAAATTAATTCAAAATAAATTTCAGAAAATTAATTTAATTTACGTATACAAATTATATAAAACATAACTTCCAAACCACTATTTGATGTGTGAAACTCAATTTAAGCAAAAAAAAATTATAAAAATGATAAGTTCACCAAATTGCGCTTTACATGGTGGAAGCACACTTGGTATAAAATTGAAAAAAACACATTTTCATTAAAAAAGAAGTGAAAATCCATTTAAACAAAAATTTGTTGAAGTCCCTACATTTTAATTTTATAAAATTTTGAAGTTCACCACTTGTTGAAAATGTGAAGTTCACCAAGTTGCACTTTACATGGTATGGTGGGAGCACACTTGGTATATAATTGAAAAAAGCACATGGTTATTAAAAAATATGCAGTTATAAGTACAAAACACACACATATCCAAGATATGTTACAATTTCCATCAATAAATTTTTAAGGAGAGAGTCCCAACACTAATTCATCTTTGAGAAATGAATCTTGAATTTTTGAAGAAGAGCGTCTCAAAACTGATTCATCTTTGAGAGATGAATCTTGAATTTTTGAAGAGGAGCACCTCAAAGCTAATTCATCTTTGAGAGATGAATCTTGAATTGGCATTGCCCCATATAATTCTAATTCTGCTATTAATTTATCTTTGATAGATGAATCCTGAATTGGCATTGCCCCATGCACTAGATTAGTAGACATCTTATTCACATTTGAACAATTTCTTATACTAAAAAATTGAAATTGGCAAGCAATGTTGTTTTTATTCCATGCAATTCTTTTAGCCTCTCATTCTTAACTTGGTATATGCCATTCATCTGGTTACACACAAGTTTAGAATTGGTGAAAACTGCAATTCCATTTAATCCATACTCCATAGTTGTTCCCAAGCCTTCTATCAATCCAATATAATATGCCTCATTGTTTGTTGTTCTTCTCAGTATATTCATTTTCCTTTGGACGAATTTTCTAGTCACAATATTGGAAAGCACACGTGTAATCACGTCTTTACCTGGATTGGGATGGAAAGAAAATTTTATGCATAATTTCTAATTTTCAACCATATTTAATGGTTTTCTTATCCCTGAAAAAAACAAATTCAATAAAAATATATATTAAATTGACATTTATTTCGAATGAATGAGAGAAATGATACAAGATCATGAGATAAATGAAGAAATTATATTTAGATCTATTCCAGAGATTGACTGTAGGGGAATTTACTAGATATGTCACCTTTCATAAAAGATGAGATCTGGAGGCTACCTGGCACTTTACAGACTTTGCCTATAGAACTCGTAGAAGTTAACACTACCTGTCCCAATTATACCCTATGAAGGGTGTAGAGGACCCGTGGAATCACTCACAGTACTTTACGCATGCATAAGTGTGTATAAGAATGAAATTGTTTTACATTGAATATTTTTCATTTTAACTTAATAATCTATTTGAAACAATTACCTATATAAGGCTAAAACCTATGTTTTGTATCAAATCACTTTTGGTTTCAATGGGAAACATTTATGGCTAATGTGTTTTTCTCAAAATGTGATACACGCCATTAAAATGGGATATCTATCAAAATTATTCCTATGGTGTAATAAAATAGTTTCAAGTAGTTTAAAAATATAGATGCATAAATTCAATGAGCATAGTTTTGAGATATAAAAGTCCAAAATGGAATAGTTGTTTGCGAAAAAATATCAGCGGATCACTATGGATATATCTGCTCCACTAAAAGGGATTTTTCTAAAAGGATGTCCACTAATTTTGGAAGAAGGAAAAGTATCAAAATTATATGTTAATAGATGTGTTTTACATTGAATACTTTTCATTTTAAATTAAGAATCTATTTGAAACAATTACCTATATAAGGTTAAACCTATGTTTTGTATCAAATTGAACTTTTGGTTTCAATGGGAAACTTTTATGGCTAATGTGTTTTTTCTCGAAATGTGATACACCCCATTAAAGTGGGAGACATATCGAAATGATTCCTATGGTGAAACAAAATAGTTTCAAGTAGTTTAAAGATATAGATGCATACATTTGAAGAGCATATTTTTGAGATATATAAGTCCAAAATGGAATAGTTGTTGGTTAAGAAATATTAGTGGATAAATATGGATATATTTCTTCATTAAAAGGGATTTTTCTAGAAGGATGGACTAAGCTGGAAAGAAGGGAAAATATCACAATTATTTTTTAATGCATGTGCTTTACATTGAATATAAAAGGTTTTTTCTCTCTCTCATTGTTTGAGACCATGGATATGAAAATGAAAAACTTCTATTTAGATCTATTCCAGAGATTCACTATAAGGGCATTTACTAGATATGTCACCTTTCATAAAAGATGAGATCTAGAGGCTACTTCGCCTTTTACAAACTCTGCCTATAGAATTTGTAGAAGTTAACACCACTTGTCCCAATTATACCCTATGAAGGATGTAGAGAACTCGTGGAATCACTCAAACTACTGTACGTTGACATAAGGTTGTATAAGAATGCATGTGTTTTACATTGAATATTTTTCATTTTAAATTAACAATCTATTTGAAACAATTACCTATGTAAGGTTAAAACACATGTTTTGTATCAAATCACTTTTGGTTTCAATGGGAAACTTTTATGGCTAATGTGTTTTTCTCGAAATGTGATACACCCCATTAAAATGGGAGATATATTGAAATGATTCAGATGGTGTAATAAAATAGTTTCAAGTAGTTTAAAAATATAGATGCACAAATTCAATGAGCATAGTTTTGAGATATAAAAGTCCAAAATGGAATAGTTGTTTGTGAACAAGTATGAGTGGATCACTATGGATATATCTTCTTCATTAAAAGGGATTTTTCTAAAATAATTTCCACTAATTTTGGAAGAAGGGAGAGTATCACAACTATATGTTAATGGATGTATTTTACATTGAATATTTTTCATTTCAAATTAAGAATATATTTGAAACAATTACCTATATAAGGTTAAAACCTATGTTTTGTATCAAATTGAAATTTTGGCTTCAATGGGAAACTCTTACGGCTAATGTGTTTTTTCTCAAAATGTGGTACACCCCATTAAAATGGGAGACATATCGAAATGATTCCTATGGTGAAATAAAATAGTTTCAAGTAGTTTAAATATATAGATGCATAAATTCAAAGAGCATAGTTTTGAGATATATCAGTCCAAATTGGAATATTTGTTGGTGAACAAATATCAGTGGATCACTATGAATGTATTTGCTTCATTAAAAGGGATTTTTCTAGAAGGATGGACTAAGTTGGAAAGAAGGGAAAATATCACAATTATATGTTAATGCATGTGTTTTACATTGAATATAAAAGGGTTTTTCTCTCCCATTGTTTGAGTCCTGATCTTATAAAAGGTTTCCACTAAATCCATCCCTATTAATTTTCATGTGAAGCACATTCCCAAACCCACCCTTCTATGTACCTAATAGCCAAACCAAGTGTAAAAAGGGCTTATTTCATATTCTACTTTAACACATATGTGATTAGTTATCATTAGAATTTATATGGTAGAAATACGTATAAAGAGTAATCCTTAGTATAGATCTATTTTGACTTTAAGGAATAAAGGGAAGGTTTTAAGAAATTTTATCTTAATAGGTAGAACTAAACCATCTATAACCCACAAAAAAAACCATGGCCCGTGAGGATCACATGCAAAAACAAGCTAATTCCATGTTTGAAGCACCACCTCACATCATCAAAAGGGTTGGAAACCACTAAGCAACCCATACTAAGTTCGAGTGAATGTACTTATTGTTATGCAGGTTTATGGATTAACAGAGTCTAACGAGGTAGGGTCCTCGAGTGTAACCTATGAAGAAAGAAGAAATTATGGAAAAACGAGCTTGTTTATAGCTCATGTGGAAGCTAAAGTGGTGGACACAACTACTGGCAAAGCTATTCCCCCAACCACAAAGGGGAGCTTTGGTTGCAAGGACCTACAATCATGAAAGGTATTCCCAAGTCATCTTCAAAAATTTTACCTTGGAGACTACTTTCAAAGCATTTAAAAAATTTGTAGATCTGGTTGATTGGATTCTGTTTTTCAATTTTAAGACAGTGATTTCAAAGCATTTAACAAATTTGCAGACCTGGTTGATTGGAGTGTGTTTTTTATTGGAATCTTTCTTTCAATTTTAAGACAGTGATTTCAAAGCATTTAACAAATTTGCAGACCTAATTGATTCGAGTCTGTTTTTCAATTTTAAGAGAGTGATTTGGATAGTGCCCTGATCCCTACATCCATTAATTATGAGCAAAATATTAACCTATTATATCAAAATTATAAACAAAATAAATAAATTAAATAACAAGTGAAATTGCCTATAGCGAGAATGACAACAGGGGTGCCTATCAAACATTTTGTACCCAAAACTTGAACTTTGTAATTTTTGTAGCCACAACGTTTGTCACCTCTCCCTCTCTCCTACTCAAATTTTTTTTATTTTTTTTTTTTTTTTTTTTTGCAGGTGAAATTTAACTTGGTTCATCTTTACTTTTCCACCTTCATCTCCTTCCTTTGGAGGAAAGACATAAAATTAAATAGGAACACAATAAACTTCTAACACATTGACAAAGTTCACTATATACATTTATCATTCCGTTTCATCCCATTTTACTTATTCCTAGATGCAACTAATCATATGATGATTCTCATAGAAGGTGAAACATATAACGCCGCTCCAAAAATTTTGTTTGATGCGAAGTACTACGATTCTGAACTCTGAATACCGATCACGCTATTTGTGTACGATGGGTTTGAATAAATAATTTAAAATATTACCCTTGGGTTTGCTTAATATTTCTTTAAGATCACGCTATGTATGAATTTAAGGTTACAATCCCTCTCGGGATTTTTGGATGTACTCTCCCTTAAATCTTATTCGGTCGCAAATCCCAAATTCGAGTTCATTCATATGATTATCCCTACACGTGGACGACTCGATTTTAATGGAGTTAGGGTTTCCTACTCCGTTATTAGCTCCTGTTTTTCATTCCAGAAGTTCATCTTGTCTGGGTGGCGTTCGTCGTTTCCTTTTGGACTATTTTTGCACAGGATAGAATTGTCGAGGTTTTCTACCAAGCGCTCGTTCATTCGATCAAAATAGGTATGATTTGTTTTTCATCTGGCTATCGGTTCTGTGAGTAGTGCTTGTTAAATCTTGGTTCTATTATGGAGCAATTTCAGTGAACGATTCTACTCGGCTTGTTTCCTCATTTCGGGTTTCACTCTACTGCAATCGTGTAGGATTGGAACCCTCAAGATGGCGTTCCGGAATTTATTCACAACGCTACTACAGCAAAATTCGTAAAATAGGTATTATTGTTTTTAGTCAATGGTTTACTTCTCTCTGTCTTACACCTTTTCGTTTGATTTGGGTTGAATGGAGAACTCTGAAAGAGTATATGGTTCGGCTAATACCATTTCTATATGCTCCTATTTCTCGGGTTAAATTTTCTATTAACCCCAATGACTTAGGTGTTCTTACAGAACTCACGATGAAGAATAGGGGGCTTTCTTAGGAAGGCGAAAGGCCTGGTCGACTCTTGTCGTGACAAGATAGCCATCAGGTTTGAAACGCAACTCGAAGTTTGTAAGGGTTGGCTTATATCTTATCATGAGAAAATGCATTTAACTCTCCCCTTCTCACTGTGTTCATTTCAGGGAGTGTTGATCTGGCGTTCATCGCGATACCCCAGGTATACGGTATACTTTGTTTTTTTTTTTCCAATCGTTCGGTGAATACTTTCTATTATGGACCAGAAATTTACTAATAGAAACATTCTCTGTTCCTTGCAGGTATATAAATTCTGCTATGGTAGCTAAGAGGTTACAATCATTTTCGTTGTTTCTAGCTACTTCATTCGACTTATTTCCTTCATTCGTTATTGCACAGGTTCTCCAAATTTTTCCAAAGATCTTTGTACAGATTTTCTATTGTTGCTATAGAAAGTATTTAAATTTGTTTTTTTTTCAATAGCCGTGGACATGCGGTTGGTGTAGGGACGTTTACACATTATGAGTTCCACGCTGAATGTTGCGACTAAGCTCGCTCAGTTTCGTTTCCTCTGTGCATGTTTATTTCTGAGCTCAGCCGACTAAGGGCGAAGTGAATCTCTGAAGTGACTCATGGAATTTCTATTCTAATTTGGCACTCATTACTATTGTTCAGACGCGTACTGCCTCGTTTCAGGATCAGTTAGCATCAATTCCCTGAACTGAGTCGTATGAATATTTGCATCTTACTTCGTGTTCCTTTGGTTTGGTCTTAAAGTGTAAATAGATTTAGTATGGAATGTGGTTTTTTATGGTTTTCATCTGAATCCTCCCTTTTTGTTCGAATATATTATGCAGAGAAATCTCTTTTATTTTTGAGTTAATAGTTATCAACTCAGAACATACTTATTCTCTTAATGCTAAAGGAGTATATTAATGTTCGTCTACGACTGATATTTAATGAAGATTTAAATGATGCCAACGAAGTTTTATTTATTTTAATATGCTGACTCAGCATACATATACAGTCACTGTACAACTGTATGTTAGCATTTCATTTAATAATTGTAAATTTTTCTTGGAATTTGATTGGGCAACCGTGACAGTTTATAACACCGTAAAATTTTTATGCTGCATATTAATTACAAATATTCTTATCTAGATTTCCCTCGTATTTCTGTGGAAATTCTAGGATAGATAAATTATAATATTAAGTCAATACCTAGCAGCTTTTTAATTCTCATTTATATACGAAGGGTTATACATGTTTCTTAACTAGAATTGGCATAGTTCAAAACAATCTAGTAAAAGATTAACTGTTAACCCACTACAATTTATCTCTTTGTTTACATAATTAGTTCGTTGTGGTATTTGTGTAGCATAGACTCTCTGTTACATAAACAAAATTAAAATCTAGCTTATGTTCTATGGTCTAGTAGTATCTTTCTGAAGCTTGTTTTGTTTTTAGAACTCTAATGGCTTTAATTCTGGTTACTCCAAATTTTACATGAAAATTTCCTCTAGACTAAAATTTA
Source organism: Pinus albicaulis (assembly GCA_034641835.2). Classification (NCBI taxonomy): domain Eukaryota; kingdom Viridiplantae; phylum Streptophyta; class Pinopsida; order Pinales; family Pinaceae; genus Pinus; species Pinus albicaulis. Next base: position 505,528,550 of record CM076579.1, read on the forward strand.
GAAGCCAAATAAAGTTTCATTGACCCCACTAGAGAACTTGTACTCTGTCTCTAGATTTATAAAATCTATCCTGTCATTCTTTCATGCACAGGGTAAATTGCAACTCATTTGCTATTGCTTTCCAATATAAAATGGAACTTCAAATTCTCATTCACATATATGCATATACTAAAATCATTTTAAGAAACAGAAGCAGATTAAAGTTAAGTCATAGATTCTTGTTCTGTGAAAAGATAAGTATCCTCAGATTTAAACCAATCACTGGTTTAGAGACTCTATGGGATTCTACTTCACAGATTGAATTCTACAACCATACAGAGTGGCAAGGATAAATTCCTTATAAACAATTCTGTTAAATGTAGAATTTATATTCTAATATACAATGAAATTTTATATGTAGCCAATTAATACTATATGAAGTAAAACATTTGTAAAATTAGGGACATACCACTCCTGCAAATGACCAACCTCCCAACCTTTGAATCCTTTTGTCTCCCAGGACTCACCCCCGAGCTGAGATCATTCTCCTAGAACAGACCAACCTCAATCTGTTCTAGTGCAGCTTATTTAAGCTTTTACTCCCCAAAGCCTGTTTCTAATTCTGCGTCCAGAATATCAGGATGCTTTTCTTCCTGTTTGCCTAGGCTTCCCATTTTAGGGACTCTTTAAAGATGTTTTATGCTTTTCCTCATCTTTTCCAGCTTTTTACCTCTTCCCAACTACTTTCCTCCTCATTGGGGAAATTTAGATTCTACCTCAAAATCTAATTTAGAAATATTTTCTTTCAAGGATTTTTGAAAGATTTTGGGGACTGTTTGCTTTGTCCATCCTCATGGATTTAGCAAGTGATCTCATACATCTCATTTTGGTCAATCTGCAGAAAATCATTTTATTCATCTCTTCAAATAATTATTTCATTACATTCACAAAATATTTATCCTTTGGGGTCCACTCCCCTTAGGATTAAAGTTCAAATGTCTAACTTTGAAATTCAAACACATGAATTGGGGGGTGTCACATATTCCCCCTATGAAAATAAACACCGTCCTCGGTGTTGTTATGAAACTATTAAAGTTCATTTTTCAAATAAAAATGGATATTTTTCCATCATTTCAGCTTCTCTTTCCCAGGTAGCTTCTTCAACAGTGAAGTGCTTCCACTGCACCTTTACTCTTGCTACCGTTCTGTTTCTCAATTCAATTTCTTCCCGCTCCAATATTTGAAGCGGTTCTGGCACAAACTCCCCTTCTGGTTCCACTTGTACAACATTCCAATCAACTATGTGAGAAGCATCATGCACATATCTTTTTAATAATGAAACATGAAATACATCATGAACTCTAACATGGGGTGGTAAGGCCAGTTTGTAAGCTACTGGTCCCACCCTTTCTAATATTTCAAAAGTACCGTAATATCTTGGAGCCAGTTTTGCACAACTTCCAGCATAAAGTGTGCTCTTTTTGGGTTTAATACGCAAATATACATGCTCCCCCACTTTAAATTCTCGGTGCACTCTTTTCTTATCAGCATAGCTCTTTTGACGATCTTGTGTTGTCTTTATATTTCTTTGTATCTTTTTGACAATTCTTTCCATTTCTTGCAAAGCATCTGGTCCCAACATGAGTTTATCTTCTGGTTGACTCCAGCTTAAAGGAGTACGACACTTTCTTCCATACAATGCCTCAAACAGACTCATCTTGATAGAGGATTGGTAGTTGTTATTATAGGCAAATTCAACCAAATGCAAATACTCTTCCTGCTTTGATGGCCTATCCATCACATACATTCTCAACATATCCTCCAAAATTTGGTTAGTCCTTTCTGTCTGCCCATCGGTCTGAGGGTGATAGGCAGTACTAAAATTCAATTTAGTGCCCATTCCTCCAAATAATCCCCTCCAAAAGGCTGCTGTAAATTTAGCATCTCTGTCAGAAACAATCACTTTCGGAACCCCATGAAGTCTTACTACCTCCTTCAAGAACACATTTGCTACTTGAGCTGTCCCAAAGGTAGATTTCACTGGTATAAAGTGGGCAGCCTTTGTTAGAGTGTCTACTACTACCATTACAGAATCATGCTGGTATTTGGTTTTGGGTAATCCTGTTATAAAGTCCATGGAAAATGTGTCCCATTTCCATTCTGCAATTGGCAAAGGGTTTAAAAGGCCCGCCGGATGTTGATGTTCAACTTTGACTAGTTGACATTCCATGCACCTACTTAAATATTCTGCTACATCTCTCTTCATTCCGGGCCAGAACAACTTCTTTTTCAGGGCTGTTAACATTTTCTGATATCCTGGATGTCCTGCATATGGCTGTTTGTGATATTCATCCAGAATTTCCTTTTTTAAAGATTCTACATTGGGAATATACAACCTGTTTTTGTAATAGATCAGCCCCTTTTGGTTTCGAGTAAAATCAGTTTTCTCCTTTTTCTGTAGTTTCACCAAGAGTGTTTCATAGTTTGGATCTTGATTTGCTGCTTCTCTCACCAACTCTTCTATTTTGATCTGAAGACTACTTCCAATGTTGTTTATATTATGACAAGCATTTCTGCTTAATGCATCAGCAACTTTATTTTCTTTTCCCTTGATATGTTTTATATCCATATCAAATTCACTTAAAAAGGACAACCATATGGCTTGTCTTGCATTCAGATCAGTTTGGGAAAAGAAATATTTAAGACTAATATGATCAGTCATCAATGTAAACTTTTTTCCAAGAAGATAGTGCAGCCACATTTTCAAAGCATGGATAACAGCTGCAAATTCTAAATCATAGGCACTATAATTCTGTTCATGTATTTTCAGTTTCCTAGATTCATAGGCAATAACTGAATTTTCCTGCAAAAGAACTCCTCCCAACCCCTCTTGACAAGCATCTGTGCATACAACAAATTCTTTATCAGGCTCTGCAATCTTTAGTATAGGGGTTGTAGTAAGTTTCAGTTTTAATTGGTCAAAACTGTTTTGGCATTTTTCAGTCCACTCAAATTTGACACCTTTCCTTTGTAATGACGTGATGGGATGTGCTATGGCAGAAAACCTCTCTACAAATCTGCGATAATAGCCTGCAATCCCCATGAATGATCTTATTGCTGAAACATCAGTTAGTATAGGCCATTATTTTATAGCCTTTATCTTTTCAGGGGTAACTGCAATGCCTTGTTCAGAAATAATATTACCCAAATATTGGATCTTATCTTTATAAAACTCACATTTGCTGAACTTCGAATATAGCTGATTTTCCTTTAGAGTTTGCAATACCATCCTCAAGTGTTCTTTATGTTCCTTCTCACTTTTCGAATAAACTAGGATATCATCTATGAAGACAAGGACAAATTTATCCAAGTACTTGTTTAACACATTGTTCATTAGGCACATAAATGTGGCAGGGGCATTTGTCAAACCAAAAGGTAGGACTACAAATTCGTAGTGTCCATACCTGGTTTGGAAGGCTGTTTTGCTGATGTCTTCTTCCTTGATTCTGAGCTGGTGATAACCAGTTCTTAAGTCTATTTTTGAAAAAACTGAAGCTCCTCTCACTTGGTCAAAAAGATCATCAATTCTAGGCAAAGGGTATCTATTTTTAATGGTCAACTTATTCAGTTGACGATAATCAATGCACATCCTAAAAGTTCCATCTTTCTTTTTCACAAATAAGACTGGTGCTCCCCAAGGAGACACACTTGGTCTAATATATCCTTTATCTAACAGTTCTTGTAATTGCATTTTCAGTTCCATCAGTTCAGGGGGACTCATTCAATAAGGCGCTCGGGAGACAGGTGTTGCTCCCGACACCAGATCGATTGAGAAATCAATCTCTCTTTTGGGGGGAAGATGAGGGATTTCCTTTGGAAAAACTTCCTTGAATTCTCTTATTACTGGTACAGCATCTAGTAATTCCTCCTCAGTTTTCTGTTCAACTTCCTCCACATGTACTGCATAAACTTGGTATCATTTTCTAGCTGTTTGTTTTAATTGTAATGCTGATATTTGTCTTACTGAAATGGATTTTGGTTTTCCTTTGAGAGTAAAAGGTTTCCCTTCTTCATCCACACAATGCAGGGTTTTATCCCAGCAGTTCATCAAGGCTTTCTTCTTTTCCAGCCAGTCCATTCCTTTCAGTAAGTCATAAGAACCTAAGGGCAGTATGTACAGATTTACTTTTGTTTGAAAATCATTTGATTTGATTGCTGTTCTGGGTAATTTATGTGTTACCTTTCTCTTAGTTCCGGTGGCCAGCTGTACCAACCATGATTGCTGAAATTTTTCAGGTTTAAGATTACATTTTTCTACAATTCCAAGACTAATGTAACTCAAAGAAGCACCGGGATCAATCAGAACAGTAACAGATAGGTCAGAAATCTTACCCTCCATTTCCACCATGGTTGCTTGATGTTCTGCTTACCGATTTTCCAGGGCTGCACTAATAGTTGGTATGTTTCTGGCTATATCATTTACTGTTGTCGCTTCCCTATCTCTCATGAGCATATGAATATTTCGATGAGGGCAGTCCCTCAAAAGATGGGGTTCTCCACAGCCCCAACATTTCAAGGGCTCCTTCATTCTGACTGTTCCCTCCTTTTTACTCTCTCCATCTATTAGTTTCAATGCCACTTGAGACTGTGCAGTTTGACTTTCTTTGGGTTTACTAAACCTTTTCCGCTGATGATCTCTGCCAAAATTCTTCAGATAGGCTGGTTTTTGTTTTCTCCCTTTGAATTCATTCTTACTTACCCAACTTTTTCCTTGATCAGTTTTTCCTTTGAACTGTTGGTAACACAATCTAGCTTTTCTAACAGCTTCATCCATTGTTTTTGGATTATCAAACTCAATTTTCTCCTTGTAAACCATAGGCAAACAATTCAGAAACCTCTGTACCTTTTCCTTTTCCTCCCTTATGTAAGGTACATACCTTAATAGATTGGTAAATTTAGTAACAAACTCATCGATAGTGAGCTGTCCCAATCTAATCTCATGAAATTCTTTTGCTTTGTCATCATAGTACCGCTCATTCAAGTAGCGATTCTTGAATTTAGCCTGAAAGTCTTCCCAAGTAACTGTCTTTTCATCTATGGCATGTACCATCTTTGTCTCCTCCCACCACAAGGTACCCTTACCTTGTAGCTGGTAGACAGCTAATCTGGCCTTCAAATTGCTTTCATATTCATAAACCTGGAAATACTTAATCATATTCAGCAACCAGGCTTCAGCATCTTCCTCCTTCTCCCCATCATAGGAGGGAGGTTTGATTTTTCAGAATTCCCCTTGTAATTCCTTTTTCTGCTTATTCTGATGTCGAATAGCATACTCCTCATCAGATTCATCAGTTTTCCTCTTTCCGGAACCTTCGCCTTCTTGGTTGTTCCATGAGGTTAATTCCCTGATGAGCCTTTCCTGCTCCTCACTCGCCAATGACAATCTGTCATTCTGGCTTTTTATCTTAGCCAATTCTTGTTGCAAATTTCGCAACATGGCCATCATGGCCGCATTGGGATTTGGTTCACCACACAGATCAACATGAATTTCTCCACCTTCTTCCATTCTATCACTCCACTGTACACTACACAACACAGATCAGTGAACAGAAAAAAAACAAACAAAAAAAACAAAACTTTTGCTACAGCAAACAAAATTACACAGTGAGTACACAGCAATCGTGAGCACTAAGTCAACAGCCCAGTTTTATAACTTGGGCTCTGATACCATTTGTCACCTCTCCCTCTCTCGTACTTAATTTTTTTTTTTTTTTTCAGGTGAAATTTAACTTGGTTCATCTTTACTTTTCCACCTTCATCTCCTTCCTTTGGAGGAAAGACATAAAATTAAATAGGAACATAATAAACTTCTAACACATTGATAAAGTTAACTATATACAGTTATCGTTCCGTTTCATCCCATTTTACTTATTCCTAGATGCAACTAATCATATGATGATTCTCATAGAAGGTGAAACATATAACGCCGCTCCACAAATTTTGTTTGATGCGAAGTACTACGATTCTGAACTCTGAATACCGATCACGCTATTTGTGTACGATGGGTTTGAATAAATAATTTAAAATATTACCCTTGGGTTTGATTAATCTTTCTTTAAGATCACGCTATGTATGAATTTAAGGTTACAATCCCTCTCGGGATTTTTGGATGTACTCTCCCTTAAATCTTATTCGGTCGCAAATCCCAAATCCGAGTTCATTCATACGATTATCCCTACATGTGGGCGGCTCGATTTTAATGGAGTTAGGGTTTCCTACTCCGTTATTAGCTCCTGTTTTTCATTCCAGAACTTCATCTTGTCTGGGTGGCGTTCGTCGTTTCCCTTTGGACTATTTTTGCACAGGATAGAATTGTTGAGGTTTTCTACCAAGCGCTCGTTCATTCGATCAAAATAGGTATGATTTGTTTTTCATCTGGCTATCGGTTCTGTGAGTAGTGCTTGTTAAATCTTCGTTCTATTATGGAGCAATTTCAGTGAACTATTCTACTCGGCTTGTTTCCTCAGTTCAGGTTTCACTCTACTACAATCGTGTAGGATTGGAACCCTTAAGATGGCGTTCCGGAATTTATTCACAACGCTACTACAGCGAAATTCGTAAAATAGGTATTATTGTTTTTAGTCAATGGTTTACTTCTCTCTGTCTTACACCTTTTCATTTGATTTGGGTTGAATGGAGAACTCTGAAAGAGTATATGGTTCGGCTAATACCATTTCTATTTGCTCCTATTTCTCGGGTAAAATTTTCTATTAACCCCAACGACTTAGGTGTTCTTACAGAACTCACGATGAAGAATAGGGGGCTTTCTTAGGAAGGCGAAATGCCTGGTCGACTCTTGTCGTGACAAGATAGCCATCAGGTTTGAAACGCAACTCGAAGTTTGTAAGGGTTGGCTTATATCTTATCATGAGCAAATGCATTTAACTCTCCCCTTCTCGCTGTGTTTGTTTCAGGGAGTGTTGATCTAGTGTTCATCGCGATACCCCAGGTATATGGTATACTTCTTTTTTTTTCTTTTCCAATCGTTCGGTGAATACTTTCTATTATGGACGAGAAATTTACTAATAGAAACATTCTCTGTTCCTTGCAGGTATATAAATTCTACTATGGTAGCTAAGAGGTTACAATCATTTTCGTTGTTTCTAGCTACTTCATTCGACTTATTTCCTTCATTTGTTATTGCACAGGTTCTCCAAATTTTTCCAATGACCTTTGTACATATTTTCTATTGTTGCTATAGAAAGTATTTAAATTTTTTTTTTTTTTCAATAGCCGTGGACATGCGGTTGGTGTAGGGACGTTTACACATTATGAGTTCCACGCTGAACGTTGCGACTAAGCTCGCTCAGTTTCGTTTCCTCTGTGCGTGTTTATTTCTGAGCTCAGCCGACTAAGGGCGAAGTGAATCTCTGAAGTGACTCATGGAATTTCTATTCTAATTTGGCACTCATTACTACTGTTCATACGCATACTGCCTCGTTTCAGGATGAGTTAGCATCAATTCCCTGAACTGAGTCGTATGAATATTTGCATCTTGCTTCGTGTTCCTTTGGTTTGGTTTTAAAGTGTAAATATATTTAGTATGGAATGTGGTTTTTTATGGTTTTCATCTGAATCCTCCCTTTTTGTTCGAATATATTATGCAGAGAAATCTCTTTTATTTTTGAGTTAATAGTTATCAACTCAGAACATACTTATTCTCTTAATGCTAAAGGAGTATATTAATGTTCGTCTACGACTGATATTTAATGAAGATTTAAATGATGCCAACGAAGTTTTATTTATTTTAATATGCTAACTCATCATACATATACAGGCACTGTACAACTGTATGTTAGCAGTTCATTTAATAATTGTAAATTTTTCTTGGAATTTGATTGGGCAACCGTGACAGTTTATAACACCCTAAAATTTTTATGCTGCATATTAATTACAAATATTCTTATCTAGATTTCCCTCGTATGTCTGTGGAAATTCTAGGACATATAACTTATAATATTAATTCAATACCTAGCAGCTTTTTAATTCTCATTTATATATGAAGGGTTATACATGTTTCTTAACTAGAATTGGCATAGTTCAAAACAATCTAGTAAAAGATTAAATGTTAACCCACTACAATTTATCTCTTTGTTTACATAATTAGTTCGTTGTGGTATTTGTGTAGCATAGACTCTCTGTTACATAAACAAATTTAAAATATGGCTTATGTTCTATGGTCTAGTAGTATCTTTCTGAAGATTGTTTTGTTTTCAGAACTCTAATGGCTTTAATTTTGGTTACTCCAAATTTTACATGAAAATTTCCTCTAGGCTAAAATTTAGAAGCCAAATAAAGTTTCATTGACCCCACTAGAGAACTTGTACTCTGTCTCCAGATTTATAAAATCTATCCTGTCATTCTTTCATGCACAGGGTAAATTGCAACTCATTTGCTATTGCTTTCCAATATAAAATAGGAACTTCATATTCTCATTCACATATATGCATATACTAAAATCATTTTAAGAAACAGAAGCAGATTAAAGTTAAGTCATAGATTCTTGTTCTGTGAAAAGATAAGTATCCTCAGATTTAAACCAATCACTGGTTTAGAGACTCTGTGGGATTCTACTTCACAGATTGAATTCTACAACCATACAGAGTGGCAAGGATAAATTCATTATAAACAATTCTGTTAAATGTAGAATTTATATTCTAATATACAATGAGATTTTATATGTAGCCAATTAATACTATATGAAGTAAAACATTTGTAAAATTAGGGACATACCACTCCTGCAAATGACCAACCTCCCAACCTTTGAATCCTTCTGTCTCCCAGGACTCACCCCCGAGCTGAGATCATTCTCCTAGAACAGACCAGCCTCAATCTGTTCTAGTGCAACTTATTTAAGCTTTTACTCCCCAAAGCCTGTTTCTAATTCTGTGTCCAGAATATCAGGATGCTTTTCTTCCTGTTTGCCTAGGCTTCCCATTTTAGGGACTCTTTAAAGCTGTTTTATGCTTTTCCTCAGCTTTTCCAGCTTTTTACCTCTTCCCAACTACTTTCCTCCTCATTGGGGAAATTTAGATTCTACCTCAAAATCTAATTTAGAAATATTTTCTTTCGAGGATTTTTGAAAGATTTTGGGCACTGTTTTCTTTGTCCATCCTCATGGATTTAGCAAGTGATCTCATACATCTCAATTTGGTCAATCTGCAGAAAATCATTTTATTCATCTCTTCAAATAATTATTTAATTACATTCACAAAATATTTATGCTTTGGGGTCCACTCCCCTTAGGATTAAAGTTCAAATGTCTAACTTTGAAATTCAAACACATGAATTGGGGGGTGTCACAACATTCTCAAGCAGGAATAATATTTCTCGAATTCGAGAAATTGAACCCCACAGGCAGTCTGAGACAGAAAAAGGAGAGTTTAACACAGCTGGATATTCTATTAATTCAGGCCTACCACACTTCACCTTCAAATACATCACCATGTGTATCACTATATAACTATGGGATGACTAGATTCTATGGACATAAGAGATACTAACCCACTTTGAAAACACCACCTTATAAGTGAGGTGAATCAAGATAATTTACTAAAAAGACAACTCAACAAAACTATCAAATTATTCTAACATTCCGATAGCTCCCAAATCAATGATTTAATTTAATATGATGCCATAATAGTCTCTTCCATAGCTTGAAGGTTTCAGTTGCTCCATGCAGGTTATTTTGGTAACGAGGAAGAAACTAACTTAACTCTGGACTTGGAAGGTTAGTCCTAAGTAAATTTAATTTAACTACTTTTAATATGAGATATGAACAGTCAATTCTTAGCAGAAGAAATAAGCCGGAAAGAAACATACCCAAAAAGTCACAAGAGAAATTCACAGATGAACTTGGGAAATCCCTAAGGATGCTGAAGACGTCGTGGAAGACAACCAAGTTCCTACGAACATAAAAAATCGAATTAAAATCAAGTTTAAAAAAACCAGCAAAAACTAATTACAGAAAATAACAAAATTAACAAAATTTACCTCAACATCGAGGTGAAAATCCACAAAGCACCAAATCAACAGAAATAAATGAACAAGACATCGTCGCATGAGACACTAGATCAACAGAAATCAATGAACAAGACCTTGCCACGTGAGACAGATGTGAACAGGAATCCCGCGAGACACCAAATCAACAAAAATAAACGAACAAGACCTCGACATGCAAGACAAATGTGAACAACAAATCTACAACTATTTGGAGACAATATATTTATAAAATAATAAATCGGCCGAACTACTTTAGAAGTCCAGCAGAACTAATAGTTCGGCCGAACTTTGTTTCCCAGTTATCCAATCTTTTACCAAAAATTCGTTTTCCATTATTGTTAGTACGCCGTCAATGTAAATGGCAAAACGAGTTCAACTAAACTAATTTCGAAAGTTTGGCCGAACTCCTCAATAATTCGGCCAAACTTTGATGAATTTTTGGTCGAACTATTGAAGGAAAAAAATTTCTGCCCCCGATTCTCACAAAAGTGTTACCCATCTTCGCACTTTTACCCCTCTACATAATACAACTCTATGAGAACTTGGAGTAGGGGATCCATTACAATCAAGCATATCAAATTTATTCATAATATAATGTGCATACTTTGTCTCGCAAATGAAAATTTCATCTTTAGTTTGATAAACCTCCATTCCTAGAAAATATTACATGAGATTCAGATCTTTCATCTCAAATTCATTCATCATAGAAAATTTGAACTCATGATTCATTTTGGAACTACTACCCATATGCAATAGATCATCAACATACAAACTTATGATCAAAATATAATAAGTTCTTGTTTGTAGTAAATGGTAGGATCATTCTTACTCCTCTCGAAGCCTTTTTCCTGAAAGCATCCATCAATCCTAGCATACCACACTCTTGGTGCTTGCTTCAGACCATACAAAGCCTTCTTCAACTTGTAGACATTATTCTCTTTTCCTTCCACTTCAAAACCTTCTGGCTGCTCCACATATACTTCCTCTTCTAAGTACCCATTCAAGAAGGCATGTTTCACGTCCATATGATTTATGCTCCACATTTTCTGAGTTGTTAATGAAATCAACATTGTAATGGTCTCCTGTCTTTATACTGGTGCAAATGTCCCTTCATACTCAATTCCATATTTTTGTGTGAATCATTTGGCAACTAATCTTTCCTTGTGTCTTTCAACACTCCCATCACTATTAAATTTGGTCTTGTAGACCCATTTGGTGCCAATATTTTTATTGTCATTTGGAAGCTCACTCAATTCCCAAGTGTCATTCCTGTGAATGGAATCGATTTCTTCTTTCATAGCTTGCACCCAAACCTCATTAGTACATGCATCTTCAAAACATGATGGTTCAAAATCATCCTTGGCTAATAAAGCAAAATTCATTGTCTCACCTATTGGATTTTCTTCATGTGCTTGATTTTCACTCCTCTTATATATATCACTCAATCTCCTTACCTTCCTCGTAGAACTTGGAGAAGAAGTTGGACTTGAACTTGATGCTGAAGAAATTGATGAAGGGCTGCTTGGTGGAGTTAGACCACTAGATACAGTAGCATTAGTTGGCTGCTCAGTATCATCAATTATATCGTCATTCAAAACATATTTTGTGTTCTCAACATGGCTTTTTCTATGACTATAAACTCCCCCTTCATAAAAAATTACATCTCTTGATACAATAAGCTTGTTAGTGAGGGGATTATACAATTTATAAGCCTTGCTTGTCTCACTATACCCAATGAAAATGCATAACTCACTCTTTGCATCTAAATATTTTCTATTTTCTATTTTGATGCTCATTCTGTTTAATTTTTAATTTAGATTAAAAATCTTTCTCTACAACTTCAAAAATGTCTTTCAATATTTCTTCATGAGAGATGAGAGATCCAACCAATTGATCAAACTTTAATTGTGTCAAATCCTTGCTTTCTTCTAATATTATGGCAACATTATTCGATCTAGGTGTTAAAGATCTCAATACCTTTTTTATTAAAACTTCATTACTTGTCGTTTCCCCAAGTGTAGCCATTTTATTGGCCACATCTTTGACTCTCACACAGTGGTCACTTATACTTTCAGCTTCTTGCATGTTCAGATTCACGAACTCTCATTTCAATCTCTGAAGCTTCACCACCTTAACGTGATCACTACCTTGGTAAGCTTCTTGCAGAGTCTTCGAGGCATGGCATATGTGGCAATTGTTGCTCTTGATATTCGTGGAAATAAGATGTTATCAAGAATGATTTGAATGTGAAACAAAGCTTGAGCATTCTTCTTCATTGCTTCCTTTCTTGTCATTTTTTCATTGGCTGTAAGCGCATTCCAATCATCTCGCTCATCATAACATCATTCAACAATCTCCCACAAATCTTTTCCAATCAAAAAGGTCAGCATCTGAATGCACCAATAATCATAATTGTTCCCGTCAAATTCTAGAACAATCATGTTAAAATTCGACATTTTTAACTTTGGCGAAATTCCAACAATAAAAACTTCAACTTAAAACAATTTTAATACCAATTGTAGAATCTGAAATGGCCACTCCTCTTTAAGCTAGCGAATAAACAAAAATAATTAGGACATATAGAAAAACAATGAAACAAAATAAAAACACAGATCAAATCTGATCAACTTGTAAATCAAATCAACTTGTAAATCTCACATTGAATCTCGTATGTAAATAAATTCTTATTATTTTTATCAACTAGTAACTATCTAGTGACATGATTATTAATAATTTTGAGCACTCACCATTATGCACTAGCCATCCTAATAATCTGCATCCTAATAATCTGCTGCACTAATTTTTTAATAAAAGACAATCGTAAAATTTGCTCACTAATGTCAGCGCTTACATGGAGATTTTAAAAGCATTATTGTCAACAACACAATGACTTTTAATACTGAATAAGGCAAAGTGAGAACGACATTATCCTCCTGCACAAAACCTAAATTGAAGATGACGACGTCACCGCTTAGTCCCCGTAAAGAAACATACATTTTTCTTTGTGTGCTCAACGACATGATCTACTCTGCGGTCAAAACTTAATTTAAGATACGACCTGACCCTGTAACATTTGTAAAGAGATTATTAGTCTTTGAACTCCTTTTGATAAAGTTTGTTTGTAGTAAGTAACCATCATCGTCCGTAGTCATATTTCATCCTTATGATAACACAAAGAATAAGTGTCATTCTGAGCTATTATCAACCTGGAAAGAGGGCAGCGTCATTGAAAAAACTCTCATGTTAGTACAATGCATTTACAATCTCAGGTTAGTGCAATGTATTTGGAATAATAAAGCAACTCTCACTAAGATTTGCTTGAACCACTCTCACATATATTCTTAAGCGGATCGCATTATCCAACAAACCGTAAGCGACTTTATAGGCGTAGAGAGTGAGTCGTTCACATACTTCGTTCGACCAGTAGTCAATCATATCTTACTCCCACCAGTAAATACCTGACTCTAAAATGTGTTGGATCTATCTGAATGATTGTATTTCCAATGTAAAATCGATGGCGACCATTGGGAGGATTGTGAAAATTGCTTTGAAAAACTTGCTTCTCCTCCATATCTGGACTTCCAGGCTGGTGTAAATAACCATTGATTTCGATAGATTACTACTGCATAATATTTTTGACTACTGGCACGCTTACTTTGCTTGCAACTCGCTTTTCTGGCGTGTTATAGTCCCCATGATGTAAAGGTCAATCATATTCCCAAAACCCATCGGATTCATGACTCATTACTTCTTTCAATTTGGCTATCCTACTTGAGTTATGTCTCTAGTAGCTCGTGGATATAATTTCAAAGGGAAAATCTAAATAAGTCATAGCCAACAATAGATGCATTGATTCTCCAAATGATAGCAATTACATACAAATGAGAAAAACATGATGAGGTTATCAATGTCCTTTGGTCAGTGATTTAGTAAAAGCAAAGCATGATGAGCTTACCAGTATTCTCCGGGACGTGATTTAGTAGTTAGGGATGGTGTACTATCTAAATAGTTAAGATGTGAGTGTGAATGTATGTTAGAAATTAATATGTTGTTTTTGTGTAAAAGTTTCATGAGCTGCACCAATAATATTTCTTCTAAATCCAGCATCACGATCATAACGTCCAAGTATCCTCACTTCGTTCAATACCAGGCGTTAGGTTACTGTCATCGTTTGTTACTGGCATCCATCATGTCAAGATTCCTCTTCACGGCCACCTGTTATTCTTAGAAAATGCATGGCCTTGGGTTTCAATCTACCATATGTCATTATCATAATAGAAACTGTTACAAGATGTTGGTCGTGCCAACCTGTAACATAGTCGCAACAAATGCACAATAAACAATAACATGGGACATGGGAAGGTGACTTCACCTCGACATCTATATTCATCATATCTTTATACATCAATTGTAGACATTTGATTCCTGACCTTATAACTACATATTCGATTTTTTTGTTGGGTTGTTGTCATTCGAACAATTTTACTATATTAATAACTGAAACTCACTCTAATAAATTCAATGTATCATATACTGAGATGCATTGATTCGTGACCTTTTAACTTCTTTTTTGTGTCTTCGTGCTTAAAACACATTTTATTATATTACAATTTGAAAATACCCATTTTATATTTTTTCTTGGGTTTTGATCTTTCTATGACACTATATCGATCGCTAATACTTGTAAGTCATTCTAATAATGGTGGAAATATATTGAAATATGTGGACATTATAATTTTAGGTTTATATATCTGAGTAGTTTATTTCATGTTTTCTTATATTTTATTATAAAATCTGTTTTATCTGTTCAGGTAATTATATGTTTAATTTTTTCTTAAATTATATTTTAAATCTTAAGATACTTTATTTCTCTAAGTCATTTGTAAATGCATTCTTAAGTTGGATTTTTACAATCCCTGATAAATGTGAGGATCAATACCCATCACTCACCGAAAAATATCTACAAAGTTTTTAATTATTGATTTTTCTAGAAGCCCTATAATTAGATTAAATTGCCACAAAGAATCACTAGATTTAGGAAGTTGTTCTAATATACAACTTCCTATTGGCAATGCCCACAAATTCAGAGGCTAAGGAGAAACAATATTATTTCTTGAAATATCCAAAGTAAAAAAATATATTCTTTAGAGATTATCTTTTCGTTTATAGAAATTAACAAAAAAAAATATAAAGTTGTTTATTTGGAAAGATAAAATTTGGAAGTCGTGAAATCCTATATATATAGGATTAAGATGGTTAAAATTTATAAAATAACTATACATTTCTATAGGTCTTAATATCCTAGAAATTTAGAGGATGTCTCTAAAGCAAAAAAAATGAATCTACATTGGAAAAATGGTTTAATGCCAAATATTGAGCAACAATAAAAGTCCCTTATGACCCAAAATACTTCTAATATTTCCACAGATTTATCCATGAAAGTACAGATTTTGTGGCAATGAGCTATTTCAATTTCATAAATAAAACTAAGATTATGATGTTGATCCCACAATAAAATGCATGAGTTGAAACCCATATACCAATATTTAGACAAAGTAAACTATAAAACTTTCTTATGAACCCAACTACTTCTAATATTTCCATCGATTTATCCATGAAATAAAGATGTTGTTGCAATCAACTATTTCAACTTCATAAATAAAGTTAAGATTATGGTGTTGATCCAATAATAGAATCCATGAGCTAAAACCCATATATAAATAGTTAGACAAAGTAGATTGGGCAAGTTTGGCCTCTAGAATCACATGAGGTTTTATGGGTAACCTTGAGCGTTGGTGGCCAAGGTTAGATGAAAATAATGCATTGGAAATGATGAAAATGATTGGTGAACTAGCTAATGTATTTATTTATGGTGAAAGAAAGGTTGATGAAAAAAATTATGCAAATATCTTTATCATTCAATATCCTAATAGTGTTTCCTATTTTAAAAAGTAAATATCTACATATTTAGAAATATTTTACATTTGGTGAGATAAATATTTGAAAATGAAGATATAGACAAATCTCACTATTATGTTGTAGTACTAGAGGAACAAATCATACATACCCTAAAAAAAGAAGTCGCCAGTATTTGACAATGGATTTTGTAATATATATGCCAAAACATATCCCTTGGGATTCCATAAACATAATAAGTTTTCAAACCAGAAATCCTAGACAAACAGGCTAAATTTTTTAGAATTATTCCACCAAGGGAACATGCCACTGCCAATTTTCTCACAAAATATCTCATGACTCCAAGACAAAAAAAAATCCATATTACTCTACAAGGGAAAATACTTCCAATTCTATACCCACCCCATGTTATACTTGCCATAAGGTAAGACATTGCGAAAAAACAGTCCTGCATAAAAGAAAATTAGACATTAGCAAAAATTGTTTGAACCTCTTTTTTTTTTTTTAACTCAAAACTTTATCGAGGGTATATGCAATAATTGTTTGAATATTTATGATTTACATGTGATCTTCTTAAATGATAACCTATTCCTTTACAATCCCATATATGTATAGTGAAAGTAACAAATTTGTTATAGTTAAAATATGTATTTATAAATCTGTCTTAATTTTATGTATGAAATAAAAATACATGAAATACTTTTAATAATATAAAATTACATGTATACTAAACAACGTAGATAAATTGATTGCAATAACTATCATTGCAATAGACATCTGCACAAAGCATATCATGATATCTTATTCCTGGCCTTCAATTTTCCTTTTAAATATAGTAAACTATTTAACCGTCCTCTTGTTTAAATCCACACAATAATAATACCGCACATATAACAATATTTTTAATGATCTTCAAAGACCACATCGCAAAAAAAAGGGTGCTTCCCAAGTAATATGGTGAAGGAATTCTTCATTACAGTCAATCTCATTATTTATTGATATTTACGTGCAATTTTTCAAAATCAAAATTTTAACGCTCTTTATTGCGAAGAAATTCGTCGCTACAACCAATGCGATTAGTTATATATTGATGTGCAATTTTTCAACCTATAATTCTTCAATGCACTTTTGTGATGGATTACAGTTCCAAATTTTACAGATTTAAAATATTTATATGTAACTTCTCATCGTCAAATCTTCGAATTCTCATTCATGGAGGTGAAGTAAGAATCTTTAATTTTGGGCAATTTGACGGGTTTAAAGTCCAAAAGTTTGCCCTGTCTATTCTAGAGTTTTACTAACCAACGGGTTCATGTTAGAATTTAGCCAATCATACTTTTTATTAAACCAACAGATTACTGTGAGAATTTCTTACTTTAAAGTATTTTTTTCTATTAAATTTTTAAATATTAAAAAAAATTAAGACCATTTTACTAAATCTAATTGATATAGCTAATTTAAAACTATTATAAATCTATTATCATATTATAAATCTAATATTATACATTTTATTATAAAACCTAATATAACTACAGAAAACTTAATATTATTATAATCTTAAAATAAATCTAACTAAAACTTAAATAGTAAAATTTAAAACCTAATTAATAAAAATAATAAGCCCAAATAATATATTATAATAAATCACAAATTTAAAAACTAAATTAATAAATCTATGTTTTAAACCTATAATAATAAATCGAAAGCATAAGCTGACTTGATAAACCTAAAATATAAACTCAAAATGATCATTTGTTAGAACCTACTACCTGAAAACCTAAAGTCAATCAGCCAATCATGACACTGTCATGAGTAAGATGGTGGCCATCACAGAAGTAACTACTTAACACCACTAAAAGAAGTGTTGCTAGATAGGAATCCCAAGAAAACTGCCACATGGAGTTTTATACAATTTAATAAATTAGTCCTTAATCAACACTTAACTGTCGAAGTGGAGAAACATTGGAGTGAAACTGCAGTCCATGCCATTTTTCTCTTCCCAGTGATGAAAACTGTGAACATATTTTATCTCATCCCTTAATTCAGTAGGTAAAATTAGAAAATATTCTAAGTTTATCAAATCACAATTATCTAAACAATTTTTTTTTTTTAAATTCAAATACCTACATCCCAATTCCAACAATACCTATCGGCATAATTAATTGTAACAATCTCTTTAAAAACATGAGGTAAAACTCACACATTTACCTGCTTAGTGCTTATTCTAATATACATTACAAGAAGTCCAAATACACCCGCTATTGATCAAAATTTCTTTCTCACGGTGTAATCAATTTGGTCTCAGTAACGCAAAGTGAAAACGACATTATTCGCGTGCCGAAAACCTAAATTGAAAATAATGACATCACCGCTTAAGTAATCACCATCGTCCGTAGTCATTTTTCATCTTCACTTATGATAACACAAAGAATATGTGTCATCCTGACCTATTATCCACCTGGAAAGAGGGCAGCGTCATTGACAAAACAATCTCATGTTTGTACAATGTATTTGGAATGCTAAAGCAACTGTCAGGAATATCTGCTTCAACCCCTATAACATTTTCTTATGCCGATCGCAGTTATCCAATAAATCCTCAGTAAGTTTTCAGGCGCAGAGAATGACTCGTTCATATACTTTGTGAGCCCAGTAGTCAATTATATCTTACTCTCACCAGCAAATAGTTGTCTCTAAATTGTCTTGGATATATCTCAATGATTTTATTTATAATGTAATCTCGATGGCGACCATTGGGAGCATTGTGAAAATTTCTTTGAAGAACACGCTTCTCCTCCATATCTGGACTTCTATGCCGGTGTAAATAACTATTGATATTGATAGATTACTACTAGATAGTATTTTTGACTACTGGCACACTTAATTTTCTTGCATCTCGCTTTTGTGGCGTGTTATAGTCCCCATGATATAAAGGTGAATCATATTCCCAAAGTCCATCGGATTCATGACACATTTTTTGTTTCAGTTTTCCTGTCCTAGTTGAATTATGTCTCTGGCAGCCATCGTGGATATAATTTCAAAGAGAAAATATAAATCAATCATACTCAACAATAGATGCATTGATTCTCCAAAGGATATCAATCACATAAACTTGAGCAAAGAAGGATGAGATTATCAATATTCTTCGGTAAGTGATTTAGTAAGAGCAAAGCATGATCAGATTACCAGTATTCTCCAGGAAGTGATTTAGTGGTTAGGGATGGTGTGTTAGCTAAGCTTTTAAGAAGTGAGTGTGAATGTTTGTTAGAAATTAATTATGTTTATTAAACTTATGAGTAATATGTCATATACACAAATGTTAATAGTCAACTCTCACTTTCACTATCACTAGTGAGGACTCATGTTGTTCATAAGTGCAACAAAGGTTTTATTGTGCTTTATCCTCAACAGGATTCCAATGTTATAAAAATCATTTTTCAATAAAATTTATTACCTTTTACTCTTCAATGTAGTTACAAATATGAATCACACATCTCATGTCAAGAGTAGACTACTGCATATATCCTTCAATATGTGGACTGCTAGAATCATATATCAATCAATATGTAGATTTATAGAATCACACCTTAACTTATTTCCATTAGTAGCATACCTCAATTTATTTTTGCTTAACAAATGCCAAAGGCGCCACTGCTACAGCCTTTAGCTCTAAGACCACTTGTAACATACACCAATAACTCAATATGGAAATGCAAGGAGTTAACAATTTTTATACAAGTTACCCGTCGATAACTATCCAAATCACCATGAAATACTCTTTACTCATCATTACATAGAATGTTCACCAGTTTATAGAGTAACCTTAGAATAATAATAGTAAGTTTCTTAACCGTTAACAACCTTTATTGTAATACATTGACATAAAACAAACTGGATAATGTAACATTCCAGTCATTTCATTATTCGTGTAGTCATCACATATTTGACATTATGAACATCACAACAAGAAAGGAATCAACATCATCAATTTGACACAATTATCAATCACATCATTAAACGTCAATATACCGTGGGAACCCCCTAGGGTGAAAACTAGTAAACGTTTAATTTTATTATTAAATGCTCATGAGGCTGTTCAACCCTCACTCAATGGCTTATAAGGGTGACCATCCCTTAACCATCATTAGAAATCTTACAAAGAAATATACAAATATCTAGCTTAAAGCCATTACAATAAATATGATAGTATTTACCCACTAATCTTCATATCTTCATATCTTGATGGTATGGATGTACCGACAATGGACTATCGTACATTGGACCATCCTATAGCTCACACACATCTGCATGAATCATAATCATTTACCTACAATGGACCATCGTAAATTGGATCATTCTATAGCTCACACTCATCTGCATGAACCATAATCATTTACCTCCCACCATGTTAAGCATAATATTCCCTTTCTACAAGTCACCCTCATTCCCTACTAATGTTGCCTTCAACATACATCGATTTCAAGGTACATAAAATATTAATCAACCATTTCATAAATATATGCTAGTGTTTCATGAATCTATGTTATAGAATCTTCTCCATATACTCATGTATATTCATGACATGAAACTAAAATATCTCTATGCTAGAGAAACTTCTCCATCTACTCATGTATACTCATGACATGAAACTAAAATACCTTGGCCTACTTCCTTTAACAACACATATTGCATATGTGCTAGTTATAATTCATCACATTAACTAATGTATCCCTCGCAGAAGCACACATTCCTGCAAAACAATAGCTACATTTCCCCAACATTTCTTTAAAAGAACTGATTCATTAGTTATGATATTTGTGCATGCAATTTACATAAATTTTATCAAAATAACTAATCCTTAAGCTATTAATTTTGATGCATGCAAGGAAATCTAACATAACAAATTTTGTTCCCGTGCATGCCAATGCATATAGATTCCAAAAGAGTCTTCCCAAAGGAATTCTTAACACAAGAGAGCCTGCAAACACAATCTTTCTTTCTATAACAGTAACGTAATAAAACATACAAACACGTCTTCTTTTTCAAAGATTATACTAACAATCCTTTCCAATGTAGTCCAACACAACAACTTATCTTTTCCACATACAAATATGTATATTCTTTCCAATAAAAGCTAATACAAATATTGCATGCATATGCATGATCTTATTCCAATTGCAACTACATAATAATTATTATAGTATAAAGTACTCGCATATAAGTTTTCCTAAGGAAACATGACAAGTCAATATTTCTTCTATCCATGCGAAGAACATATCTCTATAGAAAAATAGGTATTATTTGTGCATGCAAGGCTTATCATAATAACTCTTCTTTAATGTACGTAACACAAATTCCCTTCTTGAAATTACACCTCATTAACTATTCTTTTCATTTAAAGATATACATAATTATTTCTCAAAAGGAAGTTAACATAACTTATTTTCTTTTCATGCTTCCCTTTCACCAACTTATTGTAGATAACCATCTTTTATGCACAAAACTTGGAAACCATAATCAAGCTTAACTTAACCTTTTTGTAACACCCCTAGTTTTATGTTTCTTTCAAAGTTAGACATTTGAAATTTAATCGAAAGGGGAGTGGACCCCAATGGATAAGTATTTTGTGGATTTAATTAAATATTTAATTATGAAAAATAAACAAAATAATTCTGTGCATATTGACCCAATGAGAATTATGAGATCACTTGCTAAATCCATGAAGATGGGAAGAGGAAAATACTTTCCCCAAAAATCTTTCAAAAATCCTTCAAAGAATTTATTTCCAAATTAGATTTTGAGAAGCTTATGAAAACAACTTTAAAAGTCCCTAAAAAAGGGAATCCTATGCAAACACGAAGAAAAACATCCTGTAATTTTGGACGCAGAATTAGAAACAGGCTTTGGGGAGAAAAATCTTAAATAAGCTATTCCTGAACAAATTAGAGGTTGGTCTGTTCTAGGAGAGGATCTTAGCTCGGGGGTGAGTTCTTCAGAAGAAATCTAAGGTTGGGAGGTTGGTCAAATTGCAGAAGTGGTATGCACACTGTTTTGTTGAGGAATTTAAACATGATCTTGTTAGACAGTAGTGAAAAGTGTTATGATAATTGTGTTGTTTTATATTGAGGTATAATAAATTTCTTTACTTTTAACAGAGTTGAATAGAAGAATTAGTTCTCCTAACTCTGTATAGTAGTAAGAACAAATCCATGGGAGACTGTCAGCCAGAATCTCTAAAGCACGATGTGGTCTAAATCTCGAGAGAGTGAAATTGTCTCCTTGGAATAATTAAAGTGTAACTTTAATCTGCTTCAGAAAAAAACGAAAGAAGTAAATAAATAAACTAATATCCTGTATTATTACTGATGGATGGTGATAAGTTCTACTATTATAGAGGTAGATGTATGCCAATGAAAATTTTACATCATATTCCAGAAAAGAGTTTGGGTGTTTGCATGAAAAACTGAACCTCGAAGAACTTTGTATATGGAATAAACCGAAATCATGATATTAATGCTATCTTCTGTTTATAATAGATTCCATGTACAAAAAATGTAGTAAAATACCAAACATAAATTATAATGAACTGTAGACATAATTTAGAAGTTACTTGGAAAAACAGAGATTCATTAGCAAATCCTAAATAAATGCTGGTTAGAAGTGATTACTAGCAATTAGAGTCATTGACTTTCTTATTCCATTGCTTTAGGAAAATTGAATCTGTGTAAGTATAGTAATGATTCCAGAGTACAAATAAGGTAAATAACCCTTTTCAATGTCTATAAGTAGGCTTGAAGGCAGATTATATAGCTTTAAACAAATACATGCATTTACACATATATATTTCCAAAGTCTGCAATTTTAATTTCTTAAAATTAAATGATAGCAAATAACAGGAAATAATATGGTGGACGGGTCCATAACCAGTACATCATTTTGTTCTTATACATAACATTTTCTCATTTTACAAACTGATATGGAAACAGAAAACTAGCTCTTATAAGATGTATTAGAACCAGAAGTAAAGCTTTCACAGGTGAGTACTGAAGATCTACTCATGGACCAGAAATTATATAGCCAACTGGAAGAATTCAGACATATTACTTGACATACATGTAATGGTTATAACTATTGTGAAACCTGAAGGTGCATACTTGAAAAATAATTGAGAGAGAGAGATTTTCAGTCAAACCAAAATTGTATTAAACTACCCTATTCTATTATCAGACAAATTCGACAATCTGAACATAATTTCACCTACTACATTATATGTGTCATACTGAACGGAAATTATGAGTGAAATTAACAGAAACAACTACATCGAGCTTAGGGTTATGCATGCACGAAATAAAAACCAACTCAGTTTAGAGGCTTACATATATCTATATGTATAAAATTGACTATTATACTTCTATCCAGCTGTGAGTTATCAAAATATTTAAACCAACACCAATGTACCAAATAAAATAACAGAGAATAGACAGAGCTGGAGCGTCCCCGTCGAAATGGGGGTATGAACAAATTTCAAGACTATGCAGTTGAGTTGAAACTCTATTATTAGGAATGAGAAAGTTAAATTAAGTTATCATTACACAAAAAATTAGAATAGCCGCACGGGCTAGCCCTCATAACTATAGCAGATAGTGGTCAAGTAACATTATAAGTTTAGAGTCGACAGAGGTAGAGCAACGTCTACCAACCTGTAGCGAAGAGCTTAACCCTGCGTTAGTTAGGAAATACAAAATAGAGTTATAAACCAAAGCTCGCGACAAGATGATGAACGAACTACATTACCTGCAACCGAATAAATTACAAATTCAATTAGTAATAGAGAAATTTAAACGCAGGATATATCCATAAAATCAATGAAGAAAGCTCAGCATCAAGGTATTGCTTGGGGTGAAATGGTAACATTTACCATGCAGGGTTTGCGACGTCGAGAAGACCAAACCAACGAAATTGTGATACCTGAGACAAAATGAAAAACTAAGTTAAGCTTTGTGGCCGACAACAAAGTAACACCTTTTGGTTAAGAATGAGAGGGGGAAATCCAACTATGCAACGATAGCCATAACTAAAAACTACATAAATCTTTGAGGACAAAAATAGAGAATTTACCCAGGGCATGGCGGTGCTATTAAGATAAAATTTTCTATGCCTTTCTATCCAGAACAACCCTTGTCTACCCTATGAGATAGGGTGAGGACGCTCAGGAAATTTTGACGCCGAAATAAAATTCAAAATTTAGAAATAACATCGAAAAAGCGTGAGGAAAACCCACAGAATCACGTGGTTATTGGAGACGCATTGCATCTAGAGAGAAAACGTGTAATTCAGATTGAATAAGCCTCCTGTAAAGATGTCGAGAAGGAAGAAGACTTTGGAGAAAGATGAAACCGTGAAGTAAAAGAGGTTTAATGGAAAATGTAAGAGGAAAAACCCTAACATCTCAACGCTACACTTGTCATTCCTTGAGCGGGTATCACAATGATCGACGACGAAAATCCCAAGGTCAGAAACCCTAAATCCGATCGTATGACAGAATACATAGACAAATAGGCAAAGTCGACTCAAGGCATATGGACATCTTGTTAGGAATTAAGTCGTGAAAGGCTCGAGGCAGATAATCCTCCAGTCCATTAATATCATACGTATTGTGTGGAACTGGAATCGTACACAATTAAATATTCATGCATATTTTGCTCTTCGTATCGTTGAGCTAACAAATTGATCAGGACGATAAGTTAAAGTATGGTAGACGAGCGACAGTAGACGTGCGTTCATGGGACGAATCCCCATGTCCAAATGTATTAACTATAACATTATATTGGAAGGCGAATGGCCTTCGCGCCATGACAACCAGCATAATGATATTCAACTTCAACGTAAGATCTATACGTAGTGTTGACATAAGAGAAAAATCTTGAGAGATTAATAATTAAAATTATATGGTCATATATTTATGTTGTTAACGTGAGTAAGGGAAGCATATTGCTTGATTCGAAATCGATATGGTTTGATTGAAAATCGATATGACTATCTATCTATGGATATAATTATAGATTTGCAAAAAAAAAATGGGGGGTTTGAGGAACTTTGGGTGTTAACATGTATTGTTTGTATTTGTTTAATATTTTAAATAGAACTTTAAAGTGGTAACATATATTGATTTGTATATTTTTAATACTTTAGATAGAAAAAAAAAATTGGTAAGTGGAGGTGTGACAAATGGTATCATAGCTCATGTTACATAAAACTAGGTTGTTGTTGTTGTGATCACTGTTGTTGTGTGCTCACTGTATAAATTATTTATTGTTGAAAAAAAAAAATTATTACTGATCTGTGATGTTTAGTATACAGTGGTGCTGAAACAGAAAAGTTGAATGGCAGAAGGTGAGGAAATTTATGTTGATCTATGTGATGACGATAATAAACCAGATCCCAATGCTCCAGTGATGGCTATGTTGCATAGTTTGCACGAGAGAAGGACAAGCTAAGAAGCCAGAATGACAGATTGTCATTAGCCAGTGAGGAGAAGGAAAACCTCATCAGAGAATTAACCTCTTGGAACAGCCAAGAAGGTGAAGGTTTCGGAAAGAGGAAGAAGGGAAATTTCTCTGATGAATCAGAGGAAGATGATGTTACTAGGCATCAGTATAAGCAGAAAAAGGAATTACGGGGGGAATTTCGAAAGATCAAACCTCCCTCCTATGATGGGGAGAAGGAGGAAGATGTTGAAGCTTTATTGTTGAATATGATTAAATATTTCCAAGTCTATGAATATGAAAGCAATCTGAAAGCCAGATTAGCTATCTACCAGCTACAAGGTAAGGCTACCTTGTGGTGGGAGGAGACGAAAATGGTTCATGAAATTGATGAAAAGATAGTTACCTGGGAAAATTTCCAGGTTAAGTTTAAAAACCGCTATTTAAATGAATTTTATTATGATGATAAATCAAAGGAATTCCATGAAATTAGACTGGGACAACTCACTATCGATGATTTTATCACCAAATTTACAAATCTGTTGGGATATGTCCCTTACATTAAAGAAGAGAAGGCAAAGGTGCAAAGGTTTTTGAACTATTTTCCTGCTGTGTACAAAGAGAAGATTGAGTTTGATAACCCAAAAAATATGGATGAAGCACTAAGAAAAGCTAGATTATGCTACCAGCAGTTTAAGGCAAAGGGTGAGCGTGGAAAAGGCTGGAAAAACAAAGGTGAAATCAAGGGAAGAAAACAGAAACCAGCTTACTTAAAGAATTTTGGTGGGGATCATCAGCGGAAAAATTTTAATAAACCAAAAGAAAGCCAAACAGCTTAGTCCCAAGTTGGTTCCAAACAACTAGATGAAGGAAATAAGAAGGAAGGCACAGTTAAAATGAGGGAACCTTTGAAATGCTGGGGATGTGGAGAACCCCATCTCTTGAGCGATTGTCCCCACCGAAACATTCAGATGATTATGAGAGATTGAGAAGCTACCATAGTGAATGAAATAGCAAGAAATATACCCACTATCAGTGCAGCCTTGGAGAATCGACAAGCAGAACACCAAGCTACCATGGTTGAAATAGAACGTAAGATTGCTGACCAATCTGTTACAATTTTAATTGATCCAGGTGCTTCCTTGAGTTACATTAGTCCACAAGTGGTAGAGAAATACAATCTTAAAACTGAAAAATTTCAGCAGTCTTGGTTGGTCTAGTTAGCCACTGGCACCAAGAGGAAAGTAACTCATAAGTCACCTCAAACAGCAATCAAATTAAATGATTTTCAAACAGAAGTGAATTTAAACATTCTGCCATTAGGTTCATATGACTTGTTGATAGGAATGGACTGGATGGAAAAGAAAAAGGCCATTATGAACTGTTGGGATAAGAGCCTGCATTGTATAGATGAAGAGGGGAAACCTTTTATTCTCCAGAGAAAACAAAAACCTATCTCTGTAACACAAATATCAGCACTGCAACTAAAACGAAGAACTAGGAAAGGATACCAAGTATATGCAGTACATGTTGAAGAATCAGAACAGCAACCTGAAGCAAACTTGAGGGAGACTTTACCAGTAGTGAGAGAGTTTAAGGAAGTTTTTCCAGATGACATTCCTCATCTTCCACACAAAAGAGAGATTGAATTTTCAATCGATTTGGTGCCGGGAGCAACACCTGGTTTCCGCGCCCCTTATTGAATGAGTCCCCCTGAACTCATGGAGCTGAAAATGCAATTGCAAGAATTGCTGGATAAGGTTTATATCTGACCAAGTGTGTCTCCTTGGGGAGCATCAGTGCTGTTTTTGAAAAATAAGGATGGAACCTTTAGAATGTGCATTGATTATCGTCATCTGAATAAGTTGACAATTAAAAAAAGATACCCTTTACCTCGAATTGATGATCTTTTTCATCAAGTAAGAGGGGCTTTAGTTTTTTCTAAGATTGATCTAAGAACTGGTTATCACTAGCTCCTAATTAAGGAGGAAGACGTTAGCAAAACAACTTTTCGAACCAGGTATGGTCACTACGAATTTGTAGTCCTACCTTTCGGGTTGAAAAATGCCCCTGCCACCTTTATGTTCCTAATGAACAGTGCGTTAAACAAGTACTTGGATAAATTCGTACTAGTGTTCATAAATGATATTTTAGTTTACTCAAAAAGAGAGGAGGAACATAAATAACACTTGAGGATAATGTTGCAAAATCTGAAAGAAAACCAGTTGTATGCCAAGTTCAGCAAATGTGAATTCTATAAGGAAAAAATCGAATACTTGGGACATATTATTTCTGAACAAGGGTTGGTTGTTGACCCTGAAAGATAAAGGATATTAGAGAGTGGCCAGTACCAACTGTTGTTTCAACGGTGAGATCATTTATGGGGATTACAAGTTACTATCGCAGATTTGTGGAAAGATTTTCTGCAATAGCATATCCCATAACTTCACTACAAATAAAAGGTGTCAAATTTGAGTGGACTAAAAAATGGCAAAATAGTTTTCAACAATTAAAACCGAAACTCACTACAGCCCCTATACTGAAGATTACAGACCCTGATAAGGAATTTGTGGTGTGTACCGATGCCTGTAGAGAAGGATTGGGAGGAGTAATGTTGCAAGAAAATTCAGTTATTGCATATGAGTCTAGGAAAATGAAGAAACATGAACAGAACTATAGTGCTTATGATTTGGAATTGGCTGTTGTAATCCATGCCTTGAAGATCTGGCGACACTATCTTCTTGGAAAGAAATTTAAATTGATGACTGATCATATTAGTCTTAAATATTTCTTTTCCCAAACTGATTTGAATGCTAGACAAGCTAGATGTTTGTATTTTCTGAGTGAGTTTGATATGGACATAAAGCATATCAGAGGGAAAGAAAATAAAGTTGCTGATGCATTGAGCATAAATGCTTGCCAAAAATAAACAGTATTGGAAGTAGTGCTAATTATGATTTAGAAGACCTAGTGAGAAATGTAGTAGACCAGGATCCAAATTATGAGAATCTACAGGTGAAAATACTAAAGAAGGAGATGGCTAAATACACTCAAAACCAAAAAGGGTTGATCTGCTACAAAAATAGATTGTATTTCCCCAATGTAGAAACTTTGAAAAAAGAAATCCTAGATGAATATCACAAACAACCATATGCAGGACATCCTAGATATCAGAAAATGTTAACCCCTAGTTTTATGTTTCCTTCAAAGTTAGACATTTGAACTTTAATCCAAAGGGGAGTGGACCCCAATGGATAAGTATTTTGTGGATGTAATTAAATATTTAATTATGAAAAATAAACAAAATAATTCTGTGCATATTGACCAAATGAGAATTATGAGATCACTTGCTAAATCCAAGAGGATGGAAGGAGGGAAATACTTTCCCCAAAAATATTTCAAAAATCCTTCAAAGAATTTATTTCCAAATTAGATTTTGAGGAAAATCTAGTTTCCCCAATGATGTGGAGAGTAGTTGGGAAGAGGTAAAAACTTGGGAAAAGAAGAAAGTAGCTTTAAAATTCCCTAAAAAAGGGAAGCCTAGGCAAACAGGAAGAAAATAATCCTGTAATTCTGGACACAGAATTAGAAACAGGCTTTGGGGAGTAAAAGCTTAAATAAGCTATTTCTGAATAGATTAGAGGTTGGTCTGTTCTAGGAGAGGATCTCAGCTCGGGGGTGATTTCTTGAGATTAGAAGAACTCTAAGGTTGGGAGGTTGGTCAAATTGCAGAAGTGGTATGCACATTGTTTTTTTGAGGAATTTAAATATGATCTTGTTAAACAATAGTGAAAAGTGTTATGATAATTGTGTTGTTTTATATTGAGGTATAATAAATTTCTTTACTTTTAACAGATTTGAATAGAAGAATTAGTTCTCCTAACTCTGTATAGTAGTAAGAAAAAATCCATGGGACACTGTCAGCCAGAATATCTAAACCACGATGTGGTCTAGATCTGGAGAGAGTGAAATTGTCTCCCTGGAATAATTAAAGTGTAACTTTAATCTGCTTCAGAAAAAAATGAAAGAAGTAAATAAATAAACTATTCTTCTATATTAATACTGATGGATGGTGATAAGTTATACTATTATAGAGTTAGATGAATGCCATTGAAAATTTAACATCAGATTCCAAAAAAGAGTTTGGGTGTTTGCATGATAAACTGAACCTCGAAGAACTTTGTATATGGAATAAACCGAAATCATGATACTAATGCTATATTCTGTTTATAATAGATTCCATGTACAAAACCAGTAGTAAAATACCGAATAGAAATTATAATGAACTATAGAAAGAATTTAGAAGTTACTTGGAAAAATAGAGATTCATTAGCAAAGCCTAAAGAAATGCTGGTTAGAAGTGCTTACTAGCAATTAGAGTAATTGAATTTCTTATTCCATTGCTTTAGGAAAATTGAATCTGTGTAAGTATAGTAATGATTCCAGAGTACAAATAAGGTAAATAACCCTTTTCAATGTCTATAAGTAGGCCTGAAGGCAGATTATATAGCTTTAAATAAATACATGCATTTACACATATATATTTCCAAAGTCTGCAATTTTAATTTCTTAAAATTAAATGATAACAAATGACATGAAATAAGATGTTGGACGGGTCCATAACCAGTACAACATTATGTTCTTATACATAACATTTTTCAATTTACAAACTAATATGGAAACATAAAACTAGCTCTTATAAGCTGTATTAGAACCAGAAGTAAAGCTTTCGTAGGTGAGTACTGAAGATCTACTCATGGACCAGAAATTATATAGTCAACTGGAAGAATTCGCACATGTTACTTGACATACATGTAATGGTTATAACTATTTCGAAACCTGAAGGTGCATAATTGAAAAATAATTGAGAGAGATATTTTCAGTGAAACCGAAATTGTATTAAACTACGCTATTCTATTATCGGAAAAATTCGACAATTTCAACATAATTTCACCTACTACGTTATATGCGTCATACTGAATGGAAATTATGAGTGAAATTAACAGAAAAAACTACATTGAGCTTAGGGTTGTGCATGCATGAAATAAAAACTAACTCAGTTTAGAGGCCTACATATATTTATATGTATAAAATAAACTATTATAGGTCTATCCAGCTGTGAGTTATCAAAAGATTTAAACCAACACCAATTTACCAAATAAAATAATAGAGAAAAGACAGAGCTGGAGCGTCCCTGTTGAAATGGGGGTATGAACAAATTTCAAGACTATGTAGTTGAGTCGAAACTCTATTACTAGGAATGAGAAAGTTAAATTAAGTTCTCATTACACAACCAATTAGAATAGCCGCGCGGGCTAGCCCTCATAACTATAGCAGATAGTGGTCAAGTAACATTATAAGTTCAGAGTTGATAGAGGTAGAGCAACGTCTACCAACCTGTAGCGAAGAGCTTAACCCTGCGTTAGTCAGGAAATACAAAATAGAGTTATAAAGCAAATCTTGCGACAAGATGATGAACGAACTACATTACCTGCAACCTAATAAATTGCAAATTCAATTAGTAACATAGAAATTTTAACGCAATACGTATCCATAAAATAAATGAAGAAAGCTCAGCGTCAAGGTATTGCTTGGGGTGAAATGGTAACATTTACCATGCGGGGTTTGTGACACCGAGAAGACCCAACCAATGAAATTGTGATACCTAAGACAAAAGGAAAAACTGAGTTAAGCTTTGTGCCCGACAACGAAGTAACACCTTCTGGTTAAGAACGAGAGGATGAAATCAAACTATGCAATGATAGCCATAACTAAAAACTACATAAATCTTTGAGGACGAAAATAGAGAATTTACCCAGGGCATGGCGTTGCTATTAAGACAAAATTTTCTATGCCTTTTTGTCTAGAATGACCCTCGTCTACCCTGTGAGATAGGGTGAGGATGCTCAGGAAATTTTGATGCCGAAATCAAATTCAAAATTTAGAAATAACATCGAAAAAGTGTGAGGAAGACCCACAGAATTACCTGGCTATTGGAGACGCATTGCGTCCAGAGAGAAATTGCGTAATTCAGATTGAATAAGCCTCCTGCAAAGATGCCGAGAAGGATGAAGACTTCGGAGAAAGATGAAACCGTGAAGTAAAAGAGGTTTAATGGAAAATGTAAGAGGAAAAACCCTAACATCTCAACGCTACAATTGTCATTCCTCGAGCAGGGATCACAAGGATCGACGATGAAAATCCCAGGGTCAGAAACCATAAATCTGATCGTATGACGGAGTACATAGACAGATAGGCAAAGTCGACTCAAGGCATATAGACGTCTTTTCTGGAATTATATCGTGAAAAGCTCGATGAAGAGAATTCTCCAGTCCATTAATATCATATGTATTGTGTGGAATCAGAATGGTACACAATTAAATATTCATGCATCTCGTTGCTCTTCGTATCGTTGAGATAACAAATTGATCAGGACGATAAGTTAGAGTATGGTAGATGAGCGAGAGTAGACATGCGTTCATGAGACTAATCCCCAAATCCAAATGTATTAATTATAACATTATATTGGAAGGCGAATGGCCTTCACGCCATGACAACCAGCATTATGATATTCAACTTCAACGTAAGATCTATACGTAGTGTTGACATAAGAGAAAAATCGTGAGAGATTAATAATTAAAATTATATGGTCATATCGTTATGTTGTTAACATGAGTAAGGGAAGCATATTGCTTGATTCGAAATTGATATGGTTTGATTGAAAATCGATATGACTATATATCTATGGATATAATTATAGATTTGCAAAAAAAAAGGGGGGGGGGGGGTTAGAGGAACTTTGAGTGTTAACATCTATTGATTGTATATGTTTAATATTTTAAATAGAACTTTAAAGTGGTAAAATATATTGATTTGTATATTTTTAATACTTTAGATAGAAAAGAAAAAATTGGTAAGTGGAGGTGTGACACTTTTATACACCTCAGTCAAGAACTAGCCATGCAATCTTTTCAAGAGGTTACCCTTTTAAGAAAAGAAACATATATAAAGAAACATAATATTTTACCAAGAAGTAATTATTATGATTTTTCCCAAAGAAACGATTATGAGAAACTAACATGTGTTCTTCATGAAACTCTTTAGCTTACCTTCCAAACCATGAAATATCTTCAAGAATTAACTACTAAATTATTTTCAAGAAAAATAACCCTATGAACTTATCTTTTATGTGCATAAACTCTATTTCCTTATAGAGATGTTTAATGCTTATTAACATTTGTCAAATACCACCAAAGTACTTGGTAGATTTGCATATATTCCATTTATAATATGATTCATAAATTCATAAGGAACTAGAGTTAGCTCACAATATAACATCAAGCTTAGAATAAAAGCATTGTTAACTTAAGCAGTTAGGTTTTTAACAAGATTTAATAACCCAACATTACTAATGTTGATCACGAGGGGTTAATGCATTCCTTGTAAATTCTATTCATGTTTGTTTCCTTTTATTTTTATAAACTTATCGGTGAAGTTTACCATGGCATTCCTAAATGATTATTTTTACCACTTTGTGAAAACCTTTAACAGTCGATACTTCAACACAGTATAAGAAAACATTTTCCAGAAAAAGAAACAAAATGAAAAAACGCAGTTAACTTATCTTCAAGTGGTTGATTCCTTCTCCTAACATTCGAGTTTCCGCCATCCAGAGATGAAAATACCTCCAATGCAGCGACTCATTCTACTTGTGTCTTCTTCCTCATCATACTCTTCATCTCTATAATCTTGCCCATCGTCAGATTCATCTTCATCTTATTCATCATCTTCTTTTCAAAGGGGGAATGAATATTTTGATTTTCAAAGATAGGATCGTGTACCAGAATGGTCATCAAACCATTTTCCAAATGAAGAATTTAATATTCACACTTTTTGTCGAGGGCTTTGAAAACTCCTTCTATGATGGTGACAGTGGCCATTGATCCCTCTCTTCCTTTGAAATGAAGATGAGAACGAAACTAATACAGAAACAAACTAGTAGTATATTTGGATACCCTCCTCGATTTTCATCTCTAGCCAAGTTTGTCTTTCTTCCCAACTACACATGTCCAAAACTTCTCGAGAGATCTCCGAGAAATAAATAATACCCAGTTCGTTATCAATAATTCGTTTGACATTAAACTGAATCTTGATTCTAACATTTAAAATGAAATTAACGTAATATTTATTTACCATGTGTAAATACATAGGGTTGAGTAGGTATGTTACATACTCCCCCCTTTAACAAAACATTGTCCTTGGTGTGCTTCTCTCACTGAAAATGAAAGTTATACTCATGAGATAATAATATAAACAACCCAAAGGGGGTCCTTCCCCTTCACAATGAAAACACTTTCATTTCCTTAAATGCCATTAAATGAAACAAGAATGTTTTTATCCATAGTCAAAAGCATGTATAGCTCAAAAAATATTGCATTTCCATTTTTAACCACTTATCCAATATTCAAATTCATACAAATATAGAAAAAAATTTCTATACCAACTTATCATTAGTTACCAATTACTACTGGAAGTAATGATGACTTTTACACAAGCTCTCTGAGAATGGTTGAAAAACCCATCAACACTTTATGGAAAAAGCCTGTAATGTATGAATAACAAATTCAATCACATTAGTCACATAGCTTCAATCAAATGAAATACATGTAACTGTCAAAAATTCATGCAATATAAAGAGATGTTTTAATTAGAGTAATTCCACAAGTACTTAGAGAGCACCAACTCTCTGATCAATGCATCATGTGCACACTGTCTTAGCTCCTGCTAAAGACATCCACATAGTACTTCAAGAAGTACTCAGAGAACACCTACCTCTCTATTCGTACCAATGGTCAATCAATGCACCATGGGCATATTCTATCCTCTGTTAAGACATTCAAACAAATTAGTAATAAAATAAATGAATGTATACATTCGGCAATTCCTTTTCAGGAGCTAGGCTCCTTTCCTCCCAATATCTACATAATATATTTACATAATCATATAAAAATTCATTTTAATATAAAACATAACTTAATCTTTAACTTGTTTCGCTATGAGAACCACAATGATAAACAAAATTCTCCTCCCCACCCATGGGAGTTGGTTTCCATAACCAAATCGAGTAATTTTCACATCCAGATATTTATTTGAAAAAATAACATTCCAGGTCCAGTATGGATTCCTCTTGGCAACACCATTCCTATAACTCTGACAGTGTCCCATCTATGAGGAATTTTGGACCTCCTCCAACAGGCTCCAAAATCAATAAATTTTCCTCAGGTTTTCCCCTCTTTACCATATTGTCCAACTCTTTTCCCTTTATGGGACCAAATATCTCTAGGGAGAGGAAATATAGGAAAGTAAGCGCCATCAACCCCTCTAGGCAGTGTCACACCTCCCATTTTCCTTCTACATTTTTTTTTTTTTTTGTATCTTTTCAAGTTTAATGCTAATAAGGCACTCTGTTATTACGTTGTAGGTTTAAACAACTTTTCTTTTCAATTACTATTCATATATCAACTCTATCTCACCACATTAGAATTTATTTGATTTGTAATAATTATAATTACATTAGACATAACCTAATGTTTTTATCTTATCACCCGCCACTTCCATATTCCATCTTCGTTGTATATCATCAACCTTTGAACCTTCAATAGATTCATATCGATGGGGTCGATTCGGTTCTATATGAGTACCATATTATTATATTTCTATGGACCTGTGAGAATCCATTCGGTCATTCACGTTTACCCTTTGTTGAGAACATATAACCTTAGTGGGATTTGATTTACCCCGTCGATAATTATGCGAGTCTGGCATTCGGTCCTTCCTTTTCATTTCCGTCTTGTCAACATTTATATGAATTTGGATTTTTTTAAATTGACCTCCACGTAATTACAAATTTATAAATCTGTTCAACGAAATTGGGAATGGCGACGTCAATCTGTCTTCCACGAGAGCTTTCATAAGATCTTTAATCTCGTCGTAAAGGTTATAATTGGTCTCGTTCCATTTGTGATCACGCGTTTTTGTTCCATGTAATACTGGATTCATGCCACCAGCTTACTTCATTCCCAAAGCAATTTCCACGGCGTGGCCAGATCGATATAACATTTATTTCACTGCTTGTCATATTTAATATTGAACGGATGGTGTACATGACATATTAGCTCCTCGATCCTTGGCTTCACCCTTAGGATCTCGCCAGGTGGACGACTCAGATGTAATTGGCCATTAGGGTTTCGTTGTTCGATTTATGGAACATTGATATAAATCGAGCATGTTATTTGCTCGGCGGTTATTTTACCTCCATATCTGTTTGGTTTATCTCTTGACAGTGAGTTTCAACACCATGGATGCTGTGCGTGATTCGTTTCAATCTTCGCCTTATCCCTGTGCTTTAATTTTCTCTTTCGGTAAGATCATTTTAGAGTTTTGTAAAATTTCGCTCTATTATTACCATTTCACAGGCTTCCCATCTCTGGTTTAGAATTTTGCTCATTGCTTCGTGCCAGTGCTAAGATTTTGGATCATCGTTTACTGTCGTCCGGTCTAGATTGTGATATGTATAACAAGTTGCTATATTATTTTTGCAGAGAATGTGTTTTCTTCACTCCATGGATTCGATTGGCTTGGTTTTCTTTCCTAGCCTTTGCGTTTCCTTGTGCGTATTCTCAGAAGTGAGACTGAACGTATGCTATCATGGCTTCGTAGCCCTACCCTCCACTTTACTCTCAACTGAAGGTGGTTACGAGGGTATTAATTTGGCGTTATAAGGACTCTATTCTTCTCGGCACTCTGGTTAGTTAATTTTTTTTTTCTTCGACCAAACGTAGGACGCAATTGCTATTGTTCGTTCTCTGCAGGGTTATCTTTGTTATTCGACTTTTAACTGCCATCCTCTATTTATGAAAATTCCATATTTATATGTAGCAGGTTAAGGATGGAATAGGGGTTTCTCCCTTACCAGGTACTATTCCCTTCTCAATCATTATTTTTACTTGGTTCATGTTATTCTTATTCTCCATGTTCGGCGTCATATTTATATTGGGGTTTTATCTCTCGCAGGTAATTTCGACTTGCGTCGTGTTATCCTTCTCAAACTACTGAGAGACGTGACTCCCTTAGACATTAACATTTTTTTCCTCGTGCTACTTGCAGGTCGGTATTCACCGAACTATGTCAGAAGAAATCCGTTCTTCTCTCTTGGTTATATAATTTATCTTTCGACAGTTAAAAATTGTATTGATACAGTTGTAATTATTTTGACAACTATAATTGTTAAATCCCAACCCTGAATATTCATTTATCTCTATTCATGGAACATTATAAGGTTGTTCTCGGATTAATTATATATATATATATATATATATATATATATATATATATACCTCTGTCATTACTGGATTTTCATAATACCCATTTTGATTCCGGTTATTATTATTATTATTATGTTCCAGCAGTACTCTCTCCTTGCTCATTTTGACTTGGCTGTAACTTAATACTTAACTGATGGAATTTTAAATTTTATATATATCTATATACACATATCCAGCATTCTGTGTAGTTTATTTCCTTCAAGCTCTCAGGCCATACGATTGTTAAACTATATTCATAAATGTGGTGATATTCGAATGAATAATATACTGTCATATAGAGTTTCCTATTCCAGGAGAACATGGCTTCTCTGGTAGTAAATTTTAGATATCTGAATGTATTCTATGGTTTTATTCTTCTGGCATAGTATTCTCAATTTCTTTCACCAGTTTATTAAGCTAACCCTAAAGGCCAAGTTCATAGTTTCCTTTTTCTGGGTAATTTAAATAACCAGAGTGATATAATTATATGTAACAGAATGGTACAGTAGTTCTATGCAGGTAATTGAGGAATTAATTTTTTATGAATTTTCCCAGAATATTTATCCAAAATATCTACAGGGATGAATGCATTTGTATTTCTATTTTTATGTGTAGAAGACATTTTTATTTATAATCTACTATTTTACCCCCTTGACTTGGGTTCTCATGATAGACTAGGATACATATATTTCAATATGCCAAGCTGTGGTGAATATGCATGTTGGATATTTACTTAACTTTCTTTTGTATTTTAATTCTATGCTCTAATATTATAATGGTTCCATAAGAGAACTGTCTATGATCAGTCTTTTGCAAATTATTAGTTGCTTCCTTCTACTATAGTATTTGCTGCTTACATGCAACTTCCTTGACCATTGAATTTTTGGTTACCTATGAATGGTGTGCTGACCCTGAGGTCAGTTTATACAATCTCTCCTTTCATTCTTTCATGCACAGTATAAATTACGATTCATCTCCTACTATTTTCCAATATAGTACAGGAAACTCAAATTTCTCTCTCTTATGTACGTATATATTAGAATCATTCTAGGAAATAGAAGCAGATTAAAACTAATTCACAAATTTTTCCAGTGAAGAGATAAGTATCCTCAGATTTAAACCAACACTGGTTTAGAGACTCTATTGTATTCTACATCATAGATTTAAATTCTACAACTATACAGAGTTTCAAAGGTAAATTCCTTATGATTAATTCTGTTAAATGTAGAATTTATATTCTAATATACAGTCAACTTTTATATGTAGGCAATTCATACTATATGAAGTAAACACATCGATAAATTTAGAGACATACCACTCATGCAATTGACCAACCTCCCAACCTTAGAGTCCTTTTATTCCCGATCTCACCCTTGAGATGAGATCATTCTGAAATGTATCCACTCCTAACCGTACAAGAGCGTGTGCCTTATTTATGCTAAAGTTCCTCAGCATGTTTCTAATTCTCAGTCCGGCATCTCATGATGCTTTTCTTCCTATTTGCCTAGGCTTGCCTCATTTAGGGATTTTTAAAGCTGCTTTCTGCTTTTCCCAAATTTTTACCTCTTCCCAACTACTGTCCACATCATTGGGGAAAGTATATTTTTCTCAAAATCTAATTTGGAAATAAATTCTTTCAAATATTTTTGAAAGATCATGTAGGCTTGCTCACCCATCTTTTCATGGATTTAGCAAGTGATTCTACAACTTATTTGTCAATTCGCACCACATCATTTTATTCATTTCCTCAATTAAATATTTAATTACATTCACAAAATATTTATCCTTTGGGGTCCACTGCCCTTAGGATTAAAGTTCAAATGTCTAACTTTGAAATTCAAACACATGAATTGGGGGTGTTATATATTCCCCCTCTGAAAATAAACACCGTCCTCGGTGTTGTTATTCAACTACTAGAGTTCATTTTAAAAATAAAAATGGATATTTTTCCATCATTTCAGCTTCTCTTTCCGAGGTAGCTTCTTCAGTAGTAAAGTGCTTCCACTGAACCTTTACTCTGGCTACTGTTCTGCTTCTCAATTCAATTTCTTCCCACTCCAATATTTGAAGCAGTTCTGGCAGAAACTCCCCTTCTGGTTCCACCTGTACAACATTCCAATCAACTATGTGAGAAGCATCATGCACATATCTTTTTAATAATGAAACATGAAATACATCATGAAATCTAACATGGGTGGTAAGTCATAGTCAGAAGCCAACGTCCCACCTTTTCTAATACTAAAAGGACCACAGATCTAGGAGCCATTTACACAACTTCAAAGATAAAGGGTGCTTCTTTCGGTTTAATACGTAAACACACATGCTCCCCACTTAAATTCTCGGCACTCTTTTCTTATCAAAGATAGTTCTTCTCGGCGATCTTGTGTTGTCTCGATGTTTCTTTGTAGCCGTTTGAAATTCTTTCCATCTCTTGTAAAGCATCTGGTCCCAACATTAGTTTATCTTCTGGCTGGCTCCAGCTCAAAGGAGTACGACATTTTCTTCCATACAGTGCCTCAAACGGACTCATCTTGATAGAGGATTGGTAGCTGTTATTATAGGAAAATTCAACTAAATGCAAGTAATCTTCCCACTTTGATGGCCTATCCATCACATACATTCTCAGCATGTCTTCCAAAATTTGATTAGTCCTCTCTGTCTGCCCATCAGTCTGAGGGTGATAGGCGGTACTAAAATTCAATTTAGTGCCCATACCTCCAAATAGCCCTTTCCAAAAAGCGGCCATAAACTTAGCATCTCGGTTAGAAACAATCACCTTTGGCACCCCATGGAGCCTTACTACCTCTTCCAGGAACACATTTGCTACTTGAGCTGTCCCAAAGGTAGATTTCACTGGTATAAAATGTGCAGCTTTTGTTAAAGTGTCTACTACTACCATTACTGAATCATGTTGATGTTTGGTTTTGGCTAATCCAGTTATGAAATCCATGGAAACTGTGTCCCATTTCCATTCTGCAATCAGTGAAGGGTTTAAAAGACCAGCAGGATGCTAATGTTCAACTTTGACTAGTTGAAATTCCATGCATCTACTTAAATATTCTGCTACATCTCTCTTCATTCCCACCATAACAACTTTTTTCTGTGGCTGTTAACATCGTTATCCCGGAGGTTCCGTACATGGTTGTTTGTGGTACTCATCCAAAATTTCCCTTTTTAAGGACTCTACATTGGGAATATACAATCTGTTTTTATAACAGATCAACCCTTTTCGGTTTTGAGTGAAATCAGTTTTCTCCTTCTTCTGTAATTGCATGAGAAGTGTTTCATAAATTGGGTCTTGGTTGGCTGCCTTATTCACCAAATCTTCTACATCGATCTGAGCACTACTTCCAATGCTATTGATATTCTGACAAGCATTTCTGCTCAATGCATCAGCAATTTTATTTTCTTTCCCTCTAATATGTTTTATATTCATATCAAATTCACTTAGAAAAGACAGCCATCTGGCTTGTCTAGCATTCAAATCAGTGTGGGAAAAGAAATATTTGAGACTAATATGATCAGTCATCAATGTAAATTTTTTTCCAAGAAGATAGTGTCTCCACATTTTCAAAGCATGGATAACAGCTGCTAATTCTAAATCATAGGCACTATAATTCTGTTCATGTATCTTTAGTTTCCTAGATTCATAGGCAATAACTGAATTTTCCTACAAAATAACTCCTCCCAATCCCTCTCTACAGGCATCCGTACATACCACAAATTCTTTGTCAGGATATGCAATCTTCAGTATAGGGGTTGTAGTAAGTTTCAGTTTTAATTGGTCAAAACTGTTTTGGCATTTTTCAGTCCACTCAAATTTGACACCTTTCCTTTGTAATGACGTGATGGGATGTGCTATGGTAGAAAACCTCTCTACAAATCTGCGATAATAGCCTGCAATCCCCATGAATGATCTCACTGCTGAAACATCAGTTGGTACAGGCCATTCCTTTATAGCCTTTATCTTTTCAGGGTCAACAGTAAGGCCTTGTTCAGAAATAATATGACCCAAATATTGGATCTTATCTTTATAAAACTCACATTTGCTAAACTTGGCATATAGCTGATTTTCCTTTAGAGTTTGCAATACTATCCTCAAGTGTTCTTTATGTTCCTCCTCACTTTTTGAATAAACTAAGATATCATCTATGAACACAAGGAAAAATTTATCCAAGTACTTGTTTAACACACTGTTCATTAGGCACATAAATGTGGCAGGGGCATTTGTCAAACCAAAAGGTAGTACTACAAATTCGTAGTGACCATACCTGGTTCGAAAGGCTGTTTTGCTGATGTCTTCTTCCTTAATTCTAAGCTGGTGATAACCAGTCCTTCAATCAATTTTCGAAAATACTCAAGCTCCTCTCACTTGATCAAAAATATCATGAATTCTAGGCAAAGGGTATCTATTTTTAATGGTCAACTTATTCAGTTGACGATAATCAATGCACACCCTAAAAGTTCCATATTTCTTTTTCATGAACAGCACCGGTGCTCCCCAAGGAGATACACTCGGTCTGATATACCCTTTATCTAACAGTTCTTGCAATTGCATTTTCAGTTCCATCAGTTCAGGAGGACTCATTTGATAAGGTGCTCGGGAGACAGGTGTTGCTCCCGGCACCAGATCGATTGAGAAATCAATCTCTCTTTTGGGGGGAAGATGAGGGATTTCCTTTGGAAAGACTTCCTTAAATTCTCTTATTACTGGTACAGCATCCAGTAATTCCTCTTCAGTTTTCTGTTCTGTTTCTTCCACATGCACTGCATAAACTTGGTATCCTTTTCTAGTTGTTCTTTTTAATTGCAATGCTGAAATTTGTCTTACAGAAATAGGTTTTTGTTTCCCTTTGAGAATAAAAGGTTTCCCTTCCTCATCTACACAATGCAGAGTCTTATCCCAGCAGTTCATCAAGGCTTTCTTCTTTTCCAGCCAGTCCATTCCTATCAGTAGATCATATGAACCTAAGGGCAGGATGTTGAAATTTACCTCTGTTTGAAAATCATTTAATTTGATTTCTGTTCGGGGCAGTTTATGTGTTACCTTTCTCTTAGTTCCAGTGGCCAGCTGTACCAACCATGACTGTTGAAATTTTTCAGTTTTTAAGTTACATTTTTCTACAATATTTGGACTAATGTAACTCAAAGAAGCACCCGGATCAATCAGAACAGTAACAGATAGGTTAGAAATGTTACCCTCCATTTCCACCATGGTTGCTTGATGTTCTGCTTGCCGATTTTCCAAGGCTGCACTGATAGTTGGTATATTTCTGGCTATATCATTTACTGTTGTTGCTTCTCGATCTCTCATGATCATCTGAATGTTTCGATGAGGACAGTCCCTCAAAAGATGGGGTTCTCCACAGCCCCAACATTTCAGGGGTTCTCTCATTTTGACTGTCCCTTCCTTTTTACTGTCTCCATCTATTTGTTTGGAAGCCACTTGGGACTGAGCAGTTTGAATTTCTTTAGGTTTATTAAACTTTTTCCGCTGATGATCTCTCCCAAAATTTTTCAAATAGGCTGGTTTCTGTTTCCTCCCTTTGAACTCATTCTTATTTACCCAACTTTTCCTTTATTCAGTTTTTCCTTTGAACTGTTGGTAACATAATCTAGCTTTTCTAACAACTTCGTCCATTGTTTTTGGGTTGTCAAACTCGATTTTCTCTTTGTATACAGCAAGCAAACAATTCAGAAATCTTTGAACTTTTTCCTTTTCTTCCCTTATGTAGGGTACATATCTCAACAAATTTGTAAACTTAGTAACAAACTCATCAATAGTGAGCTATCCCAGTCTAATTTCATGAAATTATTTGGATTTATCATCATAGTAACGTTCATTTAGGTAGCGGTTCTTGAACTTAACCTGGAAATCTTCTCAGGTGACTGTCTTTTCATCAATGGCATGCACCATTTTTGTCTCCTCCCACCACAAGGTAGCCTTACCTTGTAGCTAGTAAACAGCTAATCTTGCCTTCAGATTGCTTTCATATTCATAGACCTAGTAATACTTAATCATATTCAGCAACCAGGCTTCAGCATCATCCTCCTTCTCCCCATCATAGGAGGGAGGTTTAATCTTTTGGAATCCCCCCTGTAATTCCTTTTTCTGTTTATTCTGATGCCTAACAGCATCTTCCTCATCAGACTCATCAATTTTCCTCTTTCCGGAACCTTCGCCTTCTTGGCTGTTCCGAGAAGTTAATTCTCTGATGAGCTTTTCATGCTCCTCACTGGCTAATGACAATCTGTCATTCTGGCTTTTTATCTCAGCCAACTCTTGTTGCAATTCCCAAAACATAGCCATCATGGGCGCATTTGGATCTGGTGCATTGTCCTCATCACGCAGATCAACATAGATGTAATCACCTTCTGCCATTTTAGCACCACTGTACACTACACAACATAGATCAGTGAAAATAAATTTTTTTTTTTTTTTTTCTACAGAAATACATTTATACAGTGAACACACAGCAACAGTGAGCACAATGTCACCAGCCCAGTTTTATAACTTGGGCTCTGATACCATTTTTCACATGTCCCATTTTCCTTCTACAATTTTTTCTTTTTCTTTTTGTATCTTTTCAAGTTTAATGCTAATAAGGTAGTCTGTTATTACTTGTAGGTTTAAACAACTTTTCTTTTCAATTACTATTCATATATCAACTCTATCTCACCACATTAGAATTTATTTGATTTGCAATAATTATAATTACATTAGAAATAACCTAATGTTTTTATCTTATCACCCGCCACTTCCATATTCCATCTTCATTGTATATCATCAACCTTTGAACCTTCAATAGATTCATATCGATGGGGTCGATTCGGTTCTATATGAGTACCATATTATTATATTTCTATGGACCTGTGGGAATCCATTCGGTCATTCACGTTTACCCTTCGTTGAGAACATATAACCTTAGTGGGATTTGATTTACCCCGTCGATAATTATGCGAGTCTGGCATTCGGTCCTTCCTTTTGATTTCTGTCTTGTCAACATTTATATGAATTTGGGTTTGTTTAAATTGACCTCCACGTAATTACAAATTTATAAATCTGTTCAACGAAATTGGGAATGGCGACGTCAATCTGTCTTCCACAAGAGATTTCAGAAGATCTTTAATCTCGTCGTAAAGGTTATAATTAGTCTCGTTCCATTTGTGATCACGTGTTTTTGTTCCACGTAATACTGGATTCATTCCACCAGCTTACTTCGTTCCCAAAGCAATTTCCACGGCGTGGCCAAATCGATATAATATTTATTTCACTGCTTGTCATATTTAATATTGAACGGATGGTGTACATGAGCTATTAACTCCTCGATCCCTGGCTTCACCCTTAGGATCTCGCCAGGTGGACGACTCGGATGTATTTGGCCATTAAGGTTTTGTTGTTCGATTCATGGAACATTGATATAAATCGAGCATGTTATTTGCTCGGCAGTTCTTTTACCTCCCTATTTGTTTGGTTTATCTCTTAACAGTGAGTTTCAATGCCATGGATGTTGTGTGTGATTCGTTTCAGTCTTCGCCTTATCCCTGTGCTTTAATTTTCTCTTTCGATAAGATCATTTTAGAGTTTTGTAAAATTTCGCTCTATTATTACCATTTCACAGGCTTCCCATCTCTGGTTTAGAATTTTTCTCATTGCTTCGTGCCGGTGCTAAGATTTTGAATCATCATTTACTGTCGTCCGGTCTAGATTGTGATATGTATAAGGAGTTTCTATATTATTTTTGCAGAGAATGTGTTTTCTTCACTCCATGGATTTGATTGGCTTGGTTTTCTTTCCTAGCCTTTGCGTTTCCTTGTGCGTATT
This sequence comes from Pinus albicaulis, assembly GCA_034641835.2. Taxonomy (NCBI): domain Eukaryota; kingdom Viridiplantae; phylum Streptophyta; class Pinopsida; order Pinales; family Pinaceae; genus Pinus; species Pinus albicaulis. Next base: position 505,573,177 of record CM076579.1, read on the forward strand.
CTCAGAAGTGAGACTGAACGTATGCTATCATGGCTTCGTAGCCTTACCCTCCACTTTACTCTCAACTGAAGGTGGTTATGAGGGTATTAATTTGGCGCTATAAGGATTCTATTCTTCTCGGCACTCTGGTTAGTTAACTTTTTTTTTCTTCGACCAAGCGTAGGACGCAATTACTATTATTCGTTCTCTGGAGGGTTATCTTTGTTATTCGACTTTTAACTGCCATCCTCTATTTATGAAAATTCCATATTTATATGTAGCAGGTTAAGGATGGAATATGGGTTTCTCCCTTACCAGGTACTATTCCCTTCTTAGTCATTATTTTTACTTGGTTCATGTTATTCTTACTCTCCATGTTCAGCGTCATATTTATATTGGGGTTTTATCTCTCGCAGGTAATTTCGACTTGCGCCGTGTTCTCCTTCTCAAACTACTGAGAGACGTGACTCCCTTAGACATTAACATTTGTTTCCTCGTGCTACTTGCAGGTCGGTATTCACCGAACTCTGTCAGAAGAAATCCGTTCTTCTCTCCTGGTTATATAATTTATCTTTCGACAGTTAAAAATTGTATTGATACAGTTGTAATTATTTTGACAACTATAATTGTTAAATCCCAACCCTGAATATTCATTTATCTCTATGCATGGAACATTATAAGGCTGTTCTTGGATTTCTTATATATATATATACCTCTGTCATTACTGGATTTTCATAATACCCATTTTGATTCCGGTTATTATTATTATTATTATTATGTTCTAGCAGTACTCTCTCCTTGCTCATTTTGACTTGGCTGTAACTTAATACTTAACTGATGGCATTTTAAATTTTATATATATCTATATACACATATCCAGCATTCTGTGTAGTTTATTTCCTTCAAGCTCTCAGGCCATACAATTGTTAAACTATATTCATAAATGTGGTGATATTCGAATGAATAATATACTGTCATATAGAGTTTACTATTCCAGGAGAACATAGCTTCTGTGGTAGTAAATTTTAGATATCTGAATGTATTCTATGGTTTTATTCTTCTGGCATAATATTATCAATTTCTTTCACCAGTTTATTAAGTTGACCCTAAAGTCCAAGTTCACAGTTTCCTTTTTCTGGGTAATTTAAATAACCAAAGTGATATAATTATCTGTAACAGAATGGTACAGTAGTTCTATGCAGGTAATTGAGGAATTAATTTGTTATTAATTTGCACAGAATATTTATCCAAAATATCTACAGGGATGAATGTATCTATATTTCTATTTTTATGTTTATAAGACATTTGTATTTATAATCTACTATTTTACCCCCTTGACTTGGGTTCTCATGATAGACTAGGATACATATATTTCAATATGCCAGGCTGTGGTGAATATGCATGTTGGATATTTACTTAACTTTCTTTTGTATTTTAATTCTATGCTCTAATATTAGAATGGTTCCATAAGATAACTGTCTATGATCAGTCTTTTGCAAATTATTAGTTGCTTCCTTCTGCTATAGTATTTGCTGCTTACATGCAACTTCCTTGACCATTGAATTTCTGGTTACCTATGAATGGTGTGCTGACCCTGAGGTCAGTTTATACAATCTCTCCTTCCATTCTTTCATTCACAATGTAAATTACAATTCATCTCCTACTAATTTATAATATAGTACAGGAAACTCAGATTTCTCTCTCTTATGTATGCATATATTAGAATCATTCTAGGAAACAGAAGGAGATTAAACTAATTCGCAAATTTTTCCTATGAAGAGATAAGTATCCTCAGATTTAAACCAACACTGGTTTAGAGACTCTGTTGGATTCTACTTCACAGATTTAAATTCTACAACTATACAGATTTTCAAAGGTAAATTCCTTATGATTAATTCTGTTAAATGGAGAATTTGTATTCTAATATACAGTCAAATTTTATATGTAGCCAATTCATACTATCTGAAGTAAACACATCGATAAATTTAGAGACATACCACTCATGCAATTGAGCAACCTCCCAACCTAGAGTCCTTCTGTCTCCCAGAACTCACCCCCGAGCTGAGATCATCTCCCTGAAACAAATCCACCCCTAAGCTGTACAAGAGCAGCTTATTTAAGCTATTGTTCCCCAAAGCATGTTTCTAATTCCGCGTCGAGAATCTCAGGATGCTTTTCTTCCTGTTTGCCTAGGCTTCCCATTTTAGGGATTCTTTAAAGTTGTTTTATGCTTTTCCTCAGCTTTTCCAGCTTTTTACCTCTTCCCAGCTACTTTCCTCATCATTGGGGAAATTCATATTTTTCCTCAAAAATCTAAATTTAAAATAATTTCTTTCAAGCATTTTTGAAAGATTGTGGGGAAATATTTGCCTCATCCATCCTCATGGATTTAGCAAGTGATCTCATAAATCTCATTTTGGTAAATCTTCACCACATCATTTTATTCATTTCCTCAATTAAATATTTAATTACATTCACAAAATATTTATCCTTTTGGGGTCCTCTCCCCTTAGGATTAAAGTTCAAATGTCTAGCTTTGAAATTCAAACACATGAATTGGGGGTGTTATAGGCACGTAACCACTGTCAACCCAAGGCTTTGTAGCCTTTCACAATTGTTGACAACTATTTGGCATGTTAAATTTCTCTTTTAACATTCTTTCCCATAGTAAATTACGTAATGAGCTAGATGCACATTATACATAAATAAATAAAAAACTTTATGTACATCATACATCATACTTGGCCCTCCACATGGGTCTAATGATATCTAGATTAACAGGAAACATGAATAACATATATGTGTTATACATTATTATTTCCCAAATAACACAATCATGTACATTATAACATGATACTTTATCAATTACCGTTGCAATTTTTCACAACACTCTTTCAGAGGTTTTCTTGTTGCCATTAAGCTAACGATGCTTAATATCATCAATGACACTAATCATAAATATGTATTCTTAAAAAAAAATTATATATATTCACTTTCAAATTAATTTTAGTTTCATGCATACAATTTTTTCATGCATACAAGTATATATAAATATTATTTAATGCGTATGTGTCAATAATGATTGGCGTAACAGTCCCACGGGTAATAGTCCAACATTTCCAATTCCAATAGTGTATTGTTACCAACAATCTGAAACGTGAAGTAACTACTTGTTCACCACTTGCAATAATCTTTAATAAAAACCCATTCATGCATATAGGTTTTATTTGTTACTCATACAACACTAACCAATCAATTTCACTAATAGTCTTAAAGCATCCATGACACGACTCATTCAAAGACTAGTCATTAGACAACTATTCATTATAGTCATGTCTCACAACCTTACCCATTGTGTATTTTTAACATCTGAAAGGGTTCATTCAATTTCATTTTAAAACAGTCTCATCCTATTCAAGGAATTTCCCCATCTTTTTCATTCATGCATTATTTTCACACACCATCACTAGAAGTATTCATATTTTTCGAGTAGTGCATGGTAGCTAACCATTTTGCAACAACATTTATTATTATTTTCTCTTCAATGTAGTTATAAACATGAATCACACATATCATGTCAAGAGTAGACTACTGCATATATCCTTCAATATGTAGATTTCCAGAATGAGATATCAATTAATATGTAAATTTCTAGAATCATACCTTAACTAATGTCCATTAGTAGCATACCTCAATTTGTTTTCACTTAAAAAATCCCAATGGCACCAGTGCTACAACCTTTAGCTCTAATAACACTTGTAGCATACACCAATAACTTCGCACGGAAATGGCAGTGGTTAAATCTTTTTATACAAGTTTCCCACAGGTAACTATCTAAATCAATATTAAATACTCCTTAGTCATCATTACATATAATGTTCACCAGTTCATAGTGTAACCTTTGAATAAGAATAGTAAATTAACATAAAAATATATGATGTAACCTTCCATTCATTTCATTCTTCATGTAGTCATCACATACTTGACATTATGAACAACACAACAAGAAAGGAATCAACATCATCAATTTGACACAATAATCAATCACATCATTGAACACCAATATACCCTCGAAACACCCTAGGGTGAAAACCAACAAACATTTAATTTTATCATTAAATTCTCCTGAGGGTGTTCATCCCTCACTCAATGGCTTATAATGGAGATCATCCCTTAACCATCATTATAAATATTAGAAAGAACTATACAAATATCTAGCTTAAATCCATTACAATAAATATGATAGAATTTAACCACTAATCTTCATATCTTCATATCTTGGTGGCATGGATGTACCTACAATGGACTATTGTAAGTTAGATCATCCTGCAACTCACACTCATCTGCATGAACCATAATCATTTACCTACAATGGACCATCATACATTGGATCATTCTACAACTCACATTCATCTGCATGAACCATAATCATTTACCTGCCACCATGTTAAGCATAATATTTCCTTTTTATAAGTCACCCTCATTCCCTACTAACATTTCCTGAAGCATACATTGATGTCAAGATTCATTAAATATTAATAAACCATTTCATAAATCTATGCTAGAGTTTTATAAATATATGCTAGAGAAGCTTCTCCATCTACTCATGTATATTCATGACATGAAAGTAAAATATATCTATGCTAGGGAAGATTCTCCATCTACTCAAGTGTAATCATGACATGGAAGTAAAATATCTTGACCTGCATCCTTTAACAACACATATTGCATATGTGCTAGTTATAAGTCATCACATTAACTAATGTATCCCTTGCATAAGCACACATTCCTACAAGACAATAGGTACATTTCCCCAACATTTATTTAAAAGAACTGATTCATTAGCTACGATATTCGATCAAAATAACTAATCCCTAAGCTATTACTTTTGGTGCATTCAAGGAAAGCTAACATAAAAAATTTTCTTCCCATGCATTCCAATTCATATAGATTCTGAAAGAGTCTTCCCAAAGGAATGCTTAACACAAGATAGCATGCAAACACAAGTTTTCTTTCTGTAACACTAATGTAATAAAGCATACAAACACATGTCTTCTTTTTCAAAGATTATACTAACAATCCTTTCCAATGTAGTCCAACACAACATGATATCTTTTCCACATACAAATATGTATATTGTTTCCAATGAAAATTAATACAATTATTGCATGCATATGCATGATATTATTCTAATTGTAACTATATAATAGTTATGATAGTATAAAGTACTCGCGTATAAGTTTTCCTAAGGAAACATGATAAGTCAATATTTCTTCTATCCATGCGAAGAACATATATCTATAACAAAATGGGTATTATTTGCACATGAAGATATTCTCATAATAGCTCTTCTTTAATGTACGTGACACAAATTCCCTTGTTGAAATTACACCTCATTAACTATTCTTTTCATGTAAAGATATAAATAATTATTTCTCAAAAGGAAGTTAATATAACTTAGTTTCTTTATGTAGTTCTCATGCTTCCCTTTCACCAACTTATGATACATAACCATATTTTATGCACACAACTAGGAAACCATAATCAAGGTTAACTTAACCTTTTATACACCTTAGTCAAGAACTAGCCATGCAATCTTTTCAAGAGGTTACCCTTTTCAAGAAAGAAATATATATAAAGCAACATAATATTTTACCAAGCAGTAATTATTATGATTTTTCCCAAAGAAAAGGTTACGAGAAACTAACATGTGTTCTTCATGAAACTCCTTCACTTATCTTCCAAGCCATGAAATATCTTCAAGAATTAACTACTAAATTATTTTCAAGAATAATAACCCTATGAACTTATATTTTATGTGCATAAACTCTATTTTCTTATAGAGATGTTTAATTCTTCTTAAAAAATTTCAAATACCACCAAAGTACTTGGTAGATTTGTATATATTCCATTTATAATATGATTCATAAATTCATAAGGAACTAGAGTTCGCTCATAATATAACCTTCAACTTTGAATAAAAGCATTGTTAACTTAAGCAGTTAGGTTTTTAACAAGATTTAATAAACCAACATTATTAATGTTGATCATGAAGGGTTATTTCATTCCCTTTAAAGTCTATTCACGGTTGTTTCCTTTTATTTTTGTAAACTTGTCAATGAATTTTACCATGGCATTCCTAAATGATTATTTTTACCACTTTGTGAAAACCTTTAACAGTCAATACCTAAACATAGGATAAGAGAACATTGTCCAGAAAAATAAAAAATGAAGAAACATAGTTAACTTATCTTGAGGTGGCTAATCCCTTCTCCTAACATTTAAGTTTCCACCATCCACAGATGAAAATACCTCAAATGCAACCACTAATTCTGCTTGTGTCTTCTTCTTCATCATACTCTTAGTATCTATAATCTCCTCATGGTTAGATTCATATTCATCTTGTTCATCATCTTCTTTTAAAATGGGGAATCAATATTTTTATTTACAAAGATAGGTTCCGGTACTAGAATGGTCATCAAACCACTTTCCAAATGAAGATTTTTATATTCATGCTTTTTGTTGAGGGATTTCACAACATAGTTTTTGATGGCAACAGTGGCCATTGATCCCTCTCTTCCTCTAAAATAAATATGAGCATGAAACAAATATGGCTAAAAACTAGCATTATATGTGATAACCTCCTCGATATCCATCTCAAACGAAGTTCCTCTTTCCTCCCAACTACGCCTATCCAAAGCCTCTCGACAGATCTCCGGTAAATAAAAAATACCCAGGTCATTATCAAGAATTCATTTGACATTAAACCAAATCTTGATTATAACATTTAAAATGAAATTAATGTAATATTTATTTACCATGTGTAAAGACATAGGGTTGAGTAGGTATGTTACAATCTACTATTTCATATATGAATGTAGAGAGGGTCTCAATTCTCTGGTAGGTAAATATACTTCGTGCACAAACTAGATTTTACTTAATATCTACTATGCTATATTTCTTGGAAAAGAAAATACTTTGTCCATGCAAAAATAATAGTTGATTATGTTAAATATATGAAAAGAAATATATAAATATTGCTTACCCAAGGAAAGATAAGGTGCATGCTCTTTATTTAAAAATAGATTTTGTACACATTTATTTTATGAAATTATAATAAATCCACGATAATTTTCTTGAAAAAGAAATGATAAGAAATGTAAGGGAATTTGTGTTACGTCCATTAAGAAGAGCTATTGTGATAAGCTCTTGCTTGCACAAATAATAGCCATTTTGTTATAGATATATGTTCTTTGCATGGATACAAAAAATAGTGAGTTATAATATTTCTTAGGAAAAATTATATGTGAGTACTTTATGTTATCATAACTATTATGTTAGTTTCTGCATATACATGCAATATTTGTATTATAATTCGTTGGAAAGAATATACATATACGTAGGTGGGAAAATATAGCATGTTGTGTTAGACTACATTGGAAAAGATTGTTAATATAATATTTGAAAAAGAAGACATGCATTTGTATTCTTAATTGCATTAGTTTTACAGAAAATAAAACATATTTTTACATGCTCTCCTGTGTTAAGAGTTTCTTTGGGAAGACTCTTTTGGAAACTATATGCATTGCATGCATAGGAACAACATTGAACATGTTATATTTATTATACTTGCATGCTCCAAAAGCAATAGCTGAAGGGTTGCTTGTTTTGTTAAAGTTTAAGTAACCCGAATGCACATTGTGTCATTTTCCATTAAAGGAATTCCTGGACAATTGTAGTGAATTTTATTGTACGAATGTGAGTGTGTGCAAGAAGTATCATAATAATTTCGGGATTATTTTGACATTAATTGATAATTACTTGGTTACACTAAGGTAGTGATGTTAGAAGAAAATGTATTTTGATATGTATTCACATCTCATGTATCGACATGAATAAGTGTTAAAGGATCACTTAAATATTTGATCATTTATTGCTTAAGGCTTTATCTAATCATGCTATAAAAGCTTGCTAATGACATCAATGACACGATATGATGGTAACTTATGAGAAGGAAATATTATGCCTAACATTGTGGTAGGTAAATGATTAATGGTTCATATAGACAAGTGCAAGTTGCAGGATGGTCCATTCTATGATGGTACATTGTAGGTACATCCATGCCACCAAGATATGAAGATATGAAGATTAGTGGGTAAATGCTATCATAATTATTGTAATGGCTTTAAGCTAGATATTTGTATATTTTCTTGTAATATTTATAACAATGGTTAAGGGATGGTCTACGGTGTAACCAGCTCCAAAAAGTGAAGAAAAGAGATATCAACGCTTTAGAAATGAGCCACTTCGAGGGGGCAACCTCCAATACATTACATAAATGAACAATTCTTGGATAATACAATTTACAAAACCTCCTTTCTATATATAGGAGTCCATGGGGCCATAATGTAATCCTAGTGGGCCACAATGTAATCCTAGCCGACCTAACAATAATAATTTAAGGGCACAATAATAACAAAATGGGGGTTACAAGGGTACAATAATAACAATAAGGGGATTACACTAACAACAATAAGGGGCTATACTAGTAATATAGGGACCTAACATGCCCCTCTCCTTCACAAAAGTGTTGTCCTCAACGCTTGAGTAGCTCTGGGTGCTTCTGTATAAAATTCTCATCCTCCCATGTAGAATCTTCAGTGGGTAAGTTCTTCCACTTGATGAGATACTCTGAAATTGATCGATTCCGTAGCTGTCGAGTTCTTGTTTCCATGAACGCTTCAGGTTCCAATATGATTTTTCCTTCCTCATCAAGTTCTGGCAATATTGTTTGAACTGGAATATTTTCACCTATAACCTTCTTTAAGCATGAAACATGGAAAACCGGATGTACTCGCGAAGAAGCAGGAAGCTCCAATTTGTATGCCATAGTACCAATCTTTTGCAACACCTTGTAAGGACCATAGTACTTTGGCGATAATTTATTATCCTTCTTAGCTTGCTTAAGGGACATTTGTTTGTATGGTTGTAGCCGTAAAAGAACCCAATCTCCTACATCAAAACTTCTCTCACTGCGATGTTGATATGCCTGTTGTTTCATTCGATTTTGTGCCAAATTCAGGTTATCCTTTAAGAGTTGGAGAACTTCTTGCTGATGCTCGATGTGATCTTCCACTGCTTGAACCTTCAAATTTTCCCTTAAAGATGACGTGATCGATGGTGGATGATATCCATAAAGTGCCATAAATGGGGTCATTTTTGCTGCAGTATGGAAGGAAGTGTTATACCACCATTCATCGAGAGGTAACCACTTGACCCATTGTGTTTGTTTATCAGATACAAAACAACGAAGATATCCTTCCAAACATTTATTTACTATCTCAGTTTGACCATCAGATTGAGGATGATAAGATGAGCTATGAGCTAATTGAGTACCCAAACAAGAAAATAACTCCATCCAAAAATTTCCAGTAAAAATGGGATCTCTGTCGCTCATAATAACCCTTGGGCTTCCATGTAGCTTTTGAATTTTGTCCATCAATGTAGTAGCAACTGTATTTGCTTTAAATGGATGAGATAATGCACAAAAGTGTGCATACTTGGTAACTCTATCAACTACCACCATGATGACATTCTTTCCTTTGAACTTAGGTAAACTTGTGATAAAATCCATTGAAATTTCCTCCCAACGTTGACTTGGAATGGATAAGGGTTGTAGAAGTCCCGGGGTCTTAATTGTCTCCACTTTATTCTGCTGGCAAACAAAACATTCCGCCACAAAGTTTTGAATATCAGATTTAAGGCCATCCCAAAAAAATTCTTTCTTCACCCTGTGGTAAGTTTTTAAAAATCTTGAGTGTCCTCCTAAAGGAGAAGTGTGCAATTCCAGAAGAATATTTTGTTTTAGTTGGGAATTATTACAAAGATATAATAGATTTTTGTACCATAAGGAATCATTTTTCCAACTAAATGTATTAGATGTACTACGATCTTGCTGCAACTTTTGAATGAGTGTCCATACATCTTTGTCCTTCTTCCATTCATCTCTTACTTCAGTTATCCAATCTGGTTGGATAATAGAAATGGAACAAAGCAATGCTTACACCTCTTCATTCTTTCTTGAGAGTGCATCTGCAACAACATTAAGCTTTCCTTTTTTGTACATTATTTCAAAGTCATAACCCAAAATATTTGTGACCCATTTTTTATCCTCTTTTGAAGATATTCTTTGTTCCAAAAAGTTTTTAAGACTATCATGATCATTTTTTACCTTGAAGTATCTTCCCATTAGGTAAGTTCGCCATTTCTTTAGTGCATGCAGTATTGCTAACATTTCCTTCTCATAAATAGGTTTCTGTAGATACTTTCCTTTGATTGGACGACTTTCAAAAGCAATGGGTCTTCCTTCCTGCATTAAAACTGCACCAATTCCATTTCCTGAGGCATCACATTCCACAATAAAGGTTTTTGTGAAGTCTGGTGTAGCTAAGACCGGTGCTAGGCACATTGCCTCTTAAAGACGTTCAAAGGCCTTAGTTGCTTCAGGAGTCCATGAAAATGCATCTTTCTTCAATAATGTTGTTAGAGGTGCTCCTATTCTCCCATAATTCTTAACAAACTTGCGATAATACCCTGTTAACCCGAGAAATCCTCGCAACTGCTTTATGGTCGTGGGGACTTTCCATTCCTTAATGGCTTTAATTTTGTTAGGGTCTACTTTAACACCCTCGTGAGATATAATATGACCTAGATATTCCACCTCTTGTACTCCAAAGAAACATTTGGATGTTTTTGCATATAATTGTTTCTCCCGCAATAGTTTGAGCACCCTGTCAACATGTTCAACATGATCCTTCCAAGACCTGCTGTAGATTAGTATATCATCAAAAAATACTAGCACAAATTTTGTAAGGAAGGGTTTGAAAATGGAATTCATCAACCCTTGAAATGTAGAAGGTGCATTGGTAAGGCCAAAAGGCATGACCAAAAATTCATAATGACCCTCATGAGTTCGAAATGCTGTTTTTGGAATATCTTAAGTCTTCATTCTAATTTGATGATATCCTGAATGAAGATCCAACTTGGTAAAATAAATTGCTCCATGTAATTCATCCAATAATTCATCAATCACAGGAATGGGAAATTTATCTTTAATGGTGAGCTTATTTGGCACCCTATAATCCGGACACGTTCACCATGATCCATCCTTCTTGTGTACCAATACTACGGGAGTAGAGAAAGAACTTTGACTAGGTTGAATTATACCCGCCTCTAACATTTCTGCAATCATACATTCAATTTCTCTCTTTTGGAAGTAAGGATATCTATAAAGCTTGATGTTTGGAGGAACACTTCCTGGAATCAAATGAATAGCATGATCATGATCACGAATAGGTGGGAGTCCTTTGGGAGTTTCAAACACCTTGGAATGATTGTCCAAGACTTGTTGGAGATTTGCAAAAATAGATGATTTTGATGTCAGAACTTCTAGTGAGCATAATTGTGCAATTACGCCTCGTTGTTATTTCTTTAGAAGCTTTCTCATGACATTAGAGCTTATTATCCTTCCGAGCTTCCCTTCAATACCCCGTAATTCGACTTCCTTTCCTTCTGAAGAAAATTTCAAGAAAACTTCTTGAAAATTAAAAGCTACCGTCCATTGTACTCCTAGTACAACATTAGCACCTCCCATAGGAATGGAAAGCATTGGACTAGTCAATACATATTCCCCCATGGTTAGCTTGATATTATGGCATTTTCCAGAGAAATTTATAGTTCCTCCATTTGCAACCATCATTTGACATTCTGGTGCTGGGTATAGGAAACAATTTAATTCCTTGGCTACCTTACAATGAATAAAATTATGGGTGCTACCTGAATCAATCAACACTATTACCTTTTTCTTCTTGATTTTTCCTTCTATATTGAGAGTTTGAGGAGTGGTAATTCTTGCCAGTGCATTACACGATATGGTCGGATTCATTTCTTCCTCTTCTAGGGCTGGTTCCTGGTGTATATCCTCTTCTTGTTCATTTTCTTCTTCTTCTTCACAATCTATGTAAAATATTTTCTTTTCAGCACACTTATGACCTTTAGTGTATTTGCTATCACAACTGTAGCAAAGCCCTTTTGCTCTTTTTTCTTCCAATTGTTGTGGTGTCAACCTTGTAGGTTGTGGAAATATAGGTGTAGCAACACTTCCTTATTTATAGAATTGAGTGGTAGGCTTCCTTGTCGCCATAATTTTACATTCAACTTTTCTTGCCAACCTGAATGCCTTCTCCAATGAATCAGGTTCCAAAACACGAACTTCATGTTGGATGTTATCCTTTAGAGTACCTATGAAGAGATCAATCCTGTGTTCCTCTGGAATATCAGTTACCCTTATATTCAATTTTTGGAATTCCTTAATGTGCTGCCCCACTAAACCCTTTTGTTTGAGATTTATCAATTGGCTAAAGAAGGTGTTGCTCTTTGTATCCTCATAATGTTCTATCATTTCTTCCGTAGAAATAGACCAAGTTACAATTTTTTTACGGGAGCAAAGCCATCGATACCATACAAATGTATTTTGTTCTAAATGTAAGGTTGCAATGCGCACCCTTTGTGTGTTTTGCATGTTATGGAGATCAAAATATTTCTCCATCTGTAGTATCCATGTTACAGGATCCTTTCCATCAAACTTCCTCATATCCATTTTTGGAATATGGTGGTTCTTCTCGCCAACATTAGAGTTTATGAAATCACGATTAACATTGATTTTTTTCTCATCATGAGGTTCTTCTACTATCTTTTCACAATTAGGAAACATTTCTTGTATCAACTTTGTCAAACCTTCGATGTCTGTTTTTAGATCAGTCTTCATGTTTTCCATCTTAGATTCCACACCATCCATCTTAGCTTCCACGCCATCCATCTTAGCTTCCACGCCTTTCTTCAAAAATTCCATTTCACTTTTTGTTGCTCTTTGCGAGAGTGAAATTTGTTGCACTTTCTCTTGTAATTTTGATAGATCATGTTGCAATTCTTCATCTTCATGAGTCATAGTAGAGCCTTCTGAAGGCTTAATTGGTGTTGAATTATTTTTATGGGGCATATTTTAGAACCCAATAGTGATATCTATTCTACAATATGCCCTTGGAATCAATTGAAATTGATTCTTCAAACAAGACTTATGCAATTTGGAAAAAAAAAAAAAAATACACACCTTTTCCTTGCTTTTGAGGATCTCGATATTGAAATTGCATTATATCTGTGATTGCAGCACTTCAATATCTGAATTTCGGTACCAACATAGCCCTCTGAATTATATTTTGAATGCCACAGGTCTCACCTGATTTGAATTTTCCAAAACAAATTTGTGTCCATTCTCCCATAGTGACCTAATTATGGATTGGTTCAGTAGAGAAAACTTGTATGACTTTCCACGTGTCACTGTTTCATCTTTTGTCTCTAAAATTGATAGCCAAGAAACTAAAGTCTGTGTGTTTGCAACCACTTTTTATAGCACTCCAATCCGGTGCCTAGAGAAAGAGTTATTGAACTTTTCCCACAATCACCTCTTTGAGATGAAATTAAGGAGCCGGAAAAAGCACTACCTTCCACAAATCATATCTCCAAAAATATTACGAACCATGATCTGAAATTTTTTGACGAATTTCCTTAGGATTTCAGCCTCGCACCATACGAATTTCAGATTTTGAACCTTCGTAGAAAAAACGTTATAGCGCAAATTCCATGATGACCTGTTTAGGAGCCTGAAAAAAGACCTAACTTCCACAGATCATATCTCCGATATATTGCGAACCAAGCTCTGAAATTTTTCGAAAATATTCCTCAAGATTTCGGCTTCGCACCCTAAAAATTTCAACTTCCGAAACTTCGTAGAAAAAACGTTATAGCGAGAATTCCACGATGACCTGTTTGGAGCAGCGAAGCCCTATAATCCAAAGCTCTGATACCAAATGTTGTGTAACCAGCTCCAAAAAGAGAAGAAAAGAGATATCAACTCCTTAGAAATGAGCCACTTCGAGGGGGCAACCTCCTATACATTAAATAAATTAACAATTCTCGGATGATACAATTTACAAAACCTCCTTTCTATATATAGGAGTCCATGGGGCCATAATGTAATCCTATTGGGCCACAATGTAATCCTAGCCGACCTAACAATAATAATTTAAGGGCACTATAATAACAAAATGGGGGTTACAAGGGTACAATAATAAAAATAAGGGGGTTACACTAACAACAATAAGGGACTATACTAGTAATATAGGGACCTAACTTGCTCTCCCTTATAAGCCATCGAGTGAGGGCTTAACACCCTCACGAGCATTCAATAATAAAATTTGAGTGTTTGTTGGTTTTATCCCTACGGGGTTTCTAGGCTATATTGGTGTTTAATGATGTGATTGATTATTGTGTGAAATTGATGATGTTGATTCCTTTCTTGTTGTGATGATCATAATGTCAAGTACATGATGACTACATGAATAATGAAATTAATGCAAGGTTACATCATATAGTTTTATGTTAATGAACTATAATAGAGGTTGTTAATGGTTAAGAAACTTACTATTCTTATACTAAAATTACACTATGAACTAGTAAACATTCCATGTAATGATGAGTAAGGAATATTTAATAGTCATTTGGATAGTTACCCGTGGGTAACTTGTATGTTTTTTTTTAACTCCTCGCATTTCCATCTGAAGTTATCAGTATATGTTACAAGTGATATTAGAGCTAAAGGTTGCAGTACCAACACCTTTGGGATTTGTTAAGTGGAAATAGATTGAGATATGCTACTAATGGACATCAGTTAAGGTATGATTCTAGCAACCTACATATTGAATGATATATGTGGTAGTCTAGTCCTGACATGAGATGTGTGATTCATGTTTATAAATAAATTGAAGATTAAAAAGTAATAAAATTTGCTGCAAAATAATTTCATAACATTGGAATCCTGTTGAGGATAAAGGACAATAAAAACGTTGTTGTACGAACAACCTGAGTACTCACTAGTGAAAGTGAGAGTTGACTATTAAAATTTGGGTATATGACATATTAATCTTACATTTAATGAACATAACTAAAGTTACCATGCACTACTTGAAAAATATGAATCTTTATAGTGATGGAGTGTGAAAATAATGCATGAATGCAAAAGATGAGGAAATTCATTGAATAGGATGATACAATGTTTAAAATTAAATTGAATGAAGCATTTTAGATGTTAAAAATACATAATGAGTCAAGTAGTGAGATGTGACTATAATGACTATTTTTTGAATGAGTCGTGTCATGGATGCATTATTATTACTAGGGGGCATTGATTAGTTAGTTTTTTATTAATAAATAATAAAACCTATATGCATGAATTTGTTTTGATCAAATATTATTGCAATTTGTGAACAAGTAGTTACTTCATGTGTCAAACTATTGGTAACAGTACAGTACTGAAATTGGAAAATATTGGAGTGTTACCCTGCGACTGTTACCCTAATCGTTATTGATATATGCACATTAAAGAATATTTATATATACTCGCATGCATGGCAACATTGTATGCAGGAAATTAAAATGATTGTGTAAGGTAATACATCCTTAAGAAATGCATATTTATGATTAGCATTGTTGCTTATAGTAAGCATGGGTAGCTTAATGGCAACAAGAAAGACAATAAGCATGGTTAGCTTAATAGCAACAAGAAAAAACTGTGAAAGTAAAATAGTGCCATGTAAAAATTGCAACGGTAATCGATAAAGTATCATGTTATAATGTGCATGATTGTGTTATTTGGGAAATAATAATGTATAACACATGTATGTTTTTCATCTTCCTTGTCAATCTAGATATTATTAGACCCATGTGGAGGGAAAGTATGATGTATGATGTACATAAAGATTTTTTTCTTTATGTATAATGTGTACATAGCTCATTATGTAATTAATATGGGAAACAATGCTAAAATAGAAATTTAACATGCTAGAAAGTTGTCAAAATTTGTGAAAGGCTAGAAGGCCTTGGGTTGATGGTGATTGTTTTCCCAGAGGGGTTCATGCCACTCACTTACCCAGATTTCCTCTCCCTGGAGATAGATGATCTTAGTAAGGGAAAAGATTAGGCCAAGATGGTGAGGAGGAAAAAACTGAGGAAACTCTATTGATTTTGGAGCTTGTTGGAGGTGGCTCGAAATTCCTCATAGATGACACACTATCAGAGAATAGGCATGATGTTGCCAAGAGAAATCCTATATTGGACGTTGAGTGGTCATTGGAATTATCGAGCAGGTTTGCGAGTAGTGCATGGTAGCTAAACCGTTTTGCAACAACATTTATTACTTTTTACTCTTCAATGTAGTTATAAACATGAATCACAAATCTCATGTCAAGAGTAGACTACTGCATATATCCTTCAATATGTAGATTCCTAGAATCATATATCAATTAATATATAAATTTCTAGAATCATACCTTAACTGATGTCCATTAGTATCATACCTCAATTTATTTTTTCTTAACAAATCCCAAAGGCGCTAGTGCTGCAACCTTTAGCTCTGATATCACTTGCAACATACACCGATAACTTCACATGGAAATGCTAGGAGTTAAATATTTTTATACAAGTTGCCCATGGGTAACTATCCAAATCACTATTAAATACTCCTTACTCATCATTACATAGAATGTTCACCAGTTCATAGTGTAACATGTGAATAAGAATAGTGAGTTGCTTAACCATTAACAACCTCTATTGTAGTACATTAACATAAAAATGTATGATGTAACCTTCGATTCATTTCATTCTTCATGTAGTCATCACATACTTGACATTATAAACATCAAAACAAGAAAGGAATCAACATCATCAATTTGACACAATAATCAATCACATCATTGAACACCAGTATACCCTTGAAACCCCCTAGGGTGAAAACCAACAAATGTTTAATTTTATCATTAAACGCTCATAAGAGAGTTCATCACTTTCTCAATGACTGATAAGGGAGAACATCCCTTAACCATCGTTATAAATATTAGAAATAAATATACAAATATATAGCTTTAAGCCATTACAATAAATATGATAGAATTTAACCACTAATATTCATATATTCATATATTGGTGGCATGGATGTACCTATAATGGACTATCGTACGTTGGATCATCCTGCAATTCACACTCATATGCATGAACCATAATCATTTACCTACAATGGGCCATCGTACATTACATCATTATAAAACTCACACTCATCTGCATGAACTATAATCATTTACCTGCCACCATGTTAAGCATAATATTCCCTTTGTATAAGTCACCCTCATTCCCTACTAATGTTGCCTGAAGCATTCATTGATGTCAAGATTCATAAATATTAAGAAACCATTTCATATATCTATGCTAGATTTTTATAAATATATTCTAGAGAAGCTTCTCCATCTACTCATGTATATTCATGACATGAAGGTAAAATATATCTATGCTAGGGAAGATTCTCCGTCTATTCATGTATAATCATGACATGAAATTAAAATATCTTGACCTGCATCCTTTAACAACAAATACTGCATATGTGCTAGTTATAAGTCATCACGTTAACTAATGTATCCCTCACATAAGCACACATTCCTGCAAGACAATATCTACATTTCCCCAAAATTTCTTGAAAAGAACTGATTCATTAGTTATGATATTCGTGCATGTGATCTACATAAATTCAATCAAAATAACTAATCCCCAAGCTATTTCTTTTGGTGCATGCAAGGAAAGCTAACATAAGAAAAGTTTTTCCCATGCATTCCAATTCATATAGATTCCAAAAGAGTCTTCCCAACAGAATAATTAACACAAGAGAGCATGCAAACACAAGTTTTCTTTTTGTAACACTAATGTAATAAAGCATACAAACACATGTCTTATTTTTCAAAGATTATACTAAAAATCCTTTCCAATGTAGTCCAACACAACATGCTATCTTTTCCACATACAAATATGTATATTCTTTTCAATGAAATCTAATACAAATATTGCATGCATATGCATGATCTTATTCTAATTGCAACTACATAATAGTTATGATAGTATAAAGTACTTGCATATAAGTTTTCCTAAGGAAACATGATAATTCAATATTTCTTCTATCCATGCGAAGAACATATATCTATAACAAAATGGGTATTATTTTCACATGAATAGCTTATCATAATAGCTCTTCTTTAATGTACGTGACACAAATTCCCTTCTTGAAATTACACCTCATTAAATATTCTTTTCATATAAAACTATAAATAATTATTTCTCAAAAGGAAGTTAATATAACTTATTTTCTTTATGTAGTTCTCATGCATCCATTTCACCAATTGATGATAGATAACCATCTTTTATGCACACAACTAGGAAGCCATAATCAAGGTTAACTTAACCTTTTATACACCTTAGTCAAGAACTAGCCATGCAATATTTTCAAGAGGTTACCCTTTTCAAGAAAGAAATATATATAAAGAAACATAATTTTTTACCAAGAAGTAATTATTATGATTTTTCCCAAATAAAAGGTTATAAGAAACTAACATGTGTTCTTCATGAAACTCCTTAACTTATCTTCCAACCCATGAAATATCTTCAAGAATTAACTACTGAATTATTCTCAAGAAAAATAACCCTATGAACTTATATTTTATGTGCATAAACTCTATTTCCTTATAGAAATGTTTAATGCTTATTAACATTTGTCAAATACCACCAAAGTACCTGGTATATTTGTATATATTCCATTTATAATATGATTCATAAATTCATAAGGAACTAGAGTTCGCTCAGAATATAACCCTAAGCTTTGAATAAAAGCGTTGTTAACTTAAGTAGTTAGGTTTTTAAGAGGATTTAATAAACCAACATTACTAATGTTGATCATGAAGGGTTATTGCATTCCTTGTAAAGTCTATTCATAGTTGTTTCCTTTTATTTTTATAAACGCATCAATGAAGTTTACCATGGCATTCCTAAATGATTATTTTTACCACTTTGTGAAAACCTTTTAAAGTCAATACTTCAACAGAGGATAAGAAAAAAATTTCTAGAAAAAAAAAAAATGAAGAAACATAGTTAAATTATCTTCAAGTGGCTGATCCCTTCTCCAAAAATTTTAGTTTCTACCATCCAAAGATGAAAATACCTCCAATGGAACCACTCATTCTGCTTGTGTCTTCTTCTTCATCATACTCTTTGTATCCATAATCTGCTCATTGTCAGATTCATCTTCATCTTGTTCATCATCTTCTTTAAAAAGGCGGAATCAATATTTTGATTTGCAAAGATAGGTTCTTGTACCAGAATGGTCGTCAAACCATTTTCCAAATGAAGAATTTTATATTCACACTTTTTGTTGAGGGATTTCATTATTCAGTTTGTGATGGAAACAATGGCCGTTGATCCCTCTCTTCCTCTGAAATGAAGATGAGCATGAAATGAAGATGGAAAAAAACTAGCATTATATGTGAATAACCTCCTCGATATCCATATCGAGCCAAGTTCCTCTTTCCTTCCAACTATGCCTATCCAAAGCCTCTCCAGAGGTCTCCATTAAATAAAGAATACCGAGGTCATTATCAAGAATTTGTTTTACATTAAACCAAATCTTAATTCTAACCTTTAAAATTAAATTAACGTAATATTTATTTACCATGTGTAAATACATAGGCTTGAGTAGGTATGTTACAATCTACTATGTCATATATGAATGTAGAAAGGATCTTGATTCTTTGAGAGGTAAATATACTTTGTGCAAAAACTAGATTTTACTTAATATCTACTATACTATATTTCTTGAAAAAGAAAATACTTTGTCCATGCAAGAAGAATAATTGATTATGTAAATATATGGAAAGAAATATATAAATATTGCTTACTCAAGAAAATATAAGATGCATTCTCTTTATTTAAAAATAGATTTTGTACACATTTATTTTACGAAATGATAATAAATCCATGATAATTTTCTTGAAAAAAAAATGACAAGAAATCCAAGATTATTTTCTTGAAAAATGAATGTAGAATAAAGAGGGTAATTAGTCATATATTTTCATGGGTGGTGAAAAAGAAAAGATAAAAGTTAGTTAGATGAATTTTCTTGTAAGTGTTTCCATGAATTTGGATGCAAATGTTACCTATGCTTTCATTTAAAGTCTGCATGAGTGCACAAATATTGGATAGGAGGTTTTTGCATGAATTAATGGAAAATAGATAGTATCTTTATAAAATATGCATATGAATATTGTTCATAAAAGAACAATAATGCATAAAAGTTTAATTTAACCTTGTGAATGTTTCTTAGGTTTTGTGCATAAAATATGTTCACCTATGGTCATTTCCTGAAAGGGAATTATATGAAACTACAAGTATAAATGAAACAAAACTAAGTTATATTAACTTCCTTTCAAGAAATAATTATGCATATCTTTACATGAAAATAATAGTTAATGATGTCTAAGGGAATTTGTGTTACGTCTATTAAGAAGAGCTATTGTGATAAGCTCTTGCTTGCACAAATAATAGCCATATTGTTATAGAGATATGTTCTTTGCATGGATAGAAGAAATAGTGAGTTATAATGTTTCTTAGGAAAAATTATATGTGAGTACTTTATGTTATCATAACTATTATGTTAGTTTCTGCATATGCATGCAATATTTGTATTATCATTTGTTGCAAAGAATATACATATACGTATGTGGGAAAATATATCATGTTGTGTTAGACTACATTGTAAAAGATTGTTAATATAATATTTGAAAAATAAGACATGCATTTGTATGCTTAATTGCATTAGTTTTACAGAAAATAAAACATATGTTTACATGCTCTCTTGTGTTAAGAGTTTATTTGGGAAGACTCTTTTGGAAACTATATGTATTGCATGCATAGGAACAACATTCAAAGTGTTAGCTTTATTATACTTGCATGTTCCAAAAGCAATAGCTGAAGGGCTGCTTGTTTTTTTAACGTTTAAGTAACCGAGATGCACATTTTGTCATTTTCCATTAACGGAATTCCTGGACAATTATAGTGAATTTTATTGTACGAATGTGAGCATGTGTGAGAAGTATCATAATAATGTGGGGATTATTTTGACATTAATTTATAATTACTTGCTTACACTAAGGTAGTGATGTTAGAAGAAAATGTGTTCTGATATGTATTCACATGTCATGTATGCACATGAATAAGTGTTAAAGGATCACTTAAATATTGATCATTTATTGATTAAGGCTTTATCTAATCATGCTATAAAATATTTTTAATGAAATCAATGACATGATATGATGGTAACTTATGAGAAGGAAATATTATGCTTAACATCGTGGTAGGTAAATGATTAATGGTTCATACAGACAAGTGCGAGTCGCAGGATGGTCCATTGTACGATGGTACATTGTAGGTACATCCATGCCACGAATATATGAAGATATGAAGATTAGTGGGTAAATGCTATCGTAATTATTGTAATGGTTTTAAGCTAGATATTTGTATATTTCCTTGTAATATTTATAACGATGGTTAAGGGATGGTCTCCCTTATAAGCCATCGAGTGACGACTTAACACCCTCACGAGAATTCAATAGTAAATTGAACATTTGTTGGTTTTCACCCTATGAGGTTTCTAGGGTATATTGGTGTTTAATGATGTGATTGATTATTGTGTCAAATTGATGATGTTGATTCCTTTCCTGTTGTGATGATCATAATTTCAAGTATGTGATGAATACATGAATAATGAAATTAATGCAAGGTTATATCATATAGTTTTATGTTAATGAACTACAATAGAGGTTGTTAATGGTTAAGCAACTTACTATTCTTATACTAAGATTACACTATGAACTGGTGAACATTCCATGTAATGATGAGTAAGGAATATTTAACAGTCATTTGGATAGTTACCCGTGGATAACTTGTATGATTTTTTTAAACGCTTGTCATTTCCATGTAAAGTTATCGGTATATGTTACAAGTGATATCAGAGCTAAAGGTTGCAGTATCGTCGCCTTTGGGATTTGTTAAGCGGAAAGAAATTGATGTATGCTACTAATGGACATCAGTTAAGGTATGATTCTAGAAAACTTCATATTGAATGATATATGTGGTAGTCTACTCTTGACATTAGATGTGTGATTCATGTTTATAACTACATTGAAGAGTAAAAAGTAATAAATTTTGTTGCAAAACAATTTTCATAACATTTGAATCCTGTTGAGGATAAACGATAATAAAACCTTTGTTGTACGAACAACCTAAGTACTCAATAGTGAAAGTGAGAGTCGAATAGTAACATTTGGGTATATGACATATGAATCATACATTTAATGAACATAACTAAAGTTACCATGTACTACTTGAAAAATATGAATGTGTATAGTGATGGTGTGTGAAACTAATACATGAATGAAAAAGACGAGGAAATTCATTGAATAGGATGATACAATGTTTAAAGTTAAATTGAATGAAGCATTTTAGATGTTAAAAATACGTAATGAGTCAAGTAGTGAGATGTGACTATAATGACTAGTTTTTGAATGAATTGTTTTATGGATGCATTAAGATTATTAGGGGCATTGATTAGATAGTTTTGTATGACTAACTAATAAAACCTATATGCATGAATTGGTTTGGTTTAAATATTATTGCAAGTTGTGAACAAGTAGTTACTTCATGTGTCAAAATGCTGGTAATAGTACACTACTAAAATTAGAAAATATTGGAGTGTTACCCATGGGACTATTACCCTAATCATTATTGATAAATGCACATTAATGAATATTTATATATACTTGCATGCATGACAACATTGTATGCAAGAAATTAAAATGATTGTGTAAGGTAATATGTGCTTAAGAAATGCATATTTATGATTAGCATTGTTTCTTATAGTAAGCATGGTTAGCTTAATGGAAACAAGAAATAAATTAAGTATGGTTAGCTTAATAGCAACAAGAAAAAACCGTGAATGTAAAATATTGCCATGTAAAAATTGCAACGGTAATTGATAAAGTATCATGTTATAATGTGCATGATTGTGTTATTTGGGAAATAATAATGTATAACACATGTATGTTTTTCATGTTCCCTATTAATCTAAATATTATTAGACCCATGTGGAGGGCTAGTATGATTTATGATGTACATAAATATTTTTTTCTTTATGTATAATGTGTACATAGTTCATTATGTAATTAATATGGGAAACAATGCTAAAATAGAAATTTAACATGCTAGACGGCTGTGAACAATTGTGAAAGGCTAGAAGGCCTTGGGTTGATGGTGGTTGTCTGCTGGGAGGGGTTCATGGCACTTACCTGCCCAGATTTCCTCTCCCTAGAGATAGATGATCTTAGTAAGGGAAAAGAGTTGGCCAAGATGGTGAGGAGGAAAAACCTGAGGAAACTCTATTGATTTTGGAGCTTATTGAAGGTAGCTCGAAATTCCTCATAGATGGGACACTGTTAGAGAATAGGCATGATGTTGCCAAGAGAAATCTTATATTGGACCTTGAGTGGTCATTGGAATTATCGAGCGGGTTTGCGTGTGGCATTTCATACTAGACATGGAACGGTGTTTTGTCAAATAACTAACTAGATATGAAAATGACTGAATTTTGTTGTGGAAAACAACTTCCATGGCTTGGGAGGAGAATTTTGTTTACCATTGTGGTTCTCGTAGCAGAACAAGTTATGTAATCAGTTATGTGTTAAATTTAAAAAAAAAAAATTATATGATTAAGTAAATATCTTATGTAGATATTAAGAGGAAAGGAGCTTAGTGCTCGGAAAATGAATTACAAAATGTATACGTTCATTTATTTTATTACTAAATTGTTTTAATGTCTTAGCAGAGGCTAGGATATGCCCATGGTCCATTGATTGACCTTTGGTATGTTTAGAGAACTAGGTGCTGTCTGAGTACTTTTTGAAGTATTGTGTGGATGTCTTTAGCGGGAGCTAAGACAATGTGCACGTGGGGCAATGATTTATAATTTTTTATGATTTATCATGAATATAGGGTTAGTTCTCTCTAAAGACTAGAAGAGTATTGTGACTAAAATATCACTTGAAATTGCATGAATGAATGATAGTTTAAACTATTTCATTTGATTGGAAATGGCATGACTAATGTGATTGAATTTGTTAGCCATGCCTTACAGGATACTTTTAATGGAATCTTGATGGGTTGTTCAACCATTCTTAGAGAGCTTGTGTAAAATTCATTATTACTTCCAATAGTAATTGTTAATTAATGGTAAGTTGGTATAGTATTTTTCTATATTTTTATGAATTTTAATAATGGATAAGTGGTTAAAAATTGAAATGGAATATTTTCTTTTAGCTATACATGGTTATGAATATGGGTAAAAACATTATTGTATTAATTAATGGCATTTAAGGAAAGGAAAGTGTTTCACTGTGAAGGGGAAGGACCCCCTTTGGGTAATTTATATTATTATATCATGATTATAAGTTTAAGTTTCAATGAGAGAAGCACACCGAGGATGGTGTTCAATTAAGGGGGGGAGTATGTAACATCCCTAAAACCACATAACTGGACATGGAATTAATAAAAAAATATTATTAATTTAATGGAGTTAGTTTTCATAAGGTAGAAGGGTTCGGAAAGGTGAAACTACCAAAGAGTAACCCTATCATTTTTACATAATTACGATAATGAGGAAGGACTGGCATACTTGGATGAGCATTACGATAACAGAGCTAAATGAGAGCAGGTTAATAGCATCAATTTGAAAGATAGTAACCTCATCAAATAAACCAGAGTGATATTTTGATGCAAGTCCACTCAATTACAACAGCACTACCAGTTGCAAATGGGAAGAACCATATGTGCTGCATATCGCAATGACCTTTACTATTCTGATGCAAGCTCAAACCACAACAATTACCTATGCTATTTTGATGCAACTATCAAACAGACATAAGAAAGTGGGGAAAATTTTGAGGCCTCTAGGCTAGAATATGGAGACAGAGGCTCGAATACGGAGATGGAACTTTATGAGGAAAATATAAGTGATTTTTTTTTTAATTTCCATGAAATATTTAATAGTTCTTATGTTTGATTATTTTGTTCAAAACATTTTCCATGTTTACTTGTTTATGTGGGTAAAAGATAAGAGGAGCTCCATTCTTTGAGAGGTTCTATATATCTCGTGCAAAAAACAAGCTTTTAGTTAATATCTACTATGTTATATATGAATGTAGAGAGGAGCTTGATTCATTGATAGGTAAATATACCTTGTGCACAAACTAGATTTTACTTAATATCTACTATGCTATATATCTTGGAAAAGAAAATACTTTGTCCATGCACAAAGAATAGTTGATTGTGTTAAATATATGCAAAGAAATATATAAATATTTATAAATATTTCATACTCAAGAAAAGATAAGATGCATGCTCTTTATTTAAAAATGGATTTTGTACATATTTATTTTATGAAATGATAATAAACCCAAGATTATTTTCTTGAGAAAGAAATGATAAGAAATCCGAGATTATTTCTTGAAAAAGAAATGATAAGAAATCCAAGTTATTTTCTTGAAAAAATAATGTAGAATAAAGAGGGTAATTATTCATATATTTTCATGGGTGGTGAAAAATAAAAGATAAAAGTTAGTTACATGAATTTTCTTGGAAGGGTTTCCATGAATTTGGATGCAAATGTTACCTATGTTTTCATTTAAAGTCTGCATGAGTGCACAAAGGAATATTGTGCATGAATTAATTAAAAATAAAGATTATCTTTATGAAAGATGTATATGAACCTTTTTCATACAAGAACAATAACACATAAAAGTTTAAGTTAACCTTGTGAATTTTTCTTAGGTTTTATGCATAAAATGGTCATCTATGGTCATTTCCTGAAAGGGAAGCATGTGAAACTACAAGCATAAAGGTAACAAAACTATGTTATATTAACTTTCTTTTGAGAAATAATTATTTATATCTCTACATGGAAAGAATAGTTAATGATGTGTAATTCCAGGAAGGGAATTTGTGTTACTTACATTAAGAAGAGCTATTGTGATAAGCTCTTGCTTGCGCAAATAATATCCATTTTGTTATAGAGATATGTTCTTTGCATAGATAGAAGAAATAGTGAGCTATAATTTTTCTTAGGAAAAATTATATGTGAGTACTTTATGTTATCATAACTGTTATGTTAGTTTCTGCATATACATGAAATATTTGTATTACCTTTAGTTGGAAAGAATATACATATATGTATGTGGGAAAATATAGCATTTTGTGTTAGACTACATTGGAAAATGTTGTTAGTATAATATTTGAAAAAAAAGACATGCATTTGTATGCTTAATTGCATTAGTTTTACAAAAAATACAACATGTGTTTACATGCTTTCTTGTGTTAATAATTTCTTTGGGAAGACTCTTTTGGAAACTATATGCATTGCATGCATAGGAAAAACATTCCACATGTTAGTTCCTTATTATAGTTGCATGCTACAAAAGCAATAGCTAAGGGTTGGTTCTTTTTTTAATGTTTAAGTAACTCGGATGCACATTGTGTCATTTTCTATTAAAGGAATTCCTGGACAATTGTACTGAATTTTCTTGTATGAATGTGAGCTTGTGCGAGAATTATCATACTAATGTGGGGATTATTTTGACATGAATTGATAATTACTTGCCTACACTAAGGTAGTGATGTTATAAGAAAACATGTTTTGATATTGTATTCACAGCTCATGTATTCACATGAATAAGTGCTAAAGGATCACTTAAATATTGATTATTTATTGATTAAGGATTTATCTAATCATGCTATAAAAGCTTGTTGACAACATCAGTGACAGGAAATGATGGTGACTTATGAGATGGAAATATTATGCTTAACATGGTGGCAGGTAAATGATTAATGGTTCATGCAGACAAGTGCGAGCTGCAAGATGGTCCATTGTACGATGGTACATTGTAGCTACATCCATGCCACGAATATATGAAGATATGAAGATTAGTGGGTAAATGATATCATAATTATTGTAATGGCTTCAACCTAGATATTTGTATATTTCCTTGTAATATTTATAACAATGGTTAAGGGATGGTCTCCCTTATAAGCCATCAAGTGAAGGTTGAACACCCTACACCCTCACTAATAAAATTAAACGTTTGGTGGTTTTCACCCTACGGGGTTTCGAGAGTATATTGGTGTTCAATGATGTGATTGATTATTGTGTCAAATTGATGATGTTGATTTCTTTCTTGTTGTGATGATCATAATGTGAAGTATGTGATGACTACATGAATAATGAAATGAATTCAAGGTTACATCATATAGTTTTATGTTAATGAAGTACAATAAAGGTTGTTAATGGTTAAGTGACTTACTATTCTTATACTAAGGTTACATTATGAACTAGTGAACATTCCATGTAATGACGAGTAAGGAATATTTAGTAGTAATTTGGATAGTTACCTCTGAATAACTTGTATAATTTTTTTTTAAGTATATTACATCCAAATTTTACAGATTTAAAATATTTATATGTAACTTCTCATCCTCAAATTCCAAGAATTCTCATTCATGGAGGTGAAGTAGGAATATTTAACTTTTGGGCAATTTGACGGGTTTAAAGTGAAAAAGTTTGGCCCTGTATATTCTAGAGTTTTATTAAAGCACCAATTTCATGTCAGAATTTAGCGAGTCATACAGTTTTATTAAACCAAGAGTTTTCTGTGAGAATTTCTTCCCTTAAAGTAATTTTTTTGTCTATTAATTTTTCAAATATTAAAAATAAAATAGAACCATATTACTATAATTAATATAGCTAACTTAGATGAAACATATGTACAACGCCATTAATAAATATAATTGTTACATATAAATTATTTATATTAACAATGTGAATCATATTTCTATAAAACTATTTTCATATTATAAATCTAATATTATATATTTTATTATAAAACTTAATAAAACCACATAAAACCTAATATTATTATAATCTTAAAATTAATCTACCTAAAACTTAAATAATAAAATTTAAAACCTAATTAATAAAAATAATAAACCCAAATAATATATTATAATAGATTACAAATTTAAAAACTAAATTAAAAAATCTATGTTTTAAACCTGAAGTAATAAATCTAAAGCATAAGCTGATATATATAACTTAATAAACCTAAAATATAAACTCAAAATTATCAATCGTTAAAACGATAAACTCAAAATAACAGTTGTTAAAACCTACTACCTGAAAACCTAAAGCCAATCATCACACTGTCATGGGTAAGACGGTGGCCATCACACTAGTAACTACTTAACACCACATAAAGAAGTGTTGCTCGATAGGATTCCCAAGAAAATACGATAAAACTGCCTCATGAAGGTTTATATAATTCAATATATTAGTCCTTAATCAACACTATTGTCTAAGTGGAGAAACATTGGAGTGAAACTGGAGTCCATGCCATTTCTCTTTACCCACTCATGAAAACTGTCAACATTATTTATCTCATCTTTTAATTCACTAGGTAAAATTAGGAAATATTCTAAGTTTATCAAATCACAATTATCTAAAAAAACATTTTTTTTTTAAATTCAAATTCCTACATCCCAATTCCAACCATACCTATCAGCATATTTAATTGCAACAATCTCTTTAAAAGCTTGAGGTAAAACTCACACATTTACCTGATTAGTGCTTCTTCTAATATACATTTACAAAAGTCCAAATACACCCGCTACTGATCACAATTTCTTTCTAACCGTATAATCAATTTGATCTTAATAACGCAAAGTGAAAACGACAATATCCGCGTGAAAAAACCTAAATTGAAAATAATCACGTCACCGCTTAGTATTTGTAAAGAAACAGACCTTTTATTTCGTGCTCAACGACATGTGTACTCTGCGGTCAAACTGAATCATGATCAACTCTGCGGTGAAAACTTAATTTAAGATAACGACCTGACCCCGTAACATTTGTAAAGAAAATGATTAATCTTTGAACTCCTTTTGATAAGGTTTGCTTGTTTTAAGTAATCATCATCGTCCGTAGTCAACACAAAGAAGTGTCATCCTGAGCTATTATCCACCTGGAAAGAGGGCAGCGTCATTGACAAAACAATCTCATATTTGTACAATGTATTTGGAATAGTAAAGCAATTCTCAGGAATATCTGCTTCAACCCCTATAACATTTTCTTAAGCCGATAGCATTATCCAATAAATCCTCAGCAAGTTTTCAGGCGCAGACAATGACTCGTTCACATACTTTCTGAGCCCAGTAGTCAATCATATCTTACTCTCACCAGCAAATAGTTGTCTCTAAAATGTGTAGGATATATCTCAATGATTGTATTTACAATGTAATCTCGATGGCGACCATTGGGAGCATTGTGAAAATTGCTTTGAAGAACTCGCTTCTTCTCCATATCTGGACTTCTATGCCGGTGTAAATAACCATTGATATAGATAGATTACTACTAGATAATATTTTTGACTACTGGCACACTTAATTTGCTTGCATCTCGCTTTTGTGGCGTGTTATAGTCCCCATGCTATAAAGGTCAATCATATTCCCAAAGCCCATCGGATTCATGACACATTTCTTCTTTCAGTTTTGCTGTCCTAGTTGAATTATGTCTCTGGTAGCGATCGTGGATATAATTTCAAAGCGAAAATATAAATCAATCATACCCAACAACAGATGCATTGATTCTCCAAATGATATCAATCACATAAACATGAGCAAAGCAGGATGAGATTATCAATATTCTTTGGTAAGTGATTTAGTAAGAGCAAAGCATGATGAGGTTACCAGTATTCTCCGGACAGGGATTTAGTAGTTAGGGATAGTGTATTAGCTAAGGAATTTAGAAGTGAGTGTGAATGTTAGTTAGAAACTAATATGTTGTTTTGTGTAAAAGTTTCATGAGCTGCACCAAATTCCAATAGCATTTCTTCCAAATCCAGCATCACGATCAGAACGTCCAAGTATCCTCATTTAGTTCAGTGCCGGGCGTTAGATTCGTGACTTCGTGTGTTATTGCCATCCATCGAGTCAAGATTACCCTTCATGGCCACCTGTTATTCTTCGAAAATGCTTGGCCTTGGGTTTGAGTCTTCCAGATGTAGTTATCATAATAGCGGTTTAGGATGTCGGTCGTGTTATTGTTTATAGTGGTAAGATTTTTTGAAAGTTTGTTTGATAGATTTCTATATCTGTAAAATTAAGTAAGAATTTATTAAAATTACAAGTTTGATGAGTAATATTATACAATAAAAGTGTACTGATTTTTTTAACTTTATTAAATCTATATATAAAAGTCAAAAATTCAATTTAAATAACACAAATCAATATTTTACATTAAATTTTTTTTTAAATTTTCAACTCCAAACAATCCAGAAAATTACATCAAACACTATATTCCCAAAGGTATTGAATCCAAAAAATACACAGTTAACAATAACAATCACAATAACAAAACGCTAGCCTCAACTGGAAATTTGTGTTCATCGTAGAATCTTTATACATCAATAATGCGTATAATGCGTATTTGATTGCTGAACTTTAATCTACATATTCGTTTTTTTCTGGGTTGTTGACATTCGAACACATTTTATTAGCTTTATAATTATAACTTACTCTAATAAATTCAATGTATAAATATACTGAAATCCATTGATTCGTGACCTTATAGCTCGTTTTATTGTGTCGTGTTTAAAACACATTTTTCTATATTGCAATTTTAAACTACCCATTCCATTTCTTTTTGTTGTGTTTTATATAAAAAATTTACTTGATTATAATAATTGATCGGTAATACTTCTAAGTCACTCTAACAATGGTGTAAATATATTGAAATATATCGATATTATAATTTAGGTTTATAGGTCAGAGTGTTTATTTCATTTTTTAAAATATTTTATCATAATATTTAAAAACTAATTTATTAAGGTATATGTTTAAATTTTTTTTTTTTTTTTTTTCTATAAATCTTAAGAGATCTGATTTGTCAGCCATTGGTAGATACATCCTTAAGCTGGACTTATATTAGTTATAACCTCGTTTACCAGGTGAATCCAATGGTAACAATACAATTTTTAAAAAGATAGTTGTATGAGATATAGGTATATGAGTAGTGGGTTGATATAGACAAAGCATATATTATTGCTAATTACTTACTGTATTTGTTGTTTATCATATCACATAGCATGTGTAATCTTTTATTATTTAAATTGCATTTTTGAATGCATAAATAGAGTCAAAACTTAAATTGATTTTTTTAATACAAAAATGAGTTTAATGATTTGAAAATCTCTTTTTGGCACATAGACTATGTAGACTTCTACTTACACTAAATATTTTCTTGAATTTAGACAAAAGTGAATGGAAAATGTAACTAATGATGGATCAAAATGTAAAATAATAACACTACATCAAAAGTCTAAAGCCTAAAAAATTATTTTTACAATTACTTTATATAATATATACACAATTTTAAATTTGGTAAATATATATATATCTAATTGAAAGAACCACTTTATTCCATTAATTTTTTTTATTAATATATTTTGAAATATAAAAAATTATTATATAAAAATTATTATATAATTAATAATATTAAAATATTTTATTTTTCAATCACATTAAATATTATAATAATAATAATAATAATAATAATAATTATTATTATTATTATTATTATTGCTATTATGTCATTTACTAGGAGAATCCAATGCTAATAATACAAATTAAAAAAAAAATAGTTACATGACATACAAGTGAATGTATGGATAATGTCTTTCATTTCTTCCCCTAAATTTTCAATCCTGCTAAACAGTATTCCTTCCAATCCCTTTAATGAAACTAGGGGACTACGACAAGGAGAACCGCTATCACCTTTTATTCTTATTATAGAAGCAGAGGGCCTTCGCTGTCACATGAAATCTAAGATTCATGGAGGGTAATTGAAGGGGTTGAAACTTTGGGGTCTTGATCTAACCCTCTCTCATGAGCAGTTTGTTGATGACATCATGCTCTTATTTCAAGCTACCTTAAAAGAGGTTAAGGCCATTTATATGTTCTCAAATACTTAATAGAAGCCTCACGGACTGTAATAAGCAATGAAAAATCCTATGTATACTTCTTTAATAATAATGTTGTATCTCAGAGACTCCTATCCTGTACTTTGGGTTTTAATTTAGTTAGTTTTCCCATGAAGTATTTAGGAAACACCCTCACCCTTAATTCTCTTAGGGTTTTAGGATGGAGAAATCTACTTAATCGTATTCAGGGCCGTCTACATAATTAGGCTCTTAGAGTTCTCAATGCTCCTAGTCGGGTTGTCTTTTTGTGCTTTGTTTTACAATCTATCCCAATTTATCAATTATGAGGATCGGCTACCCCTAAAAAAATCCACACTAATATGGTCAAGATATTCAAAAAAAATTGTGGCACGGTACTCAACAAACACATAAATGGGCTTTTGTCTTTTGGGATAAGCTATCTAAAATAAAAAATACAAGAAGATTGGGATTACGAGACCCATACGTATTGAAGCATTTGATGGGAGCTAAACTTTGATGAGATGGCTCCAAGGGGGTAGAGACCTATGGAAAGTTATTTGGCAGAGGAAATATGAAATGCCCCGTACTACTGTTGCAAAAATAAAGGTCAATGCAACCCCAAAGGGGTCAAACATATGGAATATAGCAGCCATTAACAAAACCTTATTCAAGAGAATAGATTCTGGGAAATTAGAGGTGGAAACACAACTCTATATTGGGAATACTCTTGGTAGCAAAGGGAAAAATTATTCAGTCGATTACACTTAGGAAATATCTTCCTTTTCACCAATCTACCAAATATAAGATTGTTAGCTAACTACTGGACTGGGGAGAATGAGGAGAAATGGACAAAATGGAAATTTAAAGAAAATTGGTTGAATGCCCCTGAAACACATCAATTGAATAATTATGAAAAAAAATGAAAATCAAGAAATTAATTTGACCAAATGGAGAAGATATCCTGATTTTTGGATACCACAATAAAGGAATGTTTAAAATACAAGGAGAATATTCTATCGAATCTAATAATATATACAGTATAATAGTACCGATTTAGTAGAAAACTTGGGAAGCTAAACATTAGCCAAAAATTGAACATTTTCTCTGGCTTGTGAGTCATAGTAAAATCCTTACCTAGGATTAGCTTCAGAAAAGACGGATGCAAGGCCATTGACTATGAATACTGTGTAACAAGTATTATGAAAGTATTGAGCATTTGTTAAATACCTCCAAACTGGACGAATCACTTTGGGAGAACATTGTTGCAATCTTACAACAAATAGATAGGGAAAATACAAGCATCAATGAGACTATTGCAAATTGGATAAAAGGGGGATATGCGTGTGAATCCCTTAACACATCTTGGAGGTTATCTATGGGGTTTCTTTAATCAGCTATCTTGAAAGAAAGGAATTGCATGATATTGAGGGACGAGACTAGAGATAAAGAACAAATCTGGTTGGCGACCCTTGAAAATATTCACGAGACTATCTTAGTTGAGAAATGGAATGAGGAATATTAGAAAAGAAATGAAAATTAAGCTCAAATCCTTGCCATCCGAAACCTAAAACCCAAAATGTTGGCTCTGACCTTATGGAAAAGGAAAAAACTAAGGGAAAACCCTCATGATAAGTTTCGGACGCCTCAGCCAGGGTTTCTGAAACTAAATTATGATGGGGCCTCTAAAGGAAACCCTGGACAGGGAGTACCAATTGGTATATTCTGCAACTCGCAGCTCAATTTTCATAATATACGCGATGGAAATAGTGTTTGCTACTAAAAATGAAGCAGAATTAATGATAGTGAAACAATGGTTGCTAATAGAACTCAGGGAAAACTATTACAGAATCATCGTAGAAGGGGATTCGGTTATGGTAATGGGGGTATTACCGAAGGTGCAGCAGGGGAATTCATGGGATAAGATAAGTGAAAGATGCAATACGGCATTCCTAATATGTGAAATATGTTTAATTATTCATGATATAGGACACCTCATCCCATCACATATCTATAGAGCAGAGAATGCGGCAACTCACTGCCTCACTAATTGGGGATGTAACCACAAGGGTCAACAAATAGATATTAATAAGTGTGACATGCCTTGGGTAGTATAGCTACAACCACTCTAGGTCATTGTTGATAGGGACAAGGAGAGTTATCGAGATCCCCATTCGGGGTGCCACGCGAGAGATGGGAGAGGTGAGGTTTCACGCGGTGGCGTGCACCACACGGTCACTCAAGAATGGGGATAGCAGACGCATGGTAGGGAATTAAATTAACACGCCAGTTAATAATGGATGTCAACGATATAGGTGGAGACCAACTAACAATGTTAGAGAAGTTTGGGAAACAATGTCGATGATTGAAGGGGTTTATGAAAGTAGCGGAAAGGAAGGGCGACATTGTTCTCAGTGTCAATTTGGAAGAAGGAGGATCAGTGCGGAAGAAGGTTGGCATCATACAACTTCATCTAGTTAACTGGTACGTGGTATATCTCCTTAGAATGCATGCAGAGGTCATCATAATCATTCATCTGGTTGGTTACACTAAAATTATCAGTGATTACATATCTCCATTCTTTCTCAACTAGTATTCTACTATTCAATGTAAGTTTTCGATGGGGGCTGTCAAAACTTAGTGGGCTTGCATGATGCTTAGTACGATAGGTATTTTTCGAATTTTGATTTCCATTATAGCTTCAAGCCTATTTTTTTGTTTTCATGGCCCTAAATCAAGGTTTTTGAAGGTTGAATTCTTTTTTGTCTCTATTCTTAAGTAAATTGTATAATGTTTCTATGATTCTTGGATTTTCACCCGTTGCTATCAAACTTTTCCTTCAAATTCTCAGTCACTGTGGTTGGGAATCCTTCTTTGCCCCGAATGTGGTATGTAATGATGGGATACAAGCTTTAGCGTCTCAGACCTATGAGTTAGAATGTATGGCTAAACATGACCACCCTGTTAATGGTGCTCGTTGTGATTCTATCTTCGTATCCACCCTCCCTCAATTATTCTGTCATGTGACTGGTTCTCTGTTTCGTCTGTGGGTGAATCTATGTGTCTTAAGGCATCAATATACTTCCAATGGATCTTACTGTAGTTATAGAATTACAGGATTTTTTATAGGAGGATTTGTCTGACTGGGTCGCACTCTTGTCCTCATTTTTTATGAGTCTCGGATGTAACACCCCTAGTTTATGTTTTCTTTCAAAGCTATACATTTGAACTTTAATCCTAAGGGGAGTGGACCCCAAATGGATAAGTATTTTATGGATGTAATTAAATATTTAATTTTGAAAAAAATGAATAAAATAATTCTGTGCAGATTGACCAAAATGAGAATTATGAGATCACTTGCTAAATCCATGAGGATGGATAAAGGCAAATACTTTCCCCCAAAAAAAAAAAAAAAAATTTCAAAAATCCTTGAAATAATTTATTTCCAAATTAGATTTTGAGGAAAATCTAGTTTCCCCAATGATGTGGAGAGTAGTTGGGAAGAGGAAAAAAGCTTGGAAAAGTAGAAAGCAGCTTGAAAAATACCCAAATAAGGGAAGCCTAGGTAAACAGGAAGAAAAGCGTCCTGTAATTTTGGACGCAGATTAGAAACATGCTTTGGGGAGAAAAATCTTAAATAAGCTATTCCTGAACAGATTAGAGGTTGGTATGGAATGGAAGTGGTCTTAGCTCGAGGGTGAGTTCTGGAGATAAAGGGACTCTACGGTTGGGAGGACTGGTCAAGTACCTAAGTGGTATGTTCAGAGTATTCATGAATGATTAAAATTAATTGTTGTTAAGTGTAAAAGTTAATGACTGTAGCTGTATACTAATTTCCATGTTTTGATGTGTTGTTATTGTAACACCCCTAGTTTATGTGTTTTTAAAACTAGACATTTGAACTTTAATCATAAGGGGAGTGGACCCCAAAGGAGAAGTATTTTGTGAATGTAAATAAGTATTTAAATTGGAGGAAATGAATAAAAGGATTTTGTGCAGATTGACCAAAATGAGATTTATGAGATCACTTGCTAAATCCATGAGAATGGATGAGGAAAATATTCCCCACAATCTTTCAAAAAATCCTTGAAATAAATTATTTCTAAATTTAGATTTTTGAGGAAAAGAATCTGAATTCCCCAATGATTAGGAAAGTAGTTGGGAAGAGGTAAAAAGCTGGAAAAGCTGGGAAAAGCATAAAACAACTTTAAAGAATCCCTAAAATGGGAAGCCTAGGCAAACAGAAAGAAAATCGTCCTGATATTCTGGACGCAAAATTAGAAACATGCTTTGGGGAACAACAGCTTAAATAAGCTGCTCCTAAACAGATTAGAGGTTGATATGTTCTAGGAGATGGTCTCAGCTCAGGGGTGAGTTCTGGGAGACAAAAAGGACTCTAAGGTTGGGAGGTTGGTCAAATGAAATAGTGGTATGTCTTTAAATTGTTTGGTGTTTTTACTTTTTATGGTATGAATTGACTACATATAATTGTCGGATTTATATGTTAGAATTTGAAATGCTACATTCAACAGAAATAACCATAAGGAATTCACCTTCCTAATTCCGTAGAGTTGTAGAAAAGAAATCTGTAGAGTAGAATCCAACAGAAACTCTAAACCGAGGTTGGTTTAAATCTGTGGATACATAGCTCTCTACAGATAATTCAGCTGTAAATTGATTCTGATCGATTAGTGTATAATTATGAGTATGATTAGGAATATGAGAAGAACTTCTCCAGAACTTCCAAACGAATAGTTAAATTAAATCTGGGGATTTCTAGTACCTCATAACTCACAAAATTGTAACCTTAATCTACTTCTATAGGAAATGGAACACAGTCAAGCTACACTGTGAGGAAATTTATAAATCTATAGAGTGAGAAAGTAAATGTATAGAGTACATAAGTATTCACTTAAGGAAATTAATAAGTACAAGAACAAGGATTTATAATAAATTCAAAATCTGTGCATTTCAACATTTAAAACATTTACTATTTCCTTAGCTGAAGATGCAATGGTATGAGTAGTACAGATTGTATTCAACTATCTAAGTGCAGTATAGACTAGTAAATTTTCAGGATGACCATGCTAGTTATAGTAGAACCAATTTTTAAACAAATAAGCTTGTAGATTAAGTGCCGAATGCCATTTAGCTAAGGCAGAGATTCTAACAGTTAGTATTACAAAATTTGTAATAAATGGTAGTTGGAGAAAATAGATATATTGAATGTGTCACTAGGACCCTACAAGAAACAAGCATCGTAAAGCAAAAGGAGTATGTAAATCTGTGCATAATGCATGTATATGAGGGAAGATAAAACATACTCTTTATTCACAAGATTCCTGAAAAATTTAATAGTGGAATCAACCAAAAAAATATAATGAAGCAGTTCTGACCATAACAATTATAATTATTATAAGACAGGGTCACTGGTATAAAAAAAAAAAAAAACCACAGCTAATGAGAGAACTATAATAGATGTATAGTATACAACTGGAGTGTTATTCATAAATTCTCATGTACTGTTCCAACTTCGTACTCATAAACAAAAAGGACAAAGAAAATCCTGAGCAGTTATCCAAATTCCATGAGGAAGAAGCGAGCAGTGTAAACAAGGTTAGGAAACGAAATTCTGTCTGCATTATTTTATAAAACCCTAAGCAAAAGAAAATGTATTTTGGAACCAAAATCAAGAGTTCTTATACATCTGTATGTGCATCAAAGACTGAAGCCATGTTTGAAACAGGCTCGCACAGTTCAATCCAGTAATTGAGAATCGATTGTTCAAATTAAACAAAAATCGTAGGCAAATATCATTGCCGACAAGAGGGTAGGCGCCGACCTGTGACCATGAAGAAACAAAAAGGGTTATAAGAGTCTCATCGCGAGATTGAGTATGAAACCCTCCGAAATTTATGCGGGAAGGAAGTAACGTACCTGCAATAATATTTTGGAAACCAAGTCAATATATATGAAAAAAAAATTTAAACGGGACAATTGTGACAGGTTACGATAACTAAACCAAATTTCACTTACTCAAATCCTATATGCAGGAACCGAACTCTGCGGTCGGAGGCCTGCCCGGTGCCGGGATGAATTAGTGAATAGTCTCGCCATAATAGAAATTTAACCATCCAAGAATGCCAAAGCTTATAAGGTATTACCTCTAAAATTTTGGTCAACTCGGCGCAGGAGAATAGCAACGAACCTCTGCATATAAAACCAGATGGTAGGAACTAAGGTTCACGGCCGTGTATGAACCTATATACAACAAGGCTGAATGAGGATTGAATATGCAATCTCTAAATCCCTGAGTGAGAAAAATGATAAACGTGTTGATCTGAATGAAACGGCATTAGAACATTACCACGAAAATAAAATACAACTACTGTGGCGCAAGGTCGGTTCCTTTAGAACCCTACGAGTTCTGGCGAAGCCACGGTGCCAATTCATCATACAAAATCGAGCTCAATTAGCAATAAGTAAAAACATAGTGCGTCCAAAATCATAATAATCGTATTCAATTTCAGACTCAATAAACATAATTGAAATCTATGAAATTAACAAGAAATGGAACTCAAATTAAGAGGTCAACATCGAATGCTTCAGCGAGGGCAATGATATGAAAAAAACACATATCGCTTCCCCAAGATCTGAGACGAACTTACCCATAAAAAAAATTATAGAGGAAAAAATATATAGTAGGAATTATTACCGGACAGATGCATTTCCCTGTGCTTGAAAGATTGATGTCAAATGATACCAGTGAACGCAGACGCCGCTCCAATAGACTCAGCCGTCTCTGAGCGAAATTGATAATGTTGCCAAATGAAAATGAGAGGAGAAAACCATCAAACTCTTAACAGAATGAAAACCATAACTATCTCAGTTCTCTGCCATCCACGTGTGTGACGATGCTCATATCTGGCAATAACCATAGAGGGAAGTACCTAAAGAATACTACGAAATCGATGGCGTACTGGAGGCAAGATATGTCAAACGATTTCATAGCACGCAATCGGATCAAGAGATACAGGAAAGCACAGAAAAGGACCACGGCTCAATTAATTCAACAAAATCCAAGATAATTAAGTACCCAGGACATCATAATAGCGACGAATGAAAATCTCTTTAGCCGGACACAACCATTAACACGATGCTTAAGTAAGAATGAAAAAGGACGGAAACCATAGCCGGTTCCTGATATAAAATCAATTTCTTATGACCCTATGAAATGGGTACAACAACATCAAAAACGATAAACTGGTATCAAACTTGGCATACGAATCAATGTAAAACCATAGTGATGTGTGTTATCACCATCACCTACTGACTGTATTCGAATCATAAATTATACGATCTATAGAGCCTTCATTGATGACTACGTTACTTGGTAACATCAATTTATTGAATAGTAAGCCATATTGATTGAAGCATTTAGATGAAGAAATAATTAAGCAATACCGTTTGGATGCTAGGTAAGTATAAGCACAATTATTATGGTTGAGGTCAAGATTGAAATCGCGCACCATGCTATTACAATAAAATATAACAAATATATATATATATATATATATATATATATATATATATATATATATATGAAAAAAAAGGGTAGTGGGCTATACTAACACAACCCTTGAACAAGTGAAGCTATACAATTGCTCTTAGTGGAAAAAAAAAAATTATATGAGGTTGGGATACATGAAAAATGGTATCGGAGCCCAAGTTATAAAACTGGGCTGGTGACATTGTGCTCACTGTTGCTGTGTGTTCACTGTATAAATTGATTTCTATGGAATTAACAAAAACAAATTATATTTTTATTTCCACTGATCTGTGTTGTGTACAGTGGTGCTAGAATGGAAAAAGGTGACGAAATTTATGTTGATCTGCGTGATGAGGATAATGCACCAGATCCCAATGCACCCATGATGGCTATGTTGCAGAAATTGCAACAAGAGTTGGCTGAGATAAAAAGCTAGAATGACAGATTGTCATTAGCCAGTGACGAGCAGGAAAAGCTCACCAGAGAATTAACTTCGCGGAACAGCCAAGAAGGCAAAGGTTACAGAAAGAGGAAGACTGATGAGTCTGAGGATGAGGATGCGGTTAGGCATCAATACAAGCAGAAAAAGGAATTACAGGGGGAATTCTGAAAGATCAAACCTCTCTCTTATGATGGAGAGAAGGAGGAAGATGTTGAAGCCTGGTTGCTGACATGATTAAGTACTTCGAGGTCTATGAATATGAAAGCAATCTGAAGGCCAGATTAGTTGTTTACCAGCTACAAGGTAAGGCTACCTTGTGGTGGGAGGAGACAAAAATGGTGCATGCCATTGATGAAAAGATAGTCACCTGGGAAGATTTCCAGGTTGAGTTCAAAAACCGCTATCTAAATGAACGTTACTATGATGATAAAGCCAAGAAATTTCACGAACTTAGAATAGGACAACTCACAATTGATGAGTTTGTTACTAAGTTTACAAATCTGTTGAGATATGTACCCTACATAAGGGAAGAAAAGAAAAAGGTACAAAGGTTTCTGAATTGCTTGCCTACTGTTTACAAAGAGAAAATTGAATTTGATAACCCAAAAACAATGGATGAAGCTGTTAGAAAAGCTAGATTGTGCTACCAACAGTTCAAAAGCAAAACTAAACATGGGAAAAGCTGGGTAAATAAGAGCGAATTTAAAGGGAAGAAGCAGAAACCAGCCTATTTGAATAATTTTGGCAGAGATCATCAGCGGAAAAAGTTTAATAAACCCAAAGAAAGTCAAACTGCTCAGTCCCAAGTGCCTGAAAAAAAATAGATGGAGACAATAAGAAGGAGGGTACAGTGAAAATGAGGGAACCCCTGAAATGATGGGGATGTGGAGAACCCCATCTGTTGAGAGATTTTCCTCATCGAAACATTCAGATGATCATGAGAGAGTGAGAAGCTACAACCGTAAATGATATAGCAAGAAATATACCTACCATCAGTGCAGCCTTGGAAAATCGACAGGCAGACAATCAAGCTACCATGGTTGTAATAGAGGGTAAGATCTTTGGCCAATCTGTCACTGTTTTGATTGATCTGGGTGCTTCTTTGAGTTATATTAGTCCAAAAATTGTAGAAAAATGTAATCTTAAACCTGAAAAATTTCAGCAGTCATGGTTGGTTCAACTGGCCACTGGAACCAAGAGGAAAGTAACACATAAACTGCCCCTAACAACAATAGAATTAAATGATTTTCAAACAGAAGTAAATTTGAACATTTTGCCTTTAGGTTCATATGACTTGCTGATACGAATGGACTGACTGGAAAAGAAGAAAGCCCTAATGAACTGCTGGGATAAGACCCTGCATTGTGTGGATGAGGAAGGGAAACCTTTTGTTCTTAAAGGAAAACAAATACCTGTCTCTGTAAGACAAATATCAACACTACAATTAAAGCGAACAGCTAGAAAAGGATACCAAGTTTATGCAGTACACGTGGAAGAAACAGAACAGAAAACTGAAGAAAATCTGCTGGATGCCTTGCCAGTAGTAAGGGAGTTTAAAGAATTTTTTCCAGATGAAATCCCTCATCTTCCCCCCAAAAGAGAGATTGACTTTTCAATCGATTTGGTGCCGGGAGCAGTACCTGTTTCCCGAGCCCCTTATCGAATGAGTCCCCCTGAGCTTATGGAACTGAAAATGCAGTTGCAAGAACTGTTAGATAAAGGCTATATCAGACCGAGTGTATCTCCTTGGGGAGCGCCGATGCTGTTCGTGAAAAAGAAAGATGGAACTTTTCGAATGTGCATTGATTATCGTCAATTGAATAAGTTGACCATTAAAAATAGATACCCTTTGCCTAGAATTGATGATATTTTTGATCAAGTGAGAGGAGCTTCAGTATTTTTGAAGATTGATTTAAGGACTGGTTATCACCAACTTAGAATTAAAGAAGAAGACATCAGCAAAACAGCTTTTCGAACCAGGTATGGTCACTACGAATTTGTAGTCCTACCTTTTGGTTTGATAAATGCCCCTGCCACATTTATGTGCCTGATGAATAGTGTGTTAAATAAGTACTTGGATAAATTTTTCCTTGTGTTCATAGATGATATTTTAGTCTACTCAAAAAGTGAGGAGGAACATAAAGAACACTTGACGATGGTATTGCAAACTCTGAAGGAAAACCAGTTATATGCCAAGTTTAGTAAATGTGAATTTTATAAAGACAAGATTCAATACTTGGGGCATATTATTTCTGAACAAGGCCTTGCTGTTGACCCTGAAAAGATAAAGGCTATAAAAGAATGGCCTGTACCAACTGATGTTTCATCAATGAGA
Source organism: Pinus albicaulis (assembly GCA_034641835.2). NCBI lineage: Eukaryota > Viridiplantae > Streptophyta > Pinopsida > Pinales > Pinaceae > Pinus > Pinus albicaulis. Next base: position 505,615,554 of record CM076579.1, read on the forward strand.
TCATTCATGGGGATTGCAGGCTATTATCGCGGATTTGTAGAGAGATTTTCTGCCATAGCACATCCCATAACATCATTACAAAGGAAGGGTGTCAAATTTGAGTGGACTGAAAAATGTCAAAATAGTTTTGATCAATTAAAACTAAAACTTACTACAACTCCTATACTGAAAATTGCGGATCCTGATAAAGAATTTTTTGTATGTACAGATGCCTGTAGAGAGGGGTTGGGAGGAGTTCTTTTGCAGGAAAATTCAGTTATTGCATATGAATCTAGGAAATTGAAGATACATGAACAAAAATATAGTGCCTATGATTTGGAGTTAGCTGCTGTTATTCATGCTTTGAAAATGTGGCAACACTATCTCCTTGGAAAGAAATTTACGTTGATGATTGATCATATTAGTCTCAAATATTTCTTTTCCCAAACTGATTTGAATGCTAGACAAGCTAGATGGCTATCTTTTTTAAGTGAATTTGACATGGATATAAAGCATATCAGAGGGAAAGAAAATAAAATTGTTAATGCTTTAAGTAGAAATTCTTTTCAAATTGCAGGTAGCAGTGGAAGTAGTGCCCAATTTGATTTAGAAGAATTAGTGAAACATGCAGCAAACCGAGATCCAAATTATGAAATACTACTGGTGAAATTACTGAAGAAGGAGAAAACTGATCTCACTCAAAACCAAAAAGGGCTAATCTGTTATAAGAACAGATTGTATATTCCCAATGTAGAGTCGTTAAAAAGGGAAATTTTAGATGAATATCAGAAACAGCCATATGCAGGACATCCAGGATATCAGAAAATGTTAACAGCTTTGAAAAAGAAGTTGTTTTGGCTAGGAATGAAGAGAGATGTAGCAGAATATTTAACTAGATGCATGGAATGTCAACTAGTCAAAGTTGAGCATCAGCATCCTGCAGGTCTTTTAAACCCTTTTCCGATTTTGGAATGGAAGTGGGACACCATTTCCATGGATTTCATAACAGGATTACCTAAAACCAAACACCAACATGATTCAGTGATGGTGGTAGTAGACACTTTAACAAAGGCTGCACATTTTATACCAGTGAAATCTACCTTTGCAACAGCTCAAGTAGCGAATGTGTTCCCGAAGGAGGTAGTAACACTCCATGGGGTTCCAAAGGTGATTGTTTCTGACCGAGATGCTAAATTTACAACAGCTTTTTGGAAAGGGTTGTTTGGAGGGATGGGTACTAAGTTGAATTTTAGTACTGCTTACCACCCTTAGACGGATGGTCAAACGGAGAGAACAAACCAAATTCTGGAGGACATGCTGAGAATGTATGTGATGGATAGACCATCAAAGTGGGAAGATTACTTGCATTTAACTGAATTTGCCTATAATAACAGTTACCAATCCTCCATCAAGATGAGTCCGTTTGAGGCACTATATGGGAGAAAATGTCATACTCCTTTGAGTTGGAGCCAGCCAGAGGATAGACTAATGTTGGGACCAGATGCTTTATAGGAAATGGAAATAATTGTTAAACAGATACAAAGAAACATCAAGACAACACAAGATTGCCAGAAAAACTATGCTAATAAGAAACGAGTTTACCGAGAATTTAAAGTGGGAGAGCATGTGTACTTGTGTGTTAAACCCAAAAAGAGCACACTTTATGCTGGAAGTTGTGCAAAACTAGTTCCTAGATATTGTGGTCCTTTTGAAGTATTAGAAAGGGTGGGACTAGTGGCTTACAAGCCGGCCTTACCACCCCATGTTAGAGTTCATGATGTGTTTCATGTTTCCTTATTAAAAAGATATGTACATGATGCTTCTCACATAGTTGATTGGAATGTTGTACAGGTGGAACCAGAAGGGGAGTTTCTGCCAGAACCGCTTCAAATATTGGAGTGGGAAGAAATTGAATTGAGAAACCGAACAGTAGCAAGAGTAAAGGTGCAGTGTAAGCACTTTACTGTTGAAGAAGCTACCTGGAAAAGGGAAGTTGAAATGATGGAAAGATATCCATTTTTGTTTAAAAAATGAACTCTAGTAGTTAAATAACAACCGCCGAGGACAGTGTTTGCTTTCAGAGGGGGAATATGTAACACCCCTAGTTTATGTGTTTTTAAAACTAGACATTTGAACTTTAACTCTAAGGGGAGTGGACCCCAAAGGACAAGTATTTTGTGAATGTAAATAAGTATTTAGATTGGAGTAAATGAATAAAAGGATTTTATGCAGACTGACGAAAATGAGATTTATGAGATCACTTGCTAAATCCATGAGGATGGATGAGGCAAATATTCCCCACAATCTTTCAAAAAATCCTTGAAAGAAATTATTTCTAAATTTAGATTTTTGAGGAAAAGAATCTGAATTCCCCAATGATGAGGAAAGTAGTTGGGAAGAGGTAAAAAGCTGGAAAAGCTGGGAAAAGCATAAAACAGCTTTAAAGAATCCCTAAAATGGGAAGCCTAGGAAAACAGGAAGAAAAGCATCCTGATATTCTGGACGCAGAATTAGAAACATGCTTTGGGGAACAACAGCGTAAATAAGCTACTCCTAAACAGATTAGAGGTTGATCTGTTCTAGGAGATGGTCTCAACTCGGGGGTGAGTTCTGGGAGACAAAAAGGACTCTAAGGTTGGGAGGTTGGTCAAATGCAATAGTGGTATGTCTTTAAATTTCTTGCTGTTTTTACTTTTTATGGTATGAATTGACTACATATAATTGTCTTATTTATATGTTAGAATTTGAAATGCTACATTCAACAGAAATAATCATAAGGAATTCACCTTCCTAATTCCGTAGAGTTGTAGAAAAGAAATATGTAGAGTAGAATCCAACAGAAACTCTAAACCGAGGTTGGTTTAAATCTGTGGATACATAGCTCTCTACAGATAATTCAGTTGTAAATTGATTCTGATATATTAGTGTATAATTATGAGTATGATTAGGAATATGAGAAGAACTTCTCCAGAACTTCCAAACCAATAGTTAAGTTAAATCTGGGGATTTTTAGTACCTCATAACTCACAAACTTGTAACCTTAATATGCTTCTATAGGAAATGGAACAAAGTCAGTCTACATTGTGAGAAAATTTATAAATCTATAGACAGTGAGAAAGTAAATGTATAGAGTACATAAGTATTCACTTAAGGAAATTACTAAGTACAAGAACAGAGATTTATAATAAATTCAACAGCTGTGCATTTCAGCATTTAAAACATTTACTATTTCCTTAAATGAAGATGCAATGGTATGAGTAGTACAGATTGTATTCAACTATCTAAGTGCAGTATAGACTTGTAAATTTTCAGGATGACCATGCTAGTTACAGTAGAACCAATTTTAAAAAAAATAAGCTTGTAGATTAAGTGCTGAATGCCATTTAGTTAAGGCAGAGATTCTAACAGTTAGTATTACAAAATCTGTAATAAATGGCAGTTGGAGAAAATAGATATATTGAATGTGTCACTAGGACGCTACAAGAAACAAGCATCGTAAAGCAAAAGGAGTATGTAAATCTGTGCATAATGCATGTATATGACGGAAGATAAAACATACTCTTTATTCACAAGATTCCTGAAAAATTTAATAGTGGAATCAACCAAAAAAATATAATGAAGCAGTTGTGACCATAACAATTATAATTATTATAAGACAGGGTCACTGGTATAAATAATAATAAAACAAACCACAGCTAATGAGAGAACTATAATAGATGTATAGTATACAACTGGAGTGTTATTCGGAAATTCTCATGTACTATTCCAACTTCGTACTCATAAACAAAAAGGGCAAAGAAACTCCTGAGCAGTTATCCAAATTCCATGAGGAAGAAGCGAGCAATGTAAACAAGGTTAGGAAAAGAAATTCTGTCTGCATTATTTTATAAAACCCTAAGAAAAAGAAAATTTATTTTGGAACCAAAATCAAGAGTTCTTATACATCTGTATGTGCATCAAAGACTGAAGCCATGTTTGAAACAGGCTCACGCAGTTCAATCCAGTAATTGAGAATCGATTGTTCAAATTAAACAAAAATCGTAGGCAAATATCATTGCCGACAAGAGGGTAGGCGCCGACCTGTGACCATGAAGAAACAAAAAGGGTTATAAGAGTCTCATCGCAAGATTGAGTATGAAACCCTCCAAAATTTATGCAGGAAGGAAGTAACGTACCTGCAATAATATTTTGGAAACCAAGTCAATATATATGAAAAAAAAAATTAAACGGGACAATTGTGACAGGTTACGATAACTAAACCAAATTTCACTTACTCAAATCCTATATGTAGGAACCGAGCTTTGCAGTTGGAGGCCTGCCAGGTGTCGGGATGAATTAGTGAATAGTATCACCATAATATAAATTTAACCATCCAAGAATGCCAGAGCTTATAAGGTATTACCTCTAAAATTTTGGTCAACTCGGCGCAGGAGAATAGCAACGAACCTCTGCATATAATACAAGATGATAGGAACTAAGGCTCACGACCGTGTATGAACCTATATACAACAAGGCTGAATAAGGGTTGAATATGCAATCTCTAAATCCCTGAGTGAGAAAAATGATAAACGTGTTGATCTGAATGAAACGGCATTAGAACATTACCACGAAAATAAAATACAACTGCTGTGGCACAAGTCCGGTTCCTTTAGAACCCTACGAGTTCTGGCGAAGCCACGGTGCCAATTCATCATACAAAATCGAGCTCAATTAGCGACAAGTAAAAACATAGTGCATCCAAAATCATAGTAATCGTATTCAATTTCAGACTCAATAGACATAATTGAAATGTACGAAATTAGCAAGAAATGGAACTCAAATTAAGAGGTCAACATCGAATGCTTCAGCGAGGGCAACGATATGAAAAAAAACACATATCGCTTCCCCAAGATCTGAGACAAACTTACCCATAAAAAAAAAGACAGAGGGAAAAATATATAGTAGGAATTATTACCGGACAGATGCATTTCCCTGTGCTTGGAACATTGATGTCGAATGATACCAGTGAATGCAGACGCCGCTCCAGTAGACTCAGCCATCTCTGAGCGAAATTGATAATGTTGCCAAATGAAAACGAGAGGAGAAAACCATCGAACTCTTAACAGAACGAAAACCCTAACTATCTCAGTTCTCTGCCGTCCACGTGTATGACGATGCTCATCTCTGGCAATAACCCCAGAGGGAAGTACCTCAAGAATACTATGAAATCGACAGCGTATTGGAGGCAAGATATGTCAAACGATTTCATAGCACGCAATCGGATCAAGAGATACAAGAAAGCATAGAAAACGACCACGCCTCAATTAATTCAACAAAATCCAAGATAATTAAGTACCCAGGACATCATAATAGGGATGAATGAAAATATCTTTAGCCGGACACAACCATTAACACGATGCTTAAGTAATAACGAACAAGGACGGAAGCCATAGCTGGTTCCCGATACGAAATCTATTTCTTATGACCCTATGAAATGGGTACAACAACATCAAAAATGATAAACTGGTATCAAACTTGGCATACGAATCAATGTAAAACCATAGTGATGTGTGTTATCACCATCACCTGGTGAGTGTATTCGAATCATAAATTATACGATCTATAGAGCCTTCATTGATGACTACGTTGCTTGGTAACATCAACTTATTGAATAGTAAGCCATATTGATTGATGCGTTTAGATGAAGAAATAATTAAGCAATATCGTTTGGATGCTAGGTAAGTATAAGCACAATTATTATGGTTGAGGTCGAGATTGAAATCGCGCACCATGCTATTACAATAAAATATAACAAAAAAAAAAAAAAAAAAAATATATATATATATATATATATATATATATATATATATGAAAAAAAAGGGTAGTGGGCTATACTAAGACAACCCTTGAACAAGTGAAGCTATACAAGTGCTCTTAGTGGAAAAAAAAAAATTATATGAGGTTGGGATACATGACAGTTATTCCATACATTTATAGAAGGGTAGAGTAATTAAACTCTCTCTCAGATCTGCATGGTTGTAGGAACTAGAAATATGAGGACAAATCAGCCAGAAACTCTAAACCAGTTTCCTAGTTTAAATCTGGAGATTTTGTTATCTCATAATTTGTAAAAATGTAACTTTAATCTGTTTCTGAAAAAAAAAAAATAGAATTAATTCAGTGAACATTAGGGAAACCTACAAAACGTGTGTGTAGGAGGAAATAAATACATATAGGGTAGATCCATAGATCTTCTAAAGTAACTAAATGAGGTGCAGACATAAAGATGCCAAAATAGCAGTGCCTGGTTATTTATAAAACTCCTTTGACACTAAGGATAGAAAGAAAGAATATATAGAATTGTGTACTATGGATATCTTCAGATAACAACGGAACAAAATTAAACAGGTCAGCCAACTTGTAAATACTTATGAACTGAGATTTATGCATAAAACTATGTGATTACTATCCTTTACCAAGGAATGTTACAACTGCATTCTTATTGAGAAATTATATAAAATGCCTGTAAACCACACTAGCTATGAAAAGGTAGCACTTATTTTTTATCTGATTTATATGATATAGTAATGCTATTCTAAACACCAGAGACATTGGAATTGTGATACTAGAGAGAAAAATTATACATATATAGTTGAATAAAATGTTTTTCTTGATATCCACAACTCGTACAATGGAGTTTCAAACCCATGAATATAAAGAAAGTCTACTGTGGGAGTCAACTAACACACAAAATTATAGAACCCGTAGGACTTGAAATTAGTCAATCACTAAACTACTGTAAACTTGAAGACTCCTTTAATAGACAACCGTATATTCATTGATGCTATTATTGTGAAGAGCAATAGAAAGGAAATATAAAGCCAGTGTACTTATTAATCTCTCGTTCAAGTTCAAGCAAAATTTTATTGGACAAAAACAAATATATAATGAGCAATAATAGAATATAGACATCTAGACATTAATTGTTATTGATAACAGAGAAAAATGAGTGATAAATACATATATGCAAATCTGGAAACCAACTATGGAAATTGATTATCATGATCTCATGATAATAATTTAGAATGTAAGTACTTCAGGATTTTCAGTGTCCCAAATAAAAATTTAAACGGTCCCATTCGCTGGAAAAAGGTATTTACTACAACAAAAACTTCTATGACAATAACAACTTAAATTGTCTGAAATTTTTTTTTAGAATAACAAGAGAGGGCCTGGTCCAAAATTCAACTCAAGACACATCGATACCGACCTGAAATTTCAAAACGCACCAGCGTCAATTTGAATGAAATACAAATTCACAAAATACCTATTAAGAAAAAACCCTCGACGCTATTCGGACCTACCTGCAATAGAATGAGGATGTCATTACCATAATAAAATAGGAGGATCCTCAGAACATCAAGCTACCTTGAGAAATGAAAAGGGTTATCACCAAATATGACCTGCAAGAAAAACACGTGTATTATAAAAACGTTCACCCAAAACAAAACTGAAACTCTAGAACGATTTTACTCAAATAGGTCGATGGCTTACCGAGGAGTGATTGCTCGCTACGAGCCAAGAAAATTTGGTGCATAAAATGGACGACCCCAGTCAAGTCACCAAGATGAAATAGGGTAAGCCCTATCAAGAAACAATTGGATAATCGTATTAAATATCGTTATCAGTAAACGAAAATCTCGTACATGAACAGAGAAATCTCTACGAGAGATTTTGTTCAACTAACAAAATAAAAAATATAACACCACAAGTCTAGATAGAAAACGAGACCATAGATAAGAAATGATGGATTTTAAACTCAGCGCTCATACTGTAACCAAGTGTATTAACATAAATAGCAATATTATAAGCCACAGTAACATAGCATTGTGCTCAGATTTCCATACCTGTGTTTTGACACAATGGAAAGATGAAAACTCTTGAAGCCTGGGAGAGAACGACTCACTTCTCCAATGTGCAAAGAATCGATACCGAGAGGAGAGAAAACAAACGAAGAGCGAAAAGAATAGTCTCAATAATAAATTATAGATTTATACAAATGCCTCCAAAACCAAAACATCGAAACCCTAATGAGATAGAGAAATCTACACCGTCCAAGTCGCATGGGATCTATAGTGTGTACACGGATCGATTCGGTGGGATTGAAAATTAAGACGTAGCCATCCAACATTTAATTAGCAATCTCTGTAATCGATCCCACAGTACTTACACTCATGGCATGTAGTCTGCACAATTCCAAGGGTAGGTTGGCATGGCATTCAATTGAAAACGTAGATCCCTACAACTTCAGCGTGAATGCAATGAAATCCAACCAAATTCACACCACATCAAGAGACAAACCTTGTGTATGATGACGTGGATACTTGGCACAAGTTTAATTTCCACAATACATTAAACCGACGTTGCTAAGGACAGAGTACGAATATCTTGAAGTTAATGTGCCTACCTATACATAAAACTCACCATAACTAATGTGTACGAGAGATATCCTGGAGGATCTGGTAACATGCACTATACATTCGCATAACCATAAGCCATTCATACCGATGACATAACTGTTAATGGTATATAGACCAATTGACACATTGAAACAAATCGCAAATTTAACATAGGATTATCGCTCGTGGAGCTATACAAATAAATGAACCCAATGATATATATAATGCCTCAAAAAATGGTTATATGACAATTTGATGCACTTAGAATATCTAAAACATAAGTCGAATTTGAACATGGTGAAACGCTACATGGTGAGGTAAGTAAGGATCATAAAGCAACTCATGAAATGGTCTTGGGGTCAAATACAAAAAAAAATATATCCTATAAGAGAGTATAAGGTATGAGTTTCTTAAGATAAACATATAGTTAAAGACGAGTACAACATCTCGATACAAGGGTAATAACCCAAATAGTTAACCTGGGAGGAATGTAACCTTCTAAGACGGGGTTAAAGGTATCTTGATATTGACTATATGAATTATGGATCGAATTTATTAGTAAGCGAATTTTTTTTTTTTGTTTTGTGACAGAGAGACATTACAAATGGTATCAGAGCTCATGTTATACAAAACTGGGCTGTTGTAGTGTGTGCTCACTGTATAAATGATTTACTGTTGGAATTTTTTTTTCTTATAACTGATGTGTGTTGTGTAGTGTACAGTGGTGCTGGAATGGTAGAAGGTGAGGAAATTTATGTCGATCTGCGTGATGAAGATAATACACCAGATCCCAACGCTCCGGTGATGGCTATGTTGCACAGTTTGCAATGAGAAATGCGTGAACTAAGAAGCCAAAATGACAGATTTTCATTAGCCAGTGAGGAGCAGAAAAAGATCATCAGAGAACTAACTTCGCGGAACAACCAAGAAGGTGACGGTTTCGGAAAGAGGAAGATTGATGAGTCCGAGGAAGATGATATTGTTAGGCATCAGTATAAGTAGAAAAAGGAATTACAAGGGGAATTCCGAAAGATCAAGCCTCCCTCCTATGATGGGGAGAAGGAGGAAGATGCTGAAGCCTAGTTGTTGAACATCATTAAATATTTTCAAGTCTATGAATATGAAAGCAATCTGAAAGCCAGATTAGCTATCTACCAGCTACAAGGTAAGGCTACCTTGTGGTGGGAGGAGACGAAAATGGCTCATGCCATTGATGAAAAGACAGTTACTTGGGAAGATTTTCAGGTTAAGTTTAAAAACCGCTATTTAAATAAACGTTATTATGATGATAAAGAAAAAGAATTTCATGAGCTTAGACTGGGACAACTTACTATTGATGAGTTTGTCACCAAGTTTACCAATCTGTTGAGATATGTCCGTTACATTAGGGAAGAGAAGGCGAAGGTACAAAGGTTTTTGAACTATTTTCCTGCTGTGTACAAATAGAATATTGAGTTTGATAACCCAAAAACTATGGACGAGGCACTGAGGAAAGCTAGATTATGCTATCAGCAGTTTAAAGGAAAGGCTAAGCATGGAAAAGGCTAGCTAAACAAAGGTGAAATTAAAGGAAAGAAACAAAAACCAGCTTACTTAAGGAATTTTGGTGTGGACCATCAGAGGAAAAAGTTTAATAAACCAAAAGAAAGCCAAACAGCATAGTCTCAATTTGGTTCCAAACAACTAGATGAAGGAAATAAGAAGGAAGGCACAGTCAAAATGAGGGAACCTTTGAAATTCTGGGGATGTGGGGAACCCCATATTTTGAGGGATTTCCCCCACCGAAACATTCAGATGATTACGAGAGATCGAGAAGATACCACAGTAAATGACATAGCAAGAAATATACCCACTATCAGTGCAGCCTTGGAAAATCGACAAGCAGAACACCAAGCTACCATGGTGGAAATGGAGGGTAAGATTTATGATCAATCTGTTACTGTTTTGATTGATCCGGGTGCTTCTTTGAGTTACATTAGTCAAAAAATTGTAGAAAAATGCAATCTCAAAACTGAAAAATTTCAGAAGTCTTGGTTGGTCCAGCTATCCACTGGCACCAAAAGGAAGGTAACTCATAAGTTACCTCAAACACCAATTAAATTAAATGATTTTCAAACAGAAGTAAATCTAAACATTATGCCATTAGGTTGGCATGACTTGCTGATAGGAATGGACTGGCTGGAAAGGAGAAAGGCGATGATGAATTGTTGGGATAAAACTCTGCATTGCATAGATGAAAAAGGGAAACCTTTTATTCTCAAGGGAAAACCAAAACCCATCTCTGTAAGACAAATATCAGCACTGCAATTAAAACGAGCAACTATGAAAGCATACCAAGTATATGCAGTACATGTAGAAGACACATAATAGAAAACTGAAGAAAATCTGCTGGATGCTTTGCCAATAGTAAGAGAGTTTAAGGAAGTCTTTCCAGATGAGATTCATCATCTTCCCCCCAAAAGTGAGATTGACTTTTCAATCGATTTGGTGTTAGGAGCAACACCTGTTTCCCGAGCCTCTTATCGAATGAGTCCCCCCGAACTCATGGAACTAAAAATGCAATTGCAAGAATTGTTGGATAAGGGCTATATCCGACCGAGTGTGTCTCCTTGGGGAGCACCAGTTCTATTTGTGAAAAATAAGGATGGAACCTTTAGGATTTTCATTGATTATCGTCAACTGAATAAGTTGACCATTAAAAACAGATACCCGTTGCCCAGAATTGATGATATTTTTTACCATGTGAGAGGGGCTTCAGTATTTTCGAAGATTGACTTAAGGACTGGTTATCACCATCTTAGAATTAAAGAAGAAGACATCAGCAAAACAACCTTTCAAACCAAGTATGGTCACTACGAATTTGTAGTCCTACCTTTTTGTTTGAAAAATGCCCCTACCACCTTTATGTGCTTAATGAATAGTGTATTAAGTAATTACTTGGATAGATTTGTACTTGTGTTCATAGATGATATTTTATTTTACTCAAAAAGTGAGGAAGAACACAAAGAGAACTTGAGGATAGTATTGCAAACTTTGAAAGAAAACCAGTTATATGAAAAAATTAGTAAATGTGAATTCTATAAGGACAAGATCCAATACTTGGGTCATATTATCTCTAAACAAGGGTTGGCGGTTGCCTCTGAAAAGGTAAAGGCTATTAAAGAATGGCCTGTGCCAACTGATGTTTCCGGAATAAGGTCATTCATGGGGATTGCAGGTTATTATCGCAGATTTGTGGAGAGATTTTCTGCCATAGCATACCCCATAACCGCACTACAAAGGAAGGGTGTCAAATTTGAGTGGACTGGAAAGTGCCAAAACAGTTTTGAACAATTAAAATTAAAACTCACCACAATCCCTGTATTGAAAATTGCAGATCCTGATAAAGAATTTGTTGTATGTACAAATTATTGTAGAGAGGGGTTGGGAGGAGTCCTTTTGCAGGAAAATTTAGTCATTGCATATGAATCTAGGAAACTAAAGACACATGAACAAAACTATAGTGCATATTATTTGGAGTTGGTTGCTGTTATTCATGCCTTGAAGATGTGGCGACACTATCTTCTTGGAAAAAAATTTACATTGATGACTAATCATATTAGTCTTAAATATTTCTTTTCCCAAACTGATTTGAATGCTAGACAAGCCAGGTGGCTATCTTTTCTGAATGAATTTAATATGGACATAAAACATATCAGAGGAAAAGAAGATAAAATTGCAGATGCTTTGAGCAGAAATGCTTGCCAAAATATAAATAGTATTGGAGGTAGTGCTAATTTTGATTTAGAATATTTAGTGAGAAAGGGAGCAGACCAGAATCCAAATTATGAAACATTACAGGTGAAACTACTAAAGAAGGAGATGGATGATTACACTCAAAACCAGAAAGGGTTGATCTGCTACAAAAACATATTATATATCCCCAATGTGGAGTCCTTGAAAAGAGAGGTTCTAGATGAATATCACAAACAGCCGTATGCAGGGCTTCCTGGATATCAAAAAATGTTAATAGCTTTGAAAAAGAAGTTGTTTTGGCTAGGAATGAAAATAGATGTAGCAGAATATTTAGCTAGATGTATGGAGTGTCAACTGGTTAAAGTTGAACATCAGCATCCTGCTGGTCTTCTAAATCCTTTTCCAATTGTAGAATGGAAATGGGACACAGTTTCTATAGATTTTATAACAGGGCTAGCCAAAACTAAATACCAACACGATTCAGTGATGGTAGTAGTAGGCACTCTAACAAAAGATGCACACTTCATACCGGTGAAATCTACTTTCAGGACAGCCCAAGTAGCATATGTGTTTCTAAAAGAGATAGTAAGATTACATGGGGTTCCAAATATGATTGTTTCAAATAGAGATGCTAAGTTCACAACAGCCTTTCGGAAAGGTCTATTTAGAGGTATGGGAACTAAGTTGAATTTCAGTACTTCCTATTACCCTCAGACCGACAGTCAGACAAAGAGATCTAATCAGATTTTGGAGGATATGTTGAGAATGTATGTGATGGATAGGCCATCAAAATGGGAATATTACATGCATTTAGCTGAATTTTCCTATAATAACAGCTATCAATCCTCCATCAAAAGGAGTCCGTCTGAGGCACTCTATGGAAGGAAATGTCATACACCTTTGAGTTGGAGCCAACCTGAGGATAAGCTAATGTTGGGACCAGATGCTTTACAAGAGATGGAAATAATTGTTAAACAAATACAAAGAAACATCAAGACAACACAAGATTGCCAGAAAAACTATGTTGATAAGAAGAGAGTAAATCGAGAATTTAAAGTGGGGGAACATGTGTATTTGTGTATTAAACCCAAAAAGAGCACACTTTATGCTGGAAGTTGTGCAAAACTAGCTCCTAGATATTGTGGTCATTTTGAGGTGTTAGAAGGGGTGGGACCAGTGGCTTACAAGCTGGCCTTACCACCCCATGTTAAAGTTCATGATGTATTTCATGTTTCATTATTAAAAATATACATACATGATGCTTCTCACATTGTTGATTGGAATGTGATACAGGTGGAACCAGAAGGGGAGTTCCTTCCAGAACCACTTCAAATGTTGGAGTGGGAAGAAATTGAATTGAGGAATCGGACGGTTGCACGAGTAAAGGTGCAGTGGAAGCACTTTACTGTTGAAGAAGCTACTTGGGAAAGAGAAGCTAAAATGATGGAAAAATATCCATTTTTGTTTGAAAAGAAATGAACTCTAGTAATAAGATATTAACACCGAGGACAGTGTTTGCTTTCAGAGGGGGAATATGTAACACCCCTATTTTATGTTTTCTTTCAAAGCTAGACATTTGAACTTTAATCCTAAGGGGAGTGGACCCCAAATGGATAAGTATTTTATGGATGTAATTAAATATTTAATTTTGAAAAAAATGAATAAAATAATTCTGTGCAGATTGACCAAAATGAGAATTATGAGATCACTTGCTAAATCCATGAGGATGGATAAAGGCAAATACTTTCCCAAAAAAAAAAAAAAAACTTTCAAAAATCCTTGAAAGAATTTATTTCCAAATTAGATTTTGAGGATACTCTAGTTTCCCCAATGATGTGGAGATTAGTTTGGAAGAGGTAAAAAGTTGGGAAAAGCAGAAATAAGATTTAAAAATCCTTAAATAAGGGAAGCTTAGGCAAACAGGAAGAAAAGCATCCTGTAATTCTGGACGCAGAATTAGAAACAGCCTTTGGGGAGCAAAAGCTTAAATAAGCTATTCCTGAACAGATTAGACGTTAGTCTAGAATGGAAGTGGTCTCAGCTCGGGGGTGAGTTTTGGAGATAAAGGGACTCTATGGTTGGAAGGAATGGTCAAGTACCTAAGTGGTATGCTTAGAGTATTCATGAATGATTAAAATTAATTTTTGTTAAGTGTAAAAGTTAATTACTGTAGTTGTCTACTACTTGCCATGTTTTGATGTGTTGTTATTCCATACATTTACAGAAGGGTAGAGTAATTAAACTCTCTCTCAGATCTGCATGGTTGAAGGAACTAGAAATATGAGGACAAGTTAGCAAGAAACTCTAAACCAGTTTCCTGGTTTAAATCTGGAGATTTTGTTATCTCATAATTTGTGAAAATGTAACTTTAATCTGTTTCTGAAAAAAAAAATATAATTAATTCAGTGAACATTAGGGAAACCTACAAAACCTGTGTGTAGGAGGAATTAAATACATACAGGGCAGATCCATAGATCTGCTAAAGTAACTAAGTGAGGTACAGACATAAATATGCCAAAATAGTAGTGCCTGGTTATTTATAAAACTCCTTTGACACTAAGGATAGAAAGAAAGAATATGTAGAATTGAGTACTATGGATATCTTCAGATAACAAGGGAACAAAATTAAACAGGTCTGCGAACTTGTAAATACTTATGAACTGAGAGTTATGCAAAAAACTATGTGATTACTATCCTTTACCAAGGAATGCTACAACTGCATACTTATTGAGAAATTATATAAAATGCGTGTAAACCACACTAGCTATGAAAATGTAGCACTTAATTGTTATCAGATTTATATGATATAGTAATGCTAGTCTAAACACCAGAGACATTGGAACTGTGATACTAGAGAGAAAATTTATACATATATAGTTGCATAAAATGTTTTGCTTGATATCCACAACTCGTACAATGGAGTTTCAAACCCATGAATATAAATAAATTCTACTGTGGGAGTCAACTAACACACAAAATTATAGAACCTGTAGGACTCGAAATTATTTAGTCACTTCACTACGGTAAACTTGAAGACTCCTTTAATAGACAACCGTATATTCACTGATGCTATTATTGTGAAGTGCAATAGAAAGGAAATATAAAACCAGTGTACATATTAATCTCTCGTTCAAGTTCAAGAAAAATTTTATTGGAAAAAAAAATATATATATAATGAGCAATAATAAAATATAGAAATATGGACATTAATTGTTATTGATAACAAAGGTGAATGAGTGATAAATACATATATGCAACTCTGGAAACCGATTATGGAAATTGATTATCATGATCTCATGATAATAATTCAGAACATAAGTACTTTGGGATTTTCAGTGTCCGAAATAAAAATTTAAACGGTCCCAGTCTCTAGAAAAATGCATTTACTACAACAAAAACTTATATGACAATAACAACTTAAATTGTCTAAACAAATTTTGTAGAATAAGAGAGGGCCTGGTCAAAATTCAACTGAGGACGCATCGATACTGACCTGAAATTTCAGGTAGCGCCAACGTCAATTTGAATGAAACACAAATTCACAAAATACCAATTAAGAAAAAACCCTCGACGCTATTCAGACCTACCTGCAATAGAATGAGGATGTCGTTACCATAAGAAAATAGGAGGATCCTCAGAACATAAAATATTCGAAGGCAATATCAAAGAAACTCAGGTTACCTTGAGAAACGAAAAGGGTTATCACCAAATACGACATGCAAGAAAAACACATGTGTATTATAAAAACATTCACCCAAAACGAAACTAAAACTCTAGAACGATTTTACTCAAATAGGTCGATGGCTTACCGAGGAGTGATTTCTCGCTACGAGCCAAGAAAATTTGGTGCATAAAATGGACGACCCCAGTCTAATGACCAAGATGAAAAAGGGTAAGCCCTATCAAGAAACAATTGGATAATCATATTAAATATCATTATCAGTAAACGAAAATCTCCTACACGAATAGATAAATCTCTACGAGAGATTTTGTTCAACTAACAAAATAAAAAATATAACGCCATGAGTCTAGATAGAAAACGAGACCATAGATAATAAATGGTGGATTTTAAACTTAGCGCTCATACTATAACCAAGTGTATTAACATAAATAGCAATATTATAAGCCACAGTAACATAGCGTTGTGCTCAAATTTCCATACCTGTGTTTTGACACAATAGAAAGATGAAAATGCTTGAAGCCTGGGAGAGAACGACTCGCTTCTCCAATGTGCAGAGACTCGATACCGAGAGGAGAGAAAAAAAACGAAGATCAAAAAGAAAATTCTCGATAATAAATTAGAGATTTATACAAATGCCTCCAAAACCAAAACATCGAAACCCTAATGAGATAGGAGAAATCTACACCGTCCAAGTGGCATAGGGTCTACAGTGTGTGCATGGATCGATTCGGTGGGATTAATAATTAAGACGTAGCCATCGAACATTTAATTAGCAATCTCTGTAATCGATCCCACAGTACTTACGCTCATGGCATGTAGTCTGCACAATTCCAAGGGTAGGCTGGCATGGCATTCAATTCACAATGTAGATCCCTACAACAGGAGCATGAACGCAATGAAATCCAACCAAATTCACACCACGTCAAGAGAGAAACCTTGCGTATGATGAGGTGGAGACTTGGCACAATTTTAATTGCCATAATACATTAAACCGACGTTGCTAAGGATGCAGTATGAATATATTGAAGTTAATGTGCCTACCTATATAGAAAACTCACCATAAGTAATGTCTACGAGAGATATCTTGGAGGAACTGGGAACATGCACTATACATTTGCATAACCATAAGCCATTCATACCGATGACATAAGTGTTAATGGTATATAGACCAATCGATACATTGAAACAAATCACAAATTTAACATAGGATTATCGCTCGTGGAGCTATATGAATAAATGAACCCAATGATATATATAATGCCTCGAAAACTGGTTATATGACAATTCGATGCACTTAGAATATCGAAAACATAAGTTGAATTCGAACATGGTGAAATGTTACATGGTGAGGTAAGTAAGGATCATAAAGAAACTCACGAAATGGTCTTGGGGTCAAATACAAAAAAAAAAATCCTATAAGAGAGTATAAGGTATGAGTGTATTAAGATAAACATATAGTTAAAGACGAGTAAAACATCTCGATACAAGGGTAATAACCCAAATAGTTAACCTTGGAGGAATGTAACCTTATAAGACAGGGTTAAAGGTATCTTGATATTCACTATATGAATTATGGATCTAATTTATTTTTAAGTGAAAAAAAAAAATTTGTTGTGTGACGGAGAGACATTACATCAGAGCTGAGGAGTATCAACTCTCCCACTTCTTTGCATAAGATCAAGTGTTTTAATTTCATCCTGTATTTACATCCTTATTAGAAGAATGTTTGTAATTTCACCACCCTGATAAGGAAGAACATGGGTGGCTATTAATTTATTGATTTCCAGGAAGTAACGATTGCTACTTTGGGACCTATTTACTATTGCATGAAATGGTTATTGACTATTTTTTTGCGATATACAAACCTCCTTAAATTTACAAAAGGTGTTTCCGAGTCACTATCCAACGAATCGCTACAGTGTAGTCAATGTTTTGTACTTTTTCATACAAATATGGTTAAAGGAAAAACGGCCAAGAATCAAGCCAACGATAAGGGGAAAAATAAACTAGTTAAGTCCACTGTGGGCTCTAGTAAGAGAGGAAGAAAATAAAGAAAGGAGGTTATGGAAAACCTCTTCGATGCATATTCTACATGTAATCCTCCACCTGTTCGGAATATTATTTCTGGATGGGAGAGAGTCTATAACACCAAAGAGGAGGCAGAGATAGAGGAGGAAGAAATGGACTTCATTAAATACCCTTGAAACACAAGAGGGATATTTCCCCTATTTCATCAGTCTATTCACACATACTGGATGCTCAAATGCACTTTGGCCAAGGAATTCATGAGATTACAGAAAATGGGAGGAGACCCAAACGTAGTTTCTGCTTTGCAAGATATCAAAATAGAGATACAAGATATCCACGTGTCAGAGAAACATGGTACAGTTTATGTTGGACGAATAGAGCTTCATTTGCAAGCAATGCATCATGCAGAAATGCCTAGCTACGGTGTAAAGGATCCAACACCAATTGAATCTTCCAATGATTTATAGAGTATTCCTTTGGTTTCTTATGTATTTTGTGAATAACATTTACCATTTGTAGTTAGGATATGTTAGAGATAGTAAAATGGAAATAATCGTTAGTGTAAGGTTTAAAATTTTCCAATACTGGATGGCTTTTAACTCTTTAAGGTGGTCAATAGACCTCGTTTCCTTCCGGGAGGTTGAGGCCATCACGTTTTCATATGTAGCAACTTGCTGCTTTTTTTATTGATAGAAAATAGAAAGGTATTTATAAACTTACAAAAGAAGAAAAAATGAGTAGTGGGTTGAAATAGACAAAACATACATTGTTCTCAATCACTTAGTGTTTTGTTGTTTTTCCTACCACACAATAACCTTAATCTTTTATTATTTAAATTTCATTTTTAAATGCATAAATGGGCTCAACTCTTCAATTAACTTTTTAAATATATAATTGGATTGAATGACTTGAAAATCTATTTTGGAACTTAGACTATGGCACTTAGGCTATGTAGATTTGTAGTTCAATTAAGTATTTTCTAGAATTTAATTAAAATTGAGTGTAAAATATGCCTAATAATGAGTCAAAATGTAAAATAACAACACTATATAAAAGATTTTAAGCAAAAATATATATATATATATATATATATATATATATATATATATATATATAAATATAATTACTTTATATAATATATCCACACACATATATATTATTAACATATTTTGAAATATACATGTTATTATATAATTAGATTATAAAAATAATTATTTTTTCTCACTCACATTGAATTTTTTAATTCTTATTAATATTTTTCCAGATATTGATTTTATATTAAAAATTTGAACGAGTTAAATATATTTTTTTACTAAAAAGAAAATGTTTTTTTTTTTTTTTTTTTTTTAAACTTTAAATTACTTTTTCTCTTGGACATTAAAATATTTCTTGGACATTAAAATATTTCTTTCTGATTAACAATAATGTAAATTATTTTATATCGAAATATAATGCTTTACACGAATATTCACATAAGCACTACATTGAAATATTTTTAACAAGTATGTGATCATATTTTATTTCACATTAAAAATATGATATTTTATTTCTTTTAATTTCATTTTCTCTCTTTAAAATTATATATAAAATTAATTTTTTTCACATTGACATAAAAATATTTTATTTATGTATAAGGGTGAGAGTGAGGTATTTTATTATATTAATAAAAAGAACCTAGTAAGAATTACATAATTGGGATTTTTTAAGGCTTTTATTATATATATATATACTAACGATGGTATATATATATATATATATATATATATATATATATATATATATATATATATATATATATATATATATAATTTTTTATAAAATAATTTGTCTTTTAATATAGTAGACAAATTTTTTTTTATTTAGATAATATTTTGATTTTATTTTAAAATCACTCTGAGCATGGGCAACCCTCATAATTCACGTAATAAGGTCCTCATAATTGTTTGGCTATAGAAGGAGCCTCTCTTCTCAATTACAATTTTGAGTAATAATTTTAAAACTAAGCTTTATTATATTAAATATTATTTTGATTCATGAAAAATAATTTTAAAATTAAGCTATATTATATTAAATTTGTTTTAATTGATAAATAATAGTTTTAAAATTAATTTATATTATATTAGAAATATAAGTCCTTTTTTACCTCTTATAAACAAGTTTAGCTTCTGTATTTAAGCAATATAAATATTTTAACCAAAAACATTGTATATAAACTCATGATGATGATCACACATACACTTTCGTAAACCTTAAAAAGTTAAGAGATTACTAGTATTTTTTGAAAATTTTATTTTTCTGTTAAAAAAGACTAAGAGAAGAATTCCAACTAGTTGTGACTGTGAAGCACACTTGATGGTTAGAAACGTGTTGAAAGGTTTTCTCTAACGTGATTATCATCGAAAATTTTCTTAAAAGAATATTTGAATTCCTTTAGCATTGCTGCTAATCATTACAGTCAATTTCAACCTCCTAGTGCAAGAATTTCCATCATTTCCTATGCCAAGCACATAAGTTCCATTAGATTAAAAACAAATTGAAATAAAATGACATCATACCTCATTGGTAGCTAGTCAATGAGGTACACTTGCAAATCTATTTTATTCCTGTCACGACAAGTCAAACTGTCTCTTGACCAAATCATCATTTATAAACATATCACGTCAGATTACCTCAAACACGTAGATCAAAATCAATAATCACATACAATCATCATAAACCAAAATCATAAATCACGTTTAACCATCATAAGTCATAATCATAGATAATATGCATAATAGAACTTAAATAAAATTTTGATATGTATGCTTTAGTTGATCCTTATTTCTGCTTCTACCTTTATCCTTTTTGAACATACACTTGATCATTTGCCACATCTAGCAAACAATTAATGCATTTTATTTTATTCAATCGCGTACACATACACAATTTACATCACAACACATATGTCCAAACACAATGTACGACCCACACCCGAAACACAAAAAAATACATACATCCACACTTGATGTACATCATGACACACACACCTACAACCATTTTTCAAAACATACACAATAGATATACCTACACCCATTGTATGAAAAAACACATTACATATACATACATCTAGTGTAGAACACAACACACATACATACTCCTACACGTGATGTACAACGCAACACATACATATATATCTAATGTACAATGCCACACAATAAATGTACCTACACGTGGTGTACAACACAACACAATACTTGTACTACATAGAGTACAGGATAATGAATACACATGTCACAATACCACAAATACACAATCCACATACATAGTACCACATACCCAACACACAACATCTACGACAAGCACAGTACCACATGTACACTAGTACAATATGTACAACATGTACACACTACGACATGTACACAACACCACATGCGCACAACACCACATGCACAATCCTACACAATATACGACATGTACATAACACCATATGCACAACATGCACACCATGCTATATGTACAAAACACTACTAATGAAACATGCATAAAGCACAATATGTGCATATCATCGCATATCAAACATGCAACACTATATTGACATGACATCACATATCCAACATTGGTATAATATGATATGTACATAGTAGCGCATATCCAATATGTACATAACACCATCTATATTGAGCACTGCATATGCAATATATATATAATAACATATATACAATAGGCACACAACACCATTTGTACATATCACTCCATCAACAACCTGTACATAACACCATGTATACATATCATTGCATAAAAAACATGTATACAATACCTTATATACAGAAAAGTATCACTACACATCGAAAACCACATTCTCACTACCAAGCAACCTTGGTTCCATTGTCTCTCCACCATCTGTGCTTATCTTAGCATGTCGGGGATCACATTGTTCTCATTTGTTTGATGTATCTCTCATCATTAGCTCTCCATAACATAAACATAGGCATACTATAAAAACATAATATCAAATCTTATCCACATGATACTAACCTCATAAATTTTTTGAGGCTACTCTTCCCACATGATTCCTCATCAGAGCAGGAACCTCTCTCATGCCATTCACCTACACAAGAAATCATCCTCGAAAAGAATGATCCCTAACAAGGCTGTCATAGAGTCACACACACACACACACACACACACACACACACACACACATGTATATATACGTACATCTACATAATCTTTATCACAACATAATTACCAAATAGATTAAGGTCAAGGTTAAGGGAACCCCTTTTATCCATGCACAATATGCAAAACATTGAGAAAAACAATTTCCGACCTAGCCAAGGCATATATTTCCTCAAGTCCATTTACTTTATTTTTCCCATGACTATCGTGCCATCATCCAATTACACCAATGGACCCAACGAACTCAATTTACTATCACATTATTACCTTTAGCTTACCCTTTCCATGAACTAAGATTCATCTAAGTCTTACATTACCTGTTAGGATTATTTTAGCTCTCCTTGAGCTCTATTAACTTTCTTGTTTCCCAAGCCAATTCAAAGACCCTCAAAACTTAAGTGAAAGAGAAAGAAACAATCAAGAAGAAAACCATGAAACATCAATAGAAACATGAAACCAAAAACAAAGTGGCGAGGTCTTACACTAGACACAATCAAAATTGTAAATCAAACATAACCAAATCAAAAGATACCAAAGCACAAAACTAGAAACAAACACCACGACTCAATCCCCATCGGTTTCCAATTCCTAAAAGGGAAATTAAACTTGAACTGTCTTCAACATTTGATGGAAGTCTCATTTTCCATGCAATCCCTACATCATACTACCATAAACAAATAATTGTTAGTGTATACACAAATATTACAATATACCAACTATCTTACCTTGTTGTGCCGAGCACACTAACCTTTAATTGAAGGCATCCAAAACATCTCTCAAGGGACTCCAATTCCATTAATGAACCTAGCTCTAACTACAAACTAGCTAATACATTTTTCAAATACATTTTCATAAATATGAGATATATGTGCATAGTGTGAAATAAGATCAAGGTGCATCATACTTCCTATATGCAAAGAACTCATTCTTTTGGAATTATGGTCTCCAAACATATCCAAATGAATTCTTACCCAATTCCTTTATTTTACCTTATACTTTATTACAATTGAGTCTTACTAAGTACTGTCACATCACCCAAATCTTAGTTATATAAACAAATAACCCATTACCTTGTCATGCAAATACCAAGAATTTTGCGCTCCAACTATTTACACATGTCAATCACACATTCCAAAGATAAGGACATAATGTCTATTAATTTGAAATAAAATTTTACCAAGACTAACAACCATGTCGTAATAAACTTATAGTCGTTAATCATAATAATACAACTGGCACCTACTTACACTCATGTACATAGCAGTTGTCTCAACACATATTGTGCTGATACAACCATATTAAATAAAAATTATTCCTTCATTCAATATTATAGACACATACTCATATCATGTTATTAATCAACCAATTAATCAACTTCTAAACATCCCATGCTAGATAAACTAAATTAATGACATAATCAAACTCATATCTCAATGCATCTCATGGGTGGCTATCACATCTACACAAGTTGGCCCAGATTAATATGACATAAATTCACAAGTATATCATCTCATACATAAATTTGACAACCATAACCGTCTATAGAGACCAATCTAGATCAACACGATACATATAACATCAAAATGTTAATGCAAAACCTAATCATCAAGTTAACTAATCATATAACAACAAAAATTTAACATATAAGATATTCATCAACAATATATAACATAATCATCAAGTTAAATATCATATAACAATCAAATAAGAAGAATTTTACATATGGAAAATTATCTTGAAGTTTAAACACGTTGGTGAATCTCACTAGTCCCTAATACTCAAACTTTAAAATGTTTATTGATATACTTCTAAAATTATTCAAATTTATAATGTTTTTATATATAGTCTCTATATAAAATTGGTAATTTTTAAGGTTAAATAATTTTATATTGTAAAATTTGGGTGAATCATTTAAAAAATATTTGAAATTTGCCAAAAAATTTTGTGGAAAAATTATGGAAGATGAGTTCACCTGCGAATATTACCGCCTCAAATTTTCCATGAAATCAATAAGTTAACATATAAAATACTTATCAAAAAATATAACATAATAATCAAACAAAATGGAATAAATCAACAACAATAATGCATATAGCAACAAGTTACTATCATTCATGACTATTCGACACATGTGCATATGACCACACTCATTCACTAGCATCTACCATGCATATAACCATAGAAAGAAAAAAATTAAAAACACCTATAAAACCATAATTCATATAATAATTCATTAAATAACATACCTACATGCCAAACATATAATACCTATATGATGATCTGCTCTTACCCCAAAGTCTAATGCTACAACCTCGCTCTAATAGTCTGTAGCTCCTGTTCTATCTTAGGAAACATAGCAACATCATATCTTATCAACAAAATAATGATCACATAACTACATAAAACGACCTCAAAATTCATATCTAACCTATTATGCATGAATAAAAATAATTATAAGAATGTATTCAAAACAAAATATAGACATTCACATGCATAACAAATTCATAACAGGCATACACTCTTAACCATCACATCCACTCAACAACACTATCAAATTTCAGATGGAGAAACAAATCCAACTATCACCAATTCCATTAATATGGAACAAGAACATAGACCCCAAGTGTAAGGAACACATATGAAATTGACATCAGTGCATGGCCAACACACACTTCCCATATAGTCCAAGGTGTGAACCATGCTCTGATACCACTCAATAACACCCTCCTCCCACATTTATCAATCTTAACAAGTAAAATATGATAAAAATGTGATGATAGGTTACCATGATCTAATCAAAATCCCCGTGTGCACTTAAGGAAGTGGAACTGACACAACACAACCATCTGACCTTCTACACATGCTACAAAAACCTCAAGAGCCATCTAACCCTTCGAGGTGATCCACCCATGAGACAACCTAGCATTTTACTCTCCTAGAGCCTCATTATATCCCATGAAATGGGAATGCATGTCATTGGAACTCGCCAGCTACTCTCACAACAAGGGAATGCAAGAAAGTGGGGTATTTTTCAGCTAGTTTTGAGGCTATGACCCTGAAATATGTGCCACTTTTGAAGGTTTGGACTGAGGCCACTGCCCAGAACTCCATGAAACATCTAGAAATTAAAATTAACATTGAAACAATGATACAAATGAAAATAATTAAACAATGACTTGATTGGACCCCTAGTATTCATGACAGACATTTCGTCAAACATGTCAAAAATATGCATTCTACAGCTTAAAACAACATATTTGAGCATAGAGGTCACATAATTATCTGAGATTTTCTAGGAAAAAATGATGCGTTATCAAACTAGTTGCATTATCATCTATTAGGTTATATTGTCATTTTTCAATCATTTATAAATCAAAACATGATGAGATCCATGGATCATTATTTTCATAAAACATATGCATAACTAACATAAAAACAACATAAATGACAAGGATATAACAACCATAAAATACACATATAAACCAATACATTTTCAAATAATATATGAAGGGGAGGAAACTCGTATGAATGAAGGAATAGGCCAATGAGGTTCAAGACTTCCATGTTCCACCCGACCATAGATTGGATGAACCAACTCTCTCTTCATCAAATCACCCTCGTATCATATTTAAAGGATGAATATGGGACTCATAACCAACCAAAAAAAAACTAAATAACCATGGATGAAACCTTATTTCTCCACCTGCAACGTGAATAATTTTACTTCTTCCTAGTCTCTAGGCTTTACCATAATCCCTAATCTGATCCAGGGATCAGTAGGCCATAATCGAGACAAAACCCTCCAGGATTTACCATATATATTGGAATCCATGGCCCAATGATTCCTAGGCCTCATTAACGGCACCCAACTCTAGGTTTACCATATATCCCTCCATTCAACGTTTGAGGATTCATAGGCCCACCAAGTCACACAATAAATGGTTTTACCACAACCCACAGTTAGGTGTAGGGGTTACTAGGCTACTGGATTTAAAACAATTTATAATCTAGTTCAAGGATCACTAGGCCATGTTTTGTTTATTTTAGAGATCTACTTCACTCAGTTTCAAATTAATCTAAATATTTGACTCAACTAAAACATGAAAACCCTATCATTGTTAGAAAATTATATATTACAGAGAAATGTAACAGATAAAATATGTGGAAACACAAACACATAAATAATGTATAAAACAAGAGAGACACAAATATATGTGGTTCACCCAACTTGGGCTACGTCCATGGAAACAACCTGTTCTTCCTTTATATTATGCAGAAATATGAAGAGACAAAATCTACAAGAGATATGATGTAATATCCTCTACTCTCTCACAGAACCCCCCTTGTTATTTTTCGCTCAGAGTATAAAAAAAATACACAGCCGTAATGCAATACCCTAAATTAAAAACATGTTCTACCATCATATTATCCACCTAATGAACGACCCAGATTGACTTTGAAATTACATTATTTTACAAGGAAATTTACATCTGTTTTTATCTTTGGGGGCTTTCCAGCTGAAAACCCCTGTGAGGGGGAACAACAGTTAAACCCCCGTGAGGGTGATTAAATGAAAGTCAGTGTTTCCACCCTGTTAAGTACAGGGGTCCAACACAGTGATACATAGAGAAGATAATCATGTTCCACACCCAAGAATCTTCTGTGGGAGACTTTTTGTAGCAACACCACCTCTACTTCATTTTCTACACAATAACTCCACTTTGGACCTATTTGTCCTCATATTCATGATCATACTTGAAGACCCATTAAAACTTATCAGAATCTCAGTTTCTCCCTGGTTTCAATTTGTTTTAACATATCTGCGAGATTCTGGCTATTTTGTATCTTTTCCAGCTTCAATTGTCCATCTTCCAACACTGACCCTATGAAATGGTACTTGAGTTGTATGGTTTTAGTCCTGGAATTAAATGTTGAGTTATTTCCAAGATGAACAAAACTTTGGCTATCATTGTATAACATTCACATCTCTTGTTTCTTACTAAATTCATCTGTAAACCTTTCTAACCAAATAATTTCCTTACTAGCCTTTGTAGCAGCAACATAATCTACTTTTGTTGTTGAATGTCTAACAAAACTTTGCATTTTTTAAACCCAACAAATAGTTTTTCCACCTAGATTAAATACATACCATGTAGTTCTCCTCCTATTATCTCTATTACCTCCCATATATTCATCAACATATCCTTGTAGAGTAATGTTTGAACCACCAAAGAAAAATTCTTTCTTTGTGGTACCTCTCAAATATTTGAGAGTCCATTTCACTGCCATCCAATTTTATTTTCCTCAATTTTCCATGTACATACTTACAACTCCTACTACATGTGAAATACTAGGACTTGTGTAGACCGTTGCATACATTAGGCTTCCACCTGCTGAATCATATGGGAATTTACACATACAATCCATTTCTTCTTATCTCTTGGGGTAGATCTCCTTACTAAGTTGAAAATGGCTATCGAAAGGTGTACTAACTAGATTTTAATTTTACATATTAAATCTTTTCAACGCCTTTTGTATGTACTCATTATGAGACAATGTTAATTCGTGATTTTTCCTCTCTCTAGTTATTATCATCCCAAGGATTTGTTTTGCAACTCCCAAATACTTTATTGCAAATGAGTTTTCCAATTTCCCTTTGAGCACATTTCCTTCCTACATGTCAGACCCTACAACAAGCATGTCATCTACATACAATGACAACATAATGTATCTACCATAATGTTAGTTTTTTAGATAAACACAATAATCAAAGTGAAATATAGTATAACCTTTTTCAGACATAAACCTGTCAAATTTTAGATACCACTACCTCAGAGCATGTTTTAATACATACAAGTTCTTCTTCAACTTGCACACTATTTTTTCCTTCCCTTTGACCTCATATCATTGTGGTTGGTGCATATAGATCTCCTCCTCCAAATATCCATGGAGAAAGGATGTCTTTACATCTAACTCTTGAATATTCAAATCTTCTCCTACTACAAGACTTAAAATAGTTATTGTTGAAGTGATTTTAATAACAAGAGAAAATGTTTCATCAATTTCAATACCTTTCTTTTGTGAAAACCCCTTTACCACAAGTCTATATTTGAACCTTTGTTTTCCTCCATATTCTTCCTTCAACCTGTAAACCTATTTATTTTGCAATGTTGTTTTACATACAAGAAACCTCACTAAGTCCCAGGAATGTTTATGTATTAAGGAGTCCATATTTTATTCCATGACCTGCTCCCACTTCTTCCTAGTTTATACGTTCATTTCTCCTTCATAACATTCAAGTTCACTAGAATCAGTCAATAATAAATAATATAATGAAGGAGAGTATTGTTCATGGGTTCTGCCTATCCTAGTGGATCTTTCAACACTACTTTTAGGTGTTTGAGGCACCTTTTATTGTTGTGGATGTTGTTGTTCTTGTGGCTATTTATTATTATTATTTTCAGGCACCTTTAATTTTTCTGTGATCTCATCAAGAACTGTGTATTCTTTGTTTTCTTTTTCTTGTTTCTTTTCCTACAACTGATCCTTATACAAGACAGCTTTGTTGAATATTACATCTCTTCTGCTAATGATTTTGTGATTTTCGTAATCATATAATCGATAAAAAAAATCATTAACACCATATCTAATAAATGTAAATTTCTTTCATTTTTCCTCGAGCTTTGTTCTATTTCCTTTATTAATATGGACAAAGGCCTCACAACTAAAAAGCTTTAAAAAATAGTAGTTTATTGTTTTACCTATCCATGCCTTCTTTGGAATACCACCATCAAAGGAACTTGAAAGCCCTATGTTTATTATAAAAATAGAAGTATCTACAACATGTTACCCAAATTATAATGGAAATCCTGAATGCAATCTCATGCACCTTGCACGCTCCATGATTGTCTCGTTCATCCTTTCTGACACACCATTTTCTTGTGGTGTTCCTGCAACTATCTTCTCTCTATGAATTCCATGCTTCAAATAGCACCTATCAAAATATTTTCTACATTATTCACCTCCGTTGTCTGATCCGAGACACTTTAACTTCTTTCCTGTCTCAATATCAACCAAATCTTTCCATTTCTTGAAAGT
Organism: Pinus albicaulis; assembly: GCA_034641835.2. Taxonomy (NCBI): domain Eukaryota; kingdom Viridiplantae; phylum Streptophyta; class Pinopsida; order Pinales; family Pinaceae; genus Pinus; species Pinus albicaulis. The sequence goes on from CM076579.1 coordinate 505,644,672, forward strand.
ATCAAATACATAAAATTTATTGTGAATATAGTAAATCCAAGTTTTCCTAGTTTCATCATAAATAAAAGTAACATAATAATGAGAGCCACTGAGATATGATGCCTGAGTAGCTCCCCATACATTTGTATGCACAAGCTCTAATTTTTTTCTCTTCTTTTATTTCCCAAATCTATGGAATCTGACTCTCTTCTATTTTCCATAAACACAATTCTCACAGAAATACAAATCAATATTCTTCAAACCTGGAAACAAGTTTCTTGAGTGAAGAATATTTATCCCCTTCTCAATCATGTGTCTGAGCCTCTGATGACATAATGTTGCATCTTCTCCTGTGGAGGTTAAAGCATTAACACAATTAGAAATACCATTGCATAAATAAAATGTACCAACCTTTTCTCCTTTTTTTTGTTACCATGGTTCCTTTAGTGAACTTCCATGTTTTATCTTTAAAAGTTGTCACACAACCTTCATCGCCTAACTGCCATGTTGAAATCATATTTTTCTTCAGATCTGGAACATGGCTTCCCTCCTTTAATAACCGTTGGTTTCCATTATACTATTTTACAAAAAAATTATCCATTCCAATGACTTTATAGGGTTTATCATCACCTAGATGAACCTATCCAAAATCTCCTTGAACATAGTCATGAAAATGTTTCCTTTTAGCTGTGGCATCGAATGAGGCCCCTAGATCTACCACCCAGGCATCAATAAAATTTTGTAAAGAAATAATCAAATCATCTTGTAACACATCACTTGTCACCTTTTCTTCAAGATTTTTTTCTTGTTGTATGTATCCTTCTTTTCCCTTATGAGACTTACAGTCTTTCTTTGGGTGTCCTTTCTTCCGTCATTTCTAGCACACTATCCCGGATCTAAACTTGGATTTCCTTTCCTTGATTTAATACAATATTCTGAGCTCTTTCCTCTTTCCATTTTTCTTCCCCTAGTCTCTATACTCAAAGCATTTCTCGATTTCTCACTGGAGCTTTTCCCTAGAATTTTCTCGCTAAGGATATCACCGAAAACATAATAAAAATTTAAAGCAATATATCCAGAGACAGAGTTACTAATGGTCATAAGTAAACCATTCCAACATTCTTGCAATGAGCACAAACAATTCACAGCCCTAACTTCATCATCAAAGTTTACTGCTTCAGAATCTAACTGGCTAGTAACCATATTAAATTCATTTAAATGGTTAGCAACAGATCCACCTTCTGACATCTTCATATTAAATAAATGTTGCATACAAAATACCCTATTTTAGGTCAATGGTTTTTTTATATAGTTTCGATAATGTTGTCTTTAAACCCCTATTGTCATTTCTCTCAAAATATTGAAGGCTACCGATGCCGCAAGGCACAGCCATATTGTTCTAAGTGCCTTTCTATTGATAATCTCCCATTCTTCATTTATCATACTCAACGACTTCTTTTTTTTCTGCATAGTGGTAGGTACAAATATTTATAATAGAGATAATCTTCTATTTGCATCTTCCACATCTAGTATTTTTGGCCGTTAAATTTCTCATCCCTAAACCTGACACTTTCCATTATTTCTCCCACTCAAACTAAGAACCCTTATTTCCTGCAAGTTTATAACCCTATTATACCTTAGAATTTGATATGAGTTGTTAGAAAATTATATGTTATAGAGCAATGGAACACATAAAATATGTAGAAACAAAAACATAGAAATAAAATAGAAAATAAGAGAGACACATATATATGTATTTCACTCTTCTTGGGCTACATCCACAGAATCAACCAGTCCTTCCTTTATATTATCCATTAAAATGAAGATACACAACCTGCAGCAAACCCATTGTAATAGCATCTACTCTCTCACACAGTCCCCCTAGTTATTTCTCGCTCATAGTACACACACAATACACAGCCGAAACACAATACCCTCATGCAATAGAGGGGGTTACCTTTTAGGGAAAAAAATGATGAATTAAACATAAATTCTACTGTCATATCATCTACCTAATGAATGGCCCAGTTTTACTACAAAATTACAATACTTTACAAGGCAATTTTACATATGTTTTTAGCTTCAAGGGCACTGCCAATGAAACCCCCCGCGAAGAGGCGGGGGGGGGCGTGGGGCGGGGGGACATCGATCCCCCTAATGGAGATTAAACGACAGGCACCATTGCCACCACGTTAAGGACATGTGTCAAATGCGGAGATACATAAACATAATAAGAATGCTCCACTCCCAACAGTAACACCATGGCTATCCTAAAATGGCAAGCCTAGGCTTAAAACACTATCAAACCTGGAAAAACCCATTCCAATGACAAAAAAAGAGCTAACAACACACATGCATAACCATTCATGCTAAGTATAGAAGGGAAATCACACATGCAAATCGATACCTGCAAATAATCCCATTGTAGTTGCTAGATCCTCCTCTTCCTCACTTTCTCTTTTCTTTCCTTTTCCTTCTTTGTTTTTGTTGATATAATTTCGAAGTGCTCCAAGAAAAATTGTAAGTGTTCAAGACTGCAAGAAAGAGTGAATAAAGGGAGTGCTCCAAAATGGAACTAACAAAAGATACCAACTAATACTTAGAAGCCTTTTTATTAATGAGGTCTCTAATTTCTTCATTTTTTCCATTATTTTTCCTTCATTTTCCTCCTCATTCAAATATGTGACCTTCCACCCTAATTTTCTCCTAATTTCCATTATTTTCATAAATAAAATTCCAATTTATACCACTCTCCTTTTCAAAGCCTTCACCAATTTCCTTTACCCATAACAACCAAAATGAATGTAATATTCATAAATAGTGACAACTAATTGGAATATTCGACTTTGTATAGTTTTTTCGTCTATGGATTGTACATAAATAAAAAAGTGAGTAAAGAGGGTCTAACTCACTTTAGTATAATAAGACATCCGCCTAGTAGCACAACGTTGTGACTCAAGGGGGGTCAAGGGGGCCAAACACCATGTAGAGGAGGGGGGCCTACGTGCACTCTAGAAGCTTTTGTGCAAATAAGGATGAAGATGTGGAGGAGAGAGAGGCTACGACGGGTTTTGGAGGGAAACCAATGTTATAAAAGATGGAGGAGCCTCCTCATTTGGATCATTCAAGATTTGTTTATTTTAGAGTGAGACTTTGGTCTTCTTTTGCACGTTGTCTGTTTATCCTATTTGTAGCATTGTTTAGTGCACCGAGTGTCTCTATGTGGAGATCTCACCCTTAGCCCTGGGAGACTTCGAGTGCCTTCTCGGGAAAGGTTTATTTTCTTGAATTTTCCGAGTTGTTTCATTGTTTGGGTTTGTTGTGGAGCTAGAGCTGAGAGAGACTGCGTAGTCACTGGGAGAGAGGACGCAGTCCATTGTGGGGGAGCTCTAGATTGGTGTTTCTGCAGACAATTTTGCCGGGATTTCGAGCAAAGGGTTAGCCTTTTCCCGTCAGAGGTTTTGGCGGAGTTTTTGGTAGTATTTTAGCTGTTTCTATCCAACTACTGCGTTGTACCTTGGAGGCCCGTGTAGTTCACTGGGGAGGCAGTTTCTGGTGTTTTCGGGGGTTGGGAATTCTTGGAATGGTTCTTGGATCTTGTTCAGTTTGCCGAGGAGAGGAGATTTGCTGATTCTCATCTCATTCCGGCAAGGGGACCAGCCCCTATTTTTTTGTCCATTCCAACAATTGCAGCTACACAACAGTTTACAGCAGCTAGGACGCAGTTCCTAGAGCATCCATTTCTGGTATTCTCTGAGAGTTTTTCTCACTTGCCTTGCGCAAGATTAGCCTATTGTACTCCATTAAATTTCTCATATTAATAAAATGTCTCAGCATTTCTTCTATATTTTATCTATATGAATTGTCGTAGTTGTCGTTGTTGCCGTCTACTCTTTCTATTGTATGTCTATCATTGTTTTCAAGCATTCTAGTTCTATACCAGTTGGTGTGTCTATCTTTCGCTCCTAGACAGAGTCTGGAAAGGGCCAGGTAGCCTCTGAATCTTTTCCTCTCTAGAGGCAACATATCTGGTAAATGCCCTCCTGGTCTATCTCTGGTTGGAGTTTTCTTGTGTTTTGGAGATATCCCTAAAATGGGATATTACAGTGGTATCAGAGCATAGTTCTAGCTCAGCTTGTGTTCTATGACATCAGGAAAGAGACCGTACAGAGGTAGGAAGTATAGATACCATGAGCGTAGGTTGGAGGCCACCTACAAAGAGGGAGACTATTCCCAGGTAGAAAACGCAGATTAGGAGAGAGAGCTTGTGGCAGACACAAATCAGGTGGAGCTTGTAATATATTTAAGAGAGAAAGAACCAATGGCAGATGAAACAGAGGCTAAGCAGTTTGGAGAGGCACTCCTCAAGTCTGTGCAGGATTTAGCTAGACAGATTGAGGTGATGGGATAGAGGTTCACAGCTGTGGAGGCTAGGAAGTGTGAGACTCTAGGGGTTTTCCAGGTTGGAGAGGGATCAGGTACATCCCTCCATTTTCCGGAGCAGGGTGCTACTCATCGTGATACTCCTCAGCAGACGGCTTCATGTGCACCTACCCACTCTACTATGACCACTTTCTTGGGATCAGATACAGGGGTAGGAGCCTAGCAGGAGGTAGAGCCTGGACACTCAGATGATTATTTTGTAGAATATTATTCCTATGGACAGGAGTTCAGGGATGCTCTCACATTCAGAGACTTTGTGCAGCTCTAGCGGGACAGTAGACCCTGTGACCATCATAGAGGGCACCGACATTACCATGATGGATATTCCCACCATGCCTCTAGTAGATTCCATTTGCCTACGTTTGATGGATCATCAAACAGTTCGGCAAAGTCTTGGGTGGAGAATTTGGATATCTATTTCCAGCTTAACTAGATGTCAGAGACAGAGGCCATCAAGGTGGAAACATTACATTTGGATGGTGAGGCCCAGGACTGGTGGTTCCATGGGATGGTGACACTAGGGCATTCCATAGTGATGACATTTGTCGATTTTACCAGGAGATTGATAGAGCGTTTTGACTGAAGGGATCCGGAGTAGCATTTTGTTGAGCTGACAAAGCTCAAACAGATAGGGAGCCGTGAGACATACATTTCAGATTTCTTGAGGGTTTCGGTGACGGTGCCCGTTCTATCCATGACACGGATGATCTATATGTTTATGGAGGGATTGGCAGAGCCACTTCGAGGTCTAGTCAGATCGACTAGACCAGCTACGCTCCAGGATGCTATCAGCAAGACTAGGGATTTGCAGGATGCATTGCCTAGGACACAGACACCTTACCCCCAGAGACAAGGTTCCTAGCCCAAGGGGAAGGATGTGAGGGTTCCACCTCCCAAGGGGAATCCTGGACAGGCACAGGTAGATGATGAGGCCAGGAGGGAGTTGAGGAAGAAGTGGCTATGCTTCACTTGTCAGGAGCCGTGGGCACCAGGGTATAGGTGTGCTGCTGGCAAAGTACACTTCATTGAGGTCTTATCCGATGATAGTGGGGAAGAGGATGAGGAGGATGATGAGGACGCAGGAGATAGTCAGATGGCCCAAGATTAGTTGCCGCCTCCACCTCCAGGGACAGGAGCTGCAACTTTTGCACCCACTGAAGGGGCCCTTGCAGCTTTGCGAGGAGTTACTAAGTATTTGATGTTGTGCATACGTGGGACAGTACATGGCCAACAAGTATCAGTCTTGGTTGACAGTGGGGTAACCCACAACTTCATTGATGCACAGATGGTTGAGCAGAGGGGTATAGCGAATGAGAGTTTTGACGGGTTTTTAGTCTTGGTCTGAGGAGCCCAGACGATGCAGTGTGCCCAGTATGTTCCAGAGTTAGCAGTGGCGATGGGTACTTACACCATGAATGATCACTTTTTTGTCGTCAACATACCAGATACCAATGTGGTACTGGGTGTTGAGTGGTTGATTACACTGGGAAGGTCACCATGGATTGGGAGGCCTTAGCGATGGAGTGGGATGACAAGAATACCAGGAATCATGAGAAGATTTGCGGGATGCATACTTACCCACCTAAGACTGTTTTGGCACACCGAATGGAGGCATACTTCTGGAAGGGAAACATAGAGTGGGAAAGTGAGTTGTGGGCATCAGAGGCAGAGACCATCAGTCGAGCAGTTCATCTAGAGATACAGGCTATCCTTCATAGGCATGAGGTAGTTTCTGGGGCTGTACCACCAGGTCGACCACCAGATAGAGGGTTTGAACATACCATCGAGTTGGAGCAGGGTATCCAGGTGGTGATCACTACACCCTATAAGCATCCCAAAGTCTATCGGGATGAGATTGAGCAGGCCATCCAGGAGTTGTTGGCTCTTGGACACATCAGACCTAGCACAAGTGCGTTTGCTTCTTCTGTAGTGCTGGTGAAGAATAAGGATGTCACTTTGAGGATGTGCATTGACTACAAGGCCCTGAACAAGAAGACTCTGAAGAATAGGTACGCTATACCTAGGATTGATGAGATGATGGATGAGTTGAGAGGAACTAAGTTCTTCTCAAAGATTGATTTGAGATCAGGGTACCATCAGATTCGCATGAGGGAATAGGACATTCCCAAGACCACCTTCAGGTGTCGTTATGGGCACTTTGAGTTTTTGGTTATGCCTTTTGGGCTGACCAATGCACCAACCACCTTTCACTCTTGCATGAACCATATCTTCCGCAGTCAACTGAGGAAGTTTGTATTTGTTTCCTTTGATGACATAATCATATATAGTATGACGTGGGAGGAGCATCTCCAGCATATAGAGACAGTGCTACGCATCTTGGAAGAGCAACAGTTCTATGCTAAGCTCTCCAAGTGTGAGTTTGGGATGATAGAGATGCTATATTTGGGTCACATCATTGGAGTGGGCAGAGTGAGGGTCCACGAGGAGAATATTAGAGCCATTAGAGATTGGCTGGAGTAGAAGAATGTGACAGAACTTCAAGGATTCATTGGGATATGTGCCTATTACAAGAAGTTCGTCAAAGGGTTCTCACAGCTTGCCGCACCCCTTACACATTTGATGAAGAAAGGGGAATTTGGTTGGACAGATACAATACAACAAGCCTTTGATAGGCTCAAGGAGGTGATGAGTAGCTGCCCAATGCTTGTGTTGCCATATTTTACGCAGCCATTTATCTTGGAGTGTGATGCGTCGGGAGAGGGGATTAGCGCAGTATTGATGCAGGGGGGACACCCTATAGCTTTTGAGAGCCGGAAGCTCCTTCCGCATGAGAGGTTGTATCCCATATATGATAAGGATATGTTGGTCATCATGCATGCATTGGCCAAATTCCGACATTATTTGGTAGGGAACAAATTCAAGGTGAGAACTGACCACAACAGCCTCAAGTTCTTTTTGGAGCAGAAGCAGCTATAGGAGAGGCAGCAGAAGTGGATCAAAAAGATCCAAGCATATGAATTTGACATTGAGTATGTCAAGGGTAAGAATAAAATGGTAGCAGATGCCCTTTCATGTAGACCAACCACGTTATCTCTTATGATATTGGATGTAGATTGGAGGGCTCGACTCTTAGTTGAGTACTCCAACGACAGATTTTCATGTGAGGTGTTGGATGGACAGGTGGCAGATGACCGGTACAGGGTGGTCAATGAGATCATCTATTATAGGGACAGGATCTTCTTGACTGAGGGATCTCAGCTTAAGAAGAATATACTCCAGGCATCACATGATTCTCCATTGGCAGGCCATCAGGGCCTTACCAAAACCTACAGGGCCATTAGAGAAAGGTTCTCATGGAGGGGCTTCAAGGAGGACATACTCCAGCACATCATGGAGTGCGATGTTTGTCAAAGGAACAAGGGTGAGATGAGCCATCCCCTAGGACTGTTGCAGCCTCTTCCCATTCTGGATGGAAAATGGGAGAGCATATCGATGGACTTCATCACAGGGTTGCCCATGGTGCAGGGCAAGGATTGTATCTTTGTCGTCGTTGATCGACTAAAAAAGTATGCGCAATTTTTTAGCATATCCGCACATTACACAATAGCATAGGTGGCTGAGCTATTCTTCTGGGAGGTTTTCAGGTTGCATGGTCTTCCTAAGACCATCATCAATGACAGGGACAGCCACTTGATGGGCAGATTTTGGCAGGAGATTTTTCGGCTAGCGAGGATGGATTTGACACCGAGTACCAGTTACCACCCACATATGGATGAACAGCAGAAGATATTTAAAAAGTGGCTGGAGGGCTACTTGCGTAACTATGTCAGTGGGCAGTAGCGAGAATGGTTGAGATGGTTGCATTTGGGGGAGTACTGCTACAACTCGACACCTCACATGTCGATTGGTATGTCACCATTTTATGATTTGTATGGGTACCATATTTTATCATTTGCTGATGTGATGTTCAGTGTGAGTAAGGCTCCTAGATCCAATATGTGGATCCAAGAGAGTCAGGATATCCTCCGAGCTCTCAAGGACAATATGGCTATAGCCCAGAACTAGTAGAAGTTGTATGCCGACAGAGGTCGGGTGGAGCGATAGTTTGAAGTAGGAGACTTGGTCTACCTATGCTTATAGCCATACTGACAATTATCACTGAAGAAGAAGGGAGCTGAGAAGCTCAAGCCTCATTTCTACGGGCCATACAGGGTGATACGCAAGATTGGGTAGGTTTCATATGAGTTGGAGCTACCCCAAGGCAGCAAGATCCGAAACATTTTCCATGTATCATGCCTGAAGAAGGCGCTGGGGTAGCAGGTGACAATGACAGAGGAGCTACCACCGACAGATGATGAGGGGAAGTTGGTGTTGCAGCCGGAGGCCATTATTGATACCAGGGAGAGGTGGTTACAAAGTAGGACGATCCGGGAATTCTTGGTGCGATGGAAGAATTTGTCGGATGAGGATGCCACTTGGGAGAGCGAGAAGATTCTGTAGCATCCATCACTTCAGTTTCTTGAGGGCAAGAAACATTTTGCTGGGGGGGATTGTAATATTCATAATTAGCGACAGCTAATTGGAATATTAGACTTTGTATAGTTTTTCCATCTTTGGATTGTACATAAATAAAAAAGTGAGTAAAGAGGGTCTAACTCACTTTAGTATAATAAGACATCTGCCTAGTAGCACAACATTTTGAATCAAGGGGGTTCAAGGGGGCCAAACACCATGTAGAGGAGGGGGGCCTACGTGCACTCTGGAAGCTTCTGTGTAGATGAGGATGAGGATGTTGAGGAGAGAGAGGCTACGATGGGTTTTGGAGGGAAACCAATGTTATAAAAGATGGAGGAGCCTCCTCATTTGGATCATTCTGGATTTGTTGATTTTAGAGTGAGGATTTGGTCTCCTTTTGCACGCTGGCTGTTTAACCTATCTGCAGCACTATTTAGTGCACCGAGTGTCTCCGTGCGAAGATCTCACCCTTAGCCTCGGGGGACTTTGAGTGCCTGCTCGGGCAAGGTTTATTTTCTTGCATTTGGTGAGTTACTTAATTTTTTGGGTTTGTTGCAGAGCTAGAGCTGAGAGATACTGCGTAGTCACTGGGAGAGGGGACGCAGTCCATTGTGGAGGAGCTCTGGATCGGTGTTACTGTAGACGATTTCACCAGGATTTCGAGCAGAGGGTCAACCTTTTCCCTTTGGAGGTTTTGGCAGAATTTGTGGTAGTATTTTACTTGTTTCTATCCAGCTACTACGTTGTACCTTGGAGGCCAGCGTAGTTCACTGCGGAGGCAGTTTCTGGTGTTTTCGGGGGTTGGCCATTCTTGGAATGGTTCTTGGATCTTGTCCAGTTTTCCGAGCAGAGGAGATTTTCTGATTTTCATCTCATTTCGGCAAGGGGATCAACCCCTAGTTTTCTACCCTTTCTAGTAGTTACAGCTACACAGAAGTTTATAGTAGCTAGGATGCAGTTCCTAGAGCAGCCATTTACGGTATTCTATGAGAGTGTTTTCTGACTTGCCTTGCACAATATTAGCCTATTGTACTGCATTACATTTCTCAGATTAATAAAATGGCTCAGCATTTCTTCTATATGTTATCTGGATGAATTGTCGTAGTTTTCGTTGTTGCCTTGGTTGCTGTATAGTCTTTCTATTGTATGTATATCATTGTTTTTGAGCGTTCTAGTTCTATAACACTTGGTGTGTCTATCTTTCGCTCCTAGACAGAATCTGGAAAGTTCCAGGTAGCCTCTAGATCTCGTCCTTTCTAGAGGTGACATATCCGGTAAATGCCCTCCCAGTCTATCTCTGGTTGGAGTTTTCTTGTGTTTTGTAGATATCCCTAAAACGGGATATTACAATGAACACCCATTTATATGCTTTCTAAACTAACACCCATTTGGAGTTTATATGCTTTTTAAACTGACATTTGAACAAAATCCAAAGGGGAAAGTGGACCCCAATGGAGAAAAATTGTGTGGATTTTATTTAATTATTTATTAATGAGAAAAAAATAGAACATTTATGTGTGTACTATGACTAGAAGAAATTGGAGATAATAAATCTAATCCATGAGGATATGGACCAGGTAAGACTTTCCCAAAAACCTTTCAAAAAAAATTTGAAAGGAATATTTATAAATAACATTGGGAGATAAAAATATGGTTTCCCCAATGAAGAGGAAATTATTAGGGAAGAGGTAGAAAAGCTGGAAAAGTGGAAAATATAGTGTTAGAGTACCTCAATGAGGGAAGCCTAGGCAAAAACAGGAAGAAAGCATCCTAGAAATTTTGGATGCAGAATCTAGAAATAGGCTTGGGTAAACCAGGGCTTAAGTAAGCTGCTCCAGGACAGACTGAGGTTGGTCTGTCATTGGAAGATCTCAGCGCAGGGGTGAGTTTGGGAGATAAAGAACTGTAAGGTTGGGAGGACTAGTCATATTAACTAGTATGCACACTGGAATAAATTATTATAGAAATAATTATGTGTAGACCTATTCTTGTTTAATTAGGAAAATTAAAGTATTTTGTATTGAAGTGTTAAAAATTTCCCATACATTTAATAGAATTGGTTAGACAGGATTTTATGTCATCTGTATAGTTGTATGGGATAATCAGGAAGAGACCCATCTACTATAATGTATAAACTTGTACGGGGTTTAAATATAGAGATTAATGTCTCACCTGTAAAGTTTAAATTTTTTTGTAGTAAAAGAAAATTTAAGTTCCATGCTGAATAGTGATTCAATTTCCTTTCTCTAATAAACATCAATCTGTTGTAGAGTTTTAGATCTGTCAAAAAGAATTCAGAAAATTATACAGCATAAAACAATCAAGGTTGGTAATATTTTTATGGAAATTTCTATTTTTCTACATTGTGAAAATTTAACATAATAGATATAATAAATTGAAAAGTAAGTACTATAGAACATATTTCTGCATGCTGGATAAGATATGCAACTATTATTGGCTGATATATATATATATATATATATATATAAATCTACTCTAGAAATCCATACTCTGATGGTACAAATGTAAATTTTAAACATTTTAAAGACCACAGATAAAAAAAGTAGAATTAAACAAATATGAGTTTGTATATAAAAAAAACTTATTCAACTTCTGATTTAAAAGGGACACTTCCTTATTATGAATAAACTGTGTAGTCAAATGGTACTCATATATATATATATATATATATATATATATATATAGATATAGATATAGGTTTGTCATTCTGTAAACATTGCAGTAAAGAAATTTAAGTAGATTATATTCATAAATTGCTCCCTTCAAGGTGTCAGTTAAGCGAAAATAGGAGCATACAAATTTATACAAGTTTAATGGTTAACTATTATTACAGTTTAAGCATCTATTGGAACTTAAAAAAAATAAAAATAAAAATATGAGGAACTAGGTTTGAAAATATATCAGAACAAATTAATTAATTTTAAACAGTCCCTTGAGGAGAATCCCCAAAATAAGTTATGCATCATTTCTACAAAGTATATCTGAAGATTCGATAGTAGAAAAACCCTAGATCAGCTACTAAACTCGAAATAATTAAAGGACAATATTGCCATTAAAGTCTGTGAGTATGGAAAACAATGCAAGACTGACCTATATATAGATAAATATGGGTATATGTTAAAATTTCGATCTTGATGTCGGACTTGATAAACAAGCAGGAAGAAAAATTTCATAATAGAGTTATCATTGTCTTACCTTATGAAGCGGGGAAAACGAGGAGAAACCACTGTAAGAAAAACATCAGAATGGAATGAGAAAGCAGGGCTAGAATTTCAAAGGAGAAGGGAAATTGGAATAATTATAAAGTTGAAGGAAAATTTCTATATAAAGTAGAAGCATCCTTACATATAGGCGAAATTGGGAGGAAAGTTATCATCAATTTGAACCCCAAAACTTGATTGAATGATCAAACTGCGCTTGAGAAACTGATATGAACAACTCATTACATCTCAATGAAATTGAAGAAGGAAATTTATGAGATGGCTAAGAATGAAATAAAATACCATGGGTTCCTCATTCTTGTCAGCGTGTTCATTAACAGTCATACATAAGAAATCAAATTAGAAACAATTAAAAAATTTATGATTAAATGGAAGAAATTCACAAACACACAGATAAATTGAACTGTAATCCACAGTCGAGTCTCAATTTAAGCCATTGTAAGTCATGGAAACTAAATGGAAAGAGAAATGAAAACAAGATCGTGTATACTTCTTCCAAAATAATTCCCAATTTTACTAAGTGTAAATTTAACAACTGGCTTGTCTCTAAAGGTTAGCATAATTTCCAAAATGAGAAAACAAAACAAACGAATTTGATAGATAGAGAAATTCGTTATATACACCCAATCTTTAATAGTGAATAAGCTAAGAAAGAGAATGAGATAAATTCAAAAATACTTCATTGGATGTATATAAGACCCTACGACTAATATACAATCATAATTACATAACGAATTTTAAATGAATGAAAAAAATAATAGATGAAATATTGTAGCTTACTAGGTCTTTTAAAGGCGAAGTCATGAGGTTGAAGGCATAGAATGTCGAAGAAGCCATGAATCATTAATCAAATTGGAGAGAAAGCCACATACGAGAAAGGAACAGAGAGTTTTGTAAACAGTGGAAACGCTGGAATTGATAGAGAGTGATATTTCAAAACCCTAGTGAAATCCCATCTTACACTTGGCATAAATCTGTCGGTCTTCCCTCAGATCGAGGCCATGATCCATTGCAACGAAAAAAAAATCTATTGATATTAATTACTAATTGTACCAATGTAGCTAAAACGTTAAGACGAGGATTAGGTCCAGTATATGGATCATTAAAATATATTTGCTTCTGGGGTTCGAGCAAAGCAAAAGGGAAATCGATGTTAAGAGATCAGTACTATCTCTACAAAACGAGACTAGTCTCTTTAATCCCTGTCAGTGACATAACGTATAAGGGGATAGAATCATTAATATAGAGAAGACACAAATGGTATGGGATAGAATTAGTAATACCGCTTGTTGGTAAGGTAGGGGGGGGACCACTTTAGTTGCAGGCCCAATGAGGAATTTAAAATGGATGTATATTCCTACATTGTAAGTGGTAAACAAAATAAAAATGTGAAGCTCCACATGAAACGATACGAGCAAGGATCATATTGGTAATTTCGATGTATAAATCACTATGTCAATTATCTCTAAAAATGTTTTTTAGTGTTAAGTGGGGGACATAAAGTTTAATGTCCTTTTATTAAAGTAATATCAATGTTTTTAGAATATAAATAAATTAATAGAAATATATTTGAGAAGTAAATGAGTTTTAAAATTAGAGATAATAAAATCATAAGATATTTTGGTTACAATAGTTATTTGGAACGCGGATTTAAATAAATTTAGAAACAAAGAAAATTTGGAAAGTAAAGTTCTAGGCAACCAGAAGTGATATGGATATATATATAAGTATAAAAAAGGGGGTATATTACAAATGGTATCATAGCACAAGTTGAGAAAAACTGGGTAGCTTATGTGCTCACACAGGAATTATATGCTGTAATAAATTTATGATATTAAATATATTACTAGATTTGTTTTGTCATACAGTGAGAAAGTACTGAAAAGAACAACTGGAAAATCATTTATGAAGGAGATGAGCTTTATGTTGATCTAGGTGGGGGAGAGAACACACCGGATCCCAATGCTCCTTTAATGGCTATGCTGCATAGGATGCAATGAGTTATGGCCCAACTTATAAGGTAGAACGACAGGGTATCTTTAGCCAGTGAGGAGCAGCAAAAACTTATAAGAGAACTGACTTCGCGGAATAGGCAAGAAGGTGAAGGTTCCAGGAGGAAGAGAAAAGGCAGAGTCAATCTCTCAGAATAATCTGAGGAAGATGATGCGAGTAGACAACAGTCTAGATAGAAGAACGAATTACAGGGTGAATTCCATAAAATAAAACCTCCCTCCTATGATGGAGAGAAGGAGGAGGATGCTGAGGCATGGTTGCTAAATATGATTAAGTACTTTCAGGTCTACGAGTATGAAAGCAATCTGAGGGCTAGATTAGGCATCTACCAACTGCGAGGTAAGTCTACCTTGTGGTGGGAAGAAACAAAAATGGTTCATTCCATTGATGAGAAAACAATGACTTGGGAAGATTTTCAAGTCAAGTTTAAAAACTAGTATTTGAACAAATTCTATTATGACGAAAAAGCAAAAGAGTTTCATGAACTTAGATTGGGACAACTCACCATAGATGATTTTGTCACCAATTTCACAAATATGTTACGATATGTTCCTTATATTCATGAGGAGAAAGCAAAGGTACAGAGATTCCTGAACTGTTTTCCTACTATGTACAAAGAGAAAATAGAGTTTGATAATCCAAAAATAATGGATGAAGTGGTGAGGAAATATAGATTATGCTACCAACAGTTTCGAGGTAAGATGGAGTAAGGAAGGAATTGGTCAAATAAAGGTGATTCCAGTGGAAGGAAACAAAAACCAACCTACTTGAAAAAATTTGGTAGAAACCATCAAAGAAAGAAATTTAATAAAACAAATGACAACCAAAATACTCAATGTCAAACTGGTTCCAAACCACTAAATGTAAATAATAAGAAGGAAGGAATTGTAAAAATGTGGGAACCATTGAAGTGCTAGGGTTGTGGATAACCTCATATTTTGAGGGACTGTCCACACCGAAATATTCAGATGGTTCTCAGAGATAGAGAAGCTACCACAATAAATGATGTAGCAAGGAACATCCCCACTATCAGTGCAAGCTTGGATAACCGATGAGTAGAACACCAGTCTACTATGGTCGAGATGGAAGTTAAGGTTGCTAACCAATTTGTTACTATTTTAATTGATTCGGGTTCTTCGTTGAGTTATATTAGTCCACAAGTTGTAGAAAAATGTAAACTCAGAACAGAAAAGTTTCAACAGTCTTGGTTGGTCCAGTTAGCCACTAGAACCAAATACAAGGTAACTCATAAGATACCTCAAATAGCTGTTAAATTGAATGATTATTAGACAGAAGTAAATTTAAACATTTTTCCATTAGGTTTCTATCATTTACTGATAGGAATGGAGTAGTTAGAAAAGAAAAAGGGCATGATGAATTGTTGGGACAAAAATATGCACTGCATATATGTTGAAGGAAAACCATTCATACTAAAGGGGAAACCGAAACCTATTTCTGTGAGGCGGATCTCAGCCCTTCAATTAAAAATAACTGCTAGAAAGGGGTATCAAGTATATGTTGTACATGTTGAAGAAGTAGAACAACTAGAGAAAAATCTGTTACACTTTACCAGTGATTATGGAATTTAAAGAAGTATTTCTAGATGAGATTCCTCATATTCCCCCTAAAAAAGAAATCAATTTCACAATTGATTTAGTACCTAGGGAAACTCCAGTCTCTAGAGCCCCTTACAGAATGAGCCCCCCTGAACTCATGGAGTTGAAAATGCAATTACAATAATTGTTGGACAAGGGTTACATCAGACCAAGTGTATCTCCTTAGGGAGCACCGGTGATGTTTGTGAAAAATAAGGATGGTACCTTCAGAATGTGTATTGATTATCACCAACTGAATAAGTTGACTATCAAAAATAGGTACAGATTACCCAGAATAGATGACCTCTTTGATCAGGTTAGGGGAGCTTCAATGTTTTCTAAGATTGATTTAAGAACTGGTTATCACCACCTCATAATTAAGGAGGAAGATTTCAGTAAAACAACATTTCAAACATGGTATGGACACTACGAATTTGTAGTCCTACCTTTTGGATTGACAAATGCACCTACCACTTTTAGGTTCTTAATGAATAGTGTCCTGAATAAATACTTAGAAAATTTTTTACTAGTATTTATTGACGACATCTTAATATATTCAGAAATTGAGGCACAGCATAAGGAACACCTGAGATTTGTGTTACAGACTCTTAAGGAGAATCAGTTGTATGCCAAGTTTAGAAAATGTGAATTTTATAAGGATAAAATTCAGTATTTGGGACATATAATATCAGAACAAGGATTGGTTGTTGATCCTTAAAAGATATAGTCAACCAGAGAATGGCCTATACCTACTAATGTATCATCGGTAATATCATTTATCGAGATTGCAGGGTACTACCGAAGGTTTGTACAAATATTTTCTGCACTAGCCTATCCTATAACTTCATTACAAAGGAAAGGTACAAAATTTGAATGGACTAAAAAATGCCAAAATAGCTTTGAACAACTAAAATTAAAACTTACTACAGCACCTATTATAAAGATTGCAGATACTGATAAGGAGTTTGTAGTGTGTACTGATGCATGTGGAGAGGGATTAGGCGTATTGTTGCAAGAGAATTCTATTATTGCGTATGAATCTAGAAAACTTAAGGAACATGAACAGAATTATAGTGTATATGATCTTGAGTTAGCTGCTGTAAACCATGCTCTGAAGATGCGGGGACACTATCTTCTAGGGAAGAAATTTATTTTGATGACATATCACATCAGCCTAAAGTATTTTTTCACCCAAACATATTTGAATTCTAGACAAGCGAGATGGGTGTCCTTTTTGAGTGAATTTGATATGGAAATAAAACATATCAAACGAAAATAAAAAAAATTGATGATGCTGTAAGTAGGAATGCTTGCCAAAACATAAGTAATATCGGGAGTAGTGCCAGTTTTGACTTAGAAGGATTAGTGAAAAGGGTAGTGTATCAAGATCCCAACTATGAAAAACTGCAAATTCAAATGCTAAAAAAAGAAATGAAAGGGTATACAAAAAATCAGAAGGCACTGATTTTTTGTAAAGAAAGATTGTACATCCCCAATGTAGACTCTTTGAAAAAGGAAATCCTAGATGAATATCATAAAAAAGCTTACTCTGGGCATCCAGAATATCAGAAACTACTTATAGCCTTAAAAAAAAAAAAATTTTGGCCAGGAATGAAAAAATACGTAGCCAACTACTTAGCCAGATGCATGGAATATCAACTAGTCAAAGTTGAACATCAGCAACCAACTGGCCTTCTAAGTCCCTTACCAATTTCAGAATGGAAATGGGACACTATTTATGTGGATTCTATAACCGAATTACCCAGAAAAAATTACCAGCATTACTTAGTAATGGTAGTGGTGGATACTTTAACAAAGACTGCACATTTCATACCTATGCAACCTAGTTTTGGGACAACCCAAGTAGAAATTGTGTTCATGAAGGAAATTGTAAGGCTACACGGGGTTCCTAAAATGATTATTTCAGATAGAGATGCCAAGTTCAAAAAAACCTTTTGGAAGAGTATGTTTGGAGGAATGGGCACTAAATTGAATTTTAGTACTGCTTATCACCCCCAGACAGATGGTCAAACAAAGAGAACCAATCAAATACTCGAAGATATGCTTCGAATGTATGTGATGGATAGGCCAACTAAGTGGGAAGAATGTTTACATTTAGTTGAATTTTATTATAATAACAACTACCAATCTTCCATCAAGATGAGTCCATTTGAGGCACTCTATGGAAGGAAGTGCCACACTCCTTTAAGTTGGATCCAACCTGAAGATACGTTAGTACTTGGGCTAGATGCTCTGCAAGAAATGGAAAGGATTTTCAAACAAATACATAAAAACATCAAGACAACTCTAGATCGACAGAAAAGTTACGCCAACAAGAAGAGAGTTCACCGAGAGTTCAATCTGGGTGACCATGTATATCTGCGGATTAAGCCCAAAAAGAGCACTTTGCATATTGGAAGTTGTGCAAAACTTGCTCCTAGATATTGTGGGCCTTTTGAAGTCTTAAAAAGGGTGGGACCAGTGGCTTATAAACTGGCCTTAGCCCTCCATGTTAAGGTTCATGATGTGTTTCATGTTTCTTTATTGAAAAAATATGTACATGATGCTTCTCACATTGTTGATTGGAATGTGATTCAGGTGGAACCAGAAGGGGAATTCCCTCTAGAGCCACTTCAAATTTTGGATAATTTTATGGTGCACTGGGATAATCGAGCGGACCGGTGTGCTAGGTTACGTCGAGCACACTGATGAAAAAAACTATTTTTTTTTTAATTTCACGGAAGGTCCGACATGGATTGGGATCCGATTATGCATGCCATCGCGTGGGTTGGATGTTTTAAGCCTATATTTAGAAAGACAAACCCTATAAATCTAAATTGAGAAGCCCTTATTCTGAAATCACAGAAAGAGGGAGAAGAAAGGGTAAAAACAAAAAGAATCTAGGGTTTGTTTTTCAAATGGAGTTCTTTTGTTTCTGAAAACTGCAGAAAAAGTAAAAAAAACTATAGAAAAAGTAAAAAAAACAATAAAATTTAATCACGAGATCGTTTTAAATTCTATGCTACAGGGTTTGTATCAATAGAGTTTTGAAATTCTGATTGTCTGAATACTTCCGTTCGAACGTATTTCCCTACTCCATAGTGCTCTCGTGCTCTGTGTTCTCTAGGTATGCCTCCTACAAATCTCTAGCTAAAATGTTTTGCAAAAATAGTGAAATAATGAAAAGTGTTTAGTATTTAAAGAAATGTTTTATGAAATTAGTTTTTCGAAAATATTTTTCTGCCACTTTTTCAATTTACCAATTTTTCACTTAAAGAAAATAGAGTTACATTTTTTTTAATTTACGGTTATTCATCATCAGTGCATCACATAATAGCATCACACTGGTGCATCTATTTATAAAACAGCATGGGCACCATATTTTACATATGGCACACTGATAATAAATTATTTTTTTTTTTAACTTTTTATCACAGTACTTTCATGGTGATCTAGGATAAAATAGTGCACTCGTGCACTAGGTTATGTCGGGTGCACCGGTGAGAAAAAATATGTTTTTTTAATTTCATGGAGGGGTCGACATGGATTGGGATCCAACTATGCAAATCATCTCATGGGTTGGAAGTGTTACACCTATATTTAGCAATACAAACCCTGTAAATCTAAATTGAAAAACCCTAATTCTAAAATCATAGAATGAGGCAGAAGAAGGGGCACAATAAAAAAGAATCCAGGGTTTGTTTCTAAAATTGGATTTTTTATTTTATTTTTAAGTTTTTTAAAGCTGCAGACAAAGTAAAAAAACTGCAGAAAAATTAAAAGAAACAATAAAATTTGATTTTTTTTCTTTTACTACGTAAAAAAAACTGTAGAAAAAACAATAAACTTTAAGCACGAGATCGTTCGAAATTCTATTCTACATGGCTTGAATGACCAGAGGTTTGGAATTATGATTGTCTTAATACTTCTATTTGAATGTATTTCCCTACTCCACAGTGTTCTCGTGCTCTATTTTCTGTTGGTATGTGTCCTGCAAATCTTTGGCTGAAAAGTTTTGCAAAAATAGTGAAATAATGAAAAGTGTTTAGTATTTCAATAAATATTTTATGAAATTATATTTTCGAAAATATTTTGCCGCCCATTTTTCAATTTACTATTTTTTTTTCACTTAAATAAAATAGAGTTACGCTTTTTTTTTATTTGCGATTATTTGTTACCGGCGTGTCACATAATAGCACCGCACCAATGCGTCTGTTTATAAAACAACACCGGTGCGCAGTACCAAAAAATCGCCGGTGCAGTGCTCTGTACATTAGCACTGATAACAAGAAGTCCATTTTTAAGGCACCGAAATTAATTTTAGGTGTGTGCACCAAAATTTATTGTTGATTTTTCTCAAATGAAGGGAGAAAATATCATAATTATATCGAATAGAAAAATCTTCAAAATCCAATTTGTTCCATAATATTTCTCAAAGTCCTTCGCGAAGTACCCCCTATCCATCTCAAGATGAAATATTTACTTCAGATTTTATTTATATTTTCATTATCTAATTGAATTTATATTTTTTATCCATGTCAATCATGCACAACTTAATTAAATTTATTATGTATAAAAATTTGCTGGTGCATTCAAATTTAGCATCGAGTTCAGATGCACAAAATATTCAAATAGCTCCAAAACTTCGGAAGCTCTTATCAAGAGATACATACTGCAAGGTGAATTTGGTAGATGAAAATGGACAACTGCTTCACCCTACAAATTGTAACAATATTGCATCTTCTAGCCACAATCGCAGGATAATGATGGTAATAATTATAACTGTTTTGTATATTGATTAATGTAATTATTTCAACGTCAAAACAATTTATAATCATGCAATATTGTTAATGTGGCTACTAATTGATATCATATATTTTGTACTAATCATGTTCAATTTTTTTTTTTAATTATTAGGATTCTAGTGATCATGAGTGGCTTACCTACCATCTTCCATTGCACCCCATGACAATGTCAAATCGAGAGAAGATTGAATTAAGAGAAAAAAATATGAGAGGAATGATACCAAGAATTATTGAATCAACCACCAATTCAATTCCTATTTACTGAAGAGGATGCGCTAAACGTATGTATTGGGTGAAACAACATGGTAATAATATTTTTTATTTATATGTAAATTTGAATCTTATAAGACATCTATATTTCATATTTTAACTATTGGGTTATTATAATACACATGACACTATGATTATTTTTCACAGTTTTATAATAGGTGAATTTGTTCCAAACTATGTGGGCATATGGACACCATTTTCACAAAGAAAATGCCGATGCTAGAAACATCACACAAGACTGTGGAGTGGAAGTCGAGTTCGATCAATCTAGTCGAGCTAGCCTCCGTGATCAAAACCTAGTACGAGGGACATTAGGTTATGTCGGAAAGGTACAAGATATCATTGAAGCAAATTTCTCTTCTTTCCAATGTGTTATTTTTACGTGCAAGTGGTGGGACACCTTTGATTGGAATAATGTAAAGGAATATCGCGATAGTAGGATGATATGTATCAACTCTAGAAAGATGTGGGATGAAGCTAATGAGCCCTATGTTTTCCCCAAACACTGCAAACAAGTTTTTTCTTACCCAGATGTGCTGGATACGGATTGGTGGTTCATATTGACATATGAACCTAGACCAAAACTATAATATTCCTCAAATTATCACAAGTTTTTTTTCTCTTTTCTATTAATTCCTTGAAATTTTCTTAAATTTTCCTTCCACATGAAATTTCTTGTCACAGTGGAAATTCATTAGAATATTCCTAATGTTGCTCATATATGCAAAGGATCTACATCCTATAACTATTTCCTAGGCTAGTAGTTCCTTTCCAGACTTTATTTAAATGTAGACATGAAATAGGGAAGTATTAAACTAACCCTAATTAACTACTTATACCCCATTTTAACTTACACTTATTTATTTATAAGACCACACACCAATTTTGTTGCCAAATGAATAATCATTGTGTTGTTTAACTTCATAAGATATATATATATATATATATTACAACTTTAATTTTTCCAACCAGATGTTGCATATTTCACTACACATATCATACTTATCGAATTACAATTAAATTTTCATTAACATATATAATGAAACATCGAATATCAAACCTTACCCTTCTTACGTTGATCTTAAAGTCAATTCACTTACCTAATCTCGAGGTTCTGACATGAGATTGGAACTGATCCTGTAGGATCTTCATGAATATCTAGTGGTTCAGTACTTTTCCAACTTTATTATTGAGCTGACTTGTTAAAAATCTGATATATGTAAACACAGAAGATACTAGGGTTTATTTGTTGGGTTTCAAACCCGTGGTACCTCGGGTGGTTGGATATAAAAAATTTAATTAAACCATGGTGTATGTTAACTCGTCGGATTCATTCATCTCGATCCTTTCGTTAATCACATTTATAGTGATATATAGACTCTGCAGATCACACCACCTATAGGGTGGAGATGATTTAGGGTTTCCGTTCCCTTCGCTGGTATTTAAACTAGAATTTCAATGAGATCGGAGTTCATTCCTTCACGATATTTTCTCAGAAACCCTCTTGCTCTTACATTTCGGCATTCAATGTGTTCTTCGTAGACTTCTCTGTTGGCTTAGCTCATTTGCCAAAGTCTAAGGTAAGGTTACGATTTTCTATTCTAATCTCTCTGCTTCGATTTTTAGTTTTTTTTTTCTCTAAGAGTTTTGAATTGTTTTTGCTATAAAATATTGTATTACCTCAGATTATTCATCTCAGACTTGAGAGAATAGGATTAAAAATCGATTGCCAATTGCGTTTCTAGCTATATACTTTTTTTTCTACTATCTCCATGATAGAATCGTAGCTGTGCTCCTATCTTGAATATAATTGTCTATACTCCTAAATTGATATCGAATTTTGGGTATGAAGGAATCTATTCATGTGTTGTTAGTTCTAATTTAAATTTTATATTCCGGTTACACTCCATACCTTGTATAAAAGTTTAATGAAACTTGTTTGTCAATCTTTCTAATTCGGAGAGAAGGAGCTGAATGAGAACTTCTATTAGCGACATCGAAGGTTCTGATGGCCTCTGTTCTGCGCTTTCAACATTCGTTTCCCCAAGTATTGAATCTTCCATTTTGTTTATTTCTATTCTATCCACATAGTTTGTGTATTCAAATTTTATTTATTTAATATCAATTTAAATGAGATTGAAATGTCAATGTAAATGTTTCTTACTGCATGTATGGCGTTAACCCCACTTAGCTCTACTATTACGCATAGTTTTACTGTGATAGGATGCTTCTTCGACCCTAACCTAGTTTGCTTTTCTTAGGTTGGTGACTACGTATTCGTGACATGAATGCTTCTTTCAGTTGCTCGTATTATTCCTCTCAGAAATGTGTTGTCAAACCCTTCGATAGTTGTATATTTCATTTTTTTTGGGCTCATCAGCGCAACTCATATTCAGGAACTATGTATTAAGTTTTTAAATTGAATGTGTTGTAAAACTCTAATTTATCGACTGAACTATCATTTTTTTCATAACTCTTCACTTTTCAGTTACTATAACTAGGTGTTCTATCAGGAACCCGGAACATGAGTTTCTAGCAATAATTTTTATAAATACTATCAGAGAAAATTCGATTTGCTAATTGAATATTGTTATGAATTTGTTTTCAGTGTCAATATTTCAGCTTCCCCTTTTTTTCTTTAATGATTAAAATAGGATAAAGCCCTAATTGGAATAGAGTTCTTTTTCAAATTCTTACAGGGCTAAACTGTAAATCTCTTCTATTCACCTGTGTTTAGTATTAGAAATTTGTAAAAGAGTACACTCAGATGAAAGAAAATATGGAGTTTCAAAAGGGGAAATTTAATAAATATGAAGCTCTGATTTATATTTATTTAAACTCTTTCTGTAAAAATCTCACAGTTTTTTTCTGTTCATAGAAATGCAAATATTTAATATGATTACATTACTAGTATAATTTTTGTGTATATAAAATCTTTTTTGCTGTGTATATGGCCTATAAGAATATGTTTATTTTTAAGGTTAAGTATTTTTATTACTACTATTACCAGCAGAAAATATTTTATTTTAAGCTAGGAATGCTTTTTCTGCTAGCTTACTCAACTGCCTATCTTATTTGGCATTTCAAAAAGATATTTAATTCTGTTTAATTTAATCATTCTGTGTAGAATAGCTTTAATACTCAACAGTATTTCTTCTAATACTCTCATTCTAAAGTTTCATATGCTGTAACTATTTACCTTAATATATATATATATATATATATATATATATATATATATATATATATATATATATGTATATGTATATATATATTTTCTTTTTTTTCGTTTTTTTCTTTTCTTTTTTTCTGCATATTTCTGAAGAGGAAACTTTTATTTTCTAATTGTATTCACGGTTTTATCCTGCAAAACATTGAAATATATATATATATATATATATATATATATATATATATATATATATATATATATATATATATCTATATATGTTGTATTTTTCCTATTCAGATTTACATAGCTGGCAGCAAGTTTTAAATAATAGTTGTATACTTCAACAACTTTTCTGCATGTTAAAGTATGAGCCATAATATTAAATATCTAACTTTAATATACAATTTTCCACTATATCAGTTTTAAATTATATTTTTAGTTTTCTCTACAATATACCTATCCCTAGATCCAAACCTTCTATGGTTTCGACATTCTGGCAGATGGTTCCTGCTAGATTTTTCCCATGCTACCATACATTCTAAAATTCATCCACTGAATTTAGCTTGTTAAATGCAGTTATTACTAATCCTTTAATAACTCTAGATTTTGGATAGTATTATCATAATGCAAAATATTTCAGTGCATGTTCAGAAAAATTAGTTTTTTGCCACATAAGTTTTCCACTTTCAGAGATAATATTTTCTATTTGTTTTGGTATAAATATTTTCTAGGACAAGAGATAAAGAATATCTTCCCGACTCTAATATTATCTCCTTTGAAATTTTTATACATAATTAATGTCACTTATACATTAACTCAAAACTACAGTTTAACAGTTTTTGAATTTCTTTTAATGTTATAATTTCTTTTTACTCTTCTTATGTCTATATTACTTTAGAACATAGAAGGATATTAAAGTTATATAATTTTTTTCTGGGTGAGCAATATCTGCAGATTTAAACCATTATCAGGTTTAGAGATTCTGGTTGATATTTCCCAGTAAATTCTATTCCTACAACTATACAGATTTTTGAGGATATTTTCTTCTGATAAAATCTATTGAATGTAAGGAATTTCATATCTATAGCACAAGAATATAATACCTTGCAACCAAATAAAAAGTTAAGATTTCATAATACATTACACAACATAATTTTATTTGTTAGGTGTGCATACCACTTCTTCCTATGACTAGTCCTCCCAACCTTAGAGTTCTTCTATCTCTAGAACTCACCCCCGAGCTGAGATCCTGCAAGGATAGACTAACCCTAGTCTGTTCTGGAGCAGCTTACTTAAGCTATACTTTCCCTAAGCTTGTTTCTAAATTTTGCTTCTAGAATATCAGGATGCTTTCTTCCTATTTTGCCTAGGCTTCCCTCAATGAGGTATTTTAAAGCTGCTTTCTCGACTTTTTTAGCTTTTTCACCTCTTCCCAATTACTTTCCTCTTCATTGGGGAATTTATATTTTTCTCTTTAATCTAATTTAGCATTATTCCTTTCAAGGCTTTTTGAAAGTTTTTGGGAAATTCTTAAGCTATCCATATCCTCTTGGATCAGGTTCATGACCTATTTTCTCATTTTGGTCATAGTGCACACATAATACTTCATTTTATTTTCATAAATAAATAATTAAATAAAATCCACAAAATAATTCTCCATTGGGGTCCACTCCCTTTTGGATTTTTGTTCAAATGTCTAACTTAAAAGCATAGAAAAATGGTGTGTTACACATTCCCCCTCTGAAAACAAACACCATCCTCGGTGTTAACAGAATATCTACTATAGTTCATTATGAAAATAAAGATGGATATTTTTCCATCATCTCAGCTTCTCTTTCCCATCTAGCCTCTTTAGCAGTAAAGTGTTTCCACTCCACTTTTACTCTGGCTACTGTTCTATTTCGCAGTTCAATTTCTTCCCACTCCAGTATTTGAAGTGGCTCTAGAAGGAACTACCCTTCTGGTTCCACCTGAATCACATTCCAATCAACAATATGAGAAGCATCATGTACATATATTTTCAATAAAGAAACATGAAACACATCATGAACGTTAACATGGAGGGGTGAGGCCAGTTTATAAGGCACTGGTCGCACCCTTTCTAAGAATTCAGAAGGCCCATAGTATCTAGGAGCCAATTTTGCACAACTTCCAGTGTGCCGAGTGCTCTTTTTGGGTTTAATCCGCAGATATACATGGTCACCCACTTTGTACTCTCGGTGAACTCTCTTCTTGTCGGCATAACTTTTCTGTCCATCTTGAGCTGTCTTAATATTTCTCTGTATTTTTTTGACAATCCTTTCCATTTCTTGTAGAGCATTTGGCCCAAGTACTAACTTATCTTCAGGTTGGCTCCAGCTTAAAGGAGTGTGGCACTTTCTTCCATAGAGTGCCTCAAATGGACTCATTTTGATGGAAGATTGGTAGCTATTATTATAAGAAAATTTGACCAAATGTAAATAGTCTTCCCACTTAGTTGGCCTATTCATCACATACATTCTGAGCATATCCTCCATAATTTGATTTGTTTTCTTAATTTGACCATCCATCTGCGAGTGATAGGTAGTAATAAAATTCAATTTAGTGCCCATTCCTCCAAACATACCCTTCCAAAAGGCTGTTGTGAAATGGCGTCTCTATCTGAAATAATCACTTTATGAACCCTACGTAGCCTTACAATTTCCTTCATGAACACATTTGCTACTTGGGTTATCCCAAAAGTAGATTTCACAAGTATGAAATGTGCAGCATTTCTTAAATTATATACCACTACCATCATGGAGTCATGCTGGTACATTGTTCTGGGTAACCCAGTTATAAAATCCATAGAAACAATGTCCCATTTCCATTTTCCAATTGGTAAGGGATTTAGGAGGTCAGCGGGATGCTGATGTTCAACTTTGACTAGTTGACATTCCATGGATCTGGCTAAGTAGTTGGCCACATCTTTTTTCATTCCTGGCCAAAATAAATTCTTTCTCAAGGTTGTAAGTATTTTATGATATCCAGGATATCCTGAATAAGGTTTTTTATGATATTCATCAAGAATGTCATTTTTCAAAGAATCCACATTGGGGATATACAATCTGTTTCTATAACAGATTAGCCCTTTCTGATTTTGGGTATATCTAGCCATTTCCTTTTTCATCATTTGAATTTGCAGTTTCTCATAGTTGGGATCTTGATCTGCTACCCTTTTTACTAATCCTTCTAAGTCAAAATTGGCACTACTCCCAATGTTTCTTATGTTTTGGCAAGCATTTCTACTTAGAGCATTAGCAATTTTGTTTTCTTTTCCTTTGATATGTTTTATTTCCATATCAAATTCACTCAGAAAGGACAACCATCGAGCTTGTTGAGCATTAAAATCTGTTTGAGTGAAGAAATACTTGAGGCTGATATGATCTGTCATCAATATAATTTTTTTTCCTAATAGTGTCGCCACATCTTCAAAGCATGAATTACAGCAGCTAACTCAAGATCATATACATTGTAACTCTGTTCATGTTTCTTAAGTTTTCTAGATTCATACACAATAACAAAATTCTCTTGAAACAAAAATCTGCCTAATCCCTCTCCACACACATCAGTGCATACTACAAAATATTTATCAGGATCTACAATATTCAGAATGGGTGTTGTAGTAAGTTTTAATTTCGGTTGTTCAAAACTATTTTGGCATTTTTCAGTCAATTCAAATTTTGTACCTTTGCTCTGTAATGATGTTATAGGATAAGCTAGTGCAGAAAAACTTTCTACAAACCTTCAGTAGTACCCTGAAAGCCCCATAAATGATATTACCACTGAGACATCAGTTGATACATACCACTCTCTAATGGACTTGATTTTCTCAAGGTCAACAACCAATCCTTGTTCTGAAATTATATGCCCCAAATATTGAATTTTGTCCTTATAAAATTCACATTTTCTAAACTTGGCATGCAACTGATTCTCCTTAAGAGTCTGCAACACAATTCTAAGGTGTTATTTATGTTCTGCCTCAATTTTTGAATAGATTAGAATGTCGTCTATAAATACTAGTATGAATTAGTCTAAGTATTTATTCAGGACGCTATTCATTAAACACATAAAAGTGGTAGGGGCATTTGTCAAACCGAAAGGTAGGAATACAAATTTGTAGTGACCATAACTGGTTCGAAAGGCTGTTTTACTGATATCTTCCTCCTTAATTCTGAGTTGGTGATAACCAGTTCTTAAGTCAATCTTAGAAAATACTGAAGCTCCTCTAACCTGATCAAAAAGTTCATCTATTCTGGGAAATGGGTACCTAATTTTTATTGTCAACTTATTCAGTTGATGATAGTCAATACACATTCTGAAGGTTCCATCCTTCTTTTTCACGAACAGCACCAGTGCTCCCCAAGAAGATACACTCGGTCTGATGTAACCTTTGTCTAGTAATTCTTGTAATTTCATTTTTAACTCCATTAGTTAAGGGGGGCTCATCCGGTAAGGGGCTCTAGAAACTGGTGTTTCCCCTGGCGCTAAATCGATTGAAAAATCGATCTCCCTCTTGGGGGGATGATGAGGAATCTCATCCCGAAATACTTATTTAAATTCTCTTATCACTGGTAAGGTGTATAACAAGTTTGCCTCTTATTTTTGTTCTAATTATTCAACATGTACAACATATACTTGATATCCCTTCCTAGTTGTTCTTTTTAATTGGAGGGCTGAAATTTGTCTTACAGAGATGGGTTTCGATTTTCCCTTGAGTATAAATGGTTTTCCTTCAGCATCTATGCAGTGCAGAGTTTTGTCCCAACAATTCAGCATGGTCTTTTTCTTTTCTAACCAGTCCATGCCTATTCAATTTAATAGTTGTTTTAGGTATCTTATGAGTTACCTTACGTTTGGTTCTAGTAGGTAACTGTACCAACCAAGGCTGTTGAAACTTTTCTATTCTAAGTTTACATTTTTCTACAACTTGTGTACTAATATAACTCAAAGAAGCCCTCGTGTCAATTAAAACTATAACAGATTGATCAGAAATTTAACCTTCTATCTCGACCATAGTAGACTGGTGTTCTTCTTGTCGGTTCTCCAAGACTATACTGATAGTGGGGATATTCCTTTCTACATCATTCACTGTGGTAGATTCTCTATCTCTTAGAACCATCTGAATATTTCAATGTGGACAATCCCTCAAAAGATGAGGTTCTCCACAACCCTAGCACTTCAAAGGCTCCTTCATTTTAACAATTCCTTCCTTCTTATTATTCCCATCTATTTGCTTTGAACCAATTTGAGATTGAGCAGTTTGAATTTCATTTGTTTTTTTAAACTTCTTTCACTGATGATTACTACCAAAGTTCTTCAAATAAGCTCGCTTATGTTTCTTTCCTTTAAATTCACCCTTGTTTGTCCAACTCTTCCCTTGTTCAATCTTTCCTTTAAACTGCTGGTAGCATAATCTGGCTTTCCTCACCCCTTCGTCCATTGTTTTCGGATTATTGATCTCTATTTTCTCCTTGTATACAGTAGGCAAACAATTAAAAAATATTTTTACCTTTGCTTTCTCATCATGAATGTAAGGAACATATCTTAAAATATTTGTGAACTTGGTGAAAAAATCATATATGGTGATTTTTCCCAATCTGAGTTCATGAAACTCCTTTGCTTTATCATCATAGGAGCGTTCGTTCAAATACTGGTTTTTAAACTTGACTTGAAACTCTTCCCAAGTCATTGTTTTCTCATCAATGGCATGAACCATTTTTGTTTCTTCGCACCACAAGGTAGCATTACCTTGCATCTGGTAAATAGCAGATCTGGCTCTTAAAATACTTTCATATTCGTAGACTTGATCATATTTAGCAGCCACACCTCAACATCTTCCTCCTTCTCTCCATCATAGGAGGGAGGCTTTATTTTCCGGAATTCACCCTGTAATTCCTTTTCCTATCTAGGTTGTTGTTTAGTGGCATCATATTCCTCAGAATCATCTGAGATATTGACCTTTCTTTTTCTCTTCCTTCCGGAACCTTCACCTTCCTGGCTGTTTCGCGAAGTCAGTTCTCTTATAAGTTTTTCCTGCTCCTCACTAGCTAAAGATAGCCTGTCATTTTGACTTTTAAGCTGGGCCATATCCCGTTGTATCCTATGCAACATAGCCATCAAAAGAGCATTGTGATCTAGCGTGTTATCTCCACCACCTAGATCGACATAGAGCTCATCTTCTTCAGCCATTGTCTTTTCAGTTTCAGTACCTTTTTACTGTAAAACAATACAACATCAGTAGCATTTTTTTCTCGAAAAAAAAATATTAACTCATAGCAGTGAGGACAAAAATAGCCTAGTTTTCCAACTTCAGCTTTGATACCATTTGTAATATTCCTCAAATTATCACAATTTTTTTTCTCTTTTCTATTAATTCCTTGCAATTTTCTTAAATTTTCCTTCCACATGAAATTTCTTGTCACAGTGGAAATTCATTAGAATATTACTAATGTTTCTAATATATGCAAAGGATCTACATCCTATAACTATTTCTGAGGTTATTAGTTCCTCTTCACACTTTATTTAAATCTAGACATGAAATAGGGAAGTATTAAACTAACCCTAATTAACTACTTATACCCCATTTTAACTTACACTTATTTATTTAAAAGACCACACACTAATTTTGTTGCCAAAGGAATAATCGTTGTGTTGTTTAACTTCATAATATATATATACATATATATATTATATATATATATTACAATTTTAATTTTTCCAACCAGATGCTAGATATTTCACTACACATATCATACCTATCGAATTACAATTAAATTTTCATTAACATACATAATGAAACATCAAATATCAAACCTTACCCTTCTTACGTTGATCTTAAAGTCAATTCACTTACTCAATCTCGAGGTTCTGAAATGAGATTGGAATTGATCCCGTAGGATCTTCACGCATCTCTAGTGGTTCAATACTTTGCCATCTTTATTATTGAGCTGACTTGTTATAAATCTGATATATGTAAACACGCAAAATAATAGGGTTTATTTGTTGGGTTTCGAACTCGCGGTACCTCGGGTGGTTGGATATCATAAATTTAATTAAACCATGTTGTACGTTAACTCGTCGGATTCATTCCTCTCGAGACTTTCGTTAATTGCATTTACAGTGATATACAGAATCTAGAGATCACACCACCTATAGGGTGGAGATGATCTAGGGTTTTCGTTCCCGTCACTGGTATTTAAATTGGAATTTCAAGGAGATCAGAGTTCATTTCTTCACGAAATTTTCTGAGAAACCCTCTTACTCTTACATTCCAACATTCAACATGTTCTTTATAGACTTCCCTGTTGGCTTAGCTCATTTTCCAAAGTCTAAGGTAAGGTTACGATTTTATTTTCTAATATCTCTGCTCCGATTTTTTATTTTTTATTTTTTTTCTCTCAGAGTTTCGAATTGTTTTTTCTATAAAATATTGTATTACCTCAGATTATTCGTCTCAGAATTGAGAGAATAGGATTTAAAATCGATTGTCAATTGCATTTCTAACTGTATACTTGTTTTTCTATTATCTCCATGACAGAATAGTAGTTGTACTCATGTCTTGAATCGAATTGTCTATTCTCCTAAATGGATATCGACTTTTGGGTATGAAGGACTCTATTCGTGCATTCTTAGTTATCATTTAAATTTTATATTCCAGTTACGCTCCATACCTTGTATAAAATTTTAATGAAATGTGTTTGTCTTTTTTTATAATTCGGTGAGAAGGAGCTGAACGAGAACTTCTATTAGCGACATCGAAGGTTTCGATGGCCTCTGTTCTACACTTTCAACATTCATTTCCCCAAGTATTAAATCTTCCTTTTTTTTTATTTCTACTCTATCCACATAGTTTGTGTATTCAAATTTTATTTATTTAATATCAATTGAAATGAGACTGAAATGTTAATGTAAATGTTTCTTACTACAGATATGGCATTAATCCCACTTAGCTCTACTATTACGCACAGTTTGATTGTGATAGGATACTTCTTCGACCCTAACATAGTTTTCTTTTCTCAGGTTGGTGACTATGTATTCGTGACATGAATGCTTCTTTCAGTTGCTTGTTTTATTCCTCTCGGAAATGCGTTGTCAAACCCTTTGAAAGTTGTACATTTCATTTTTTTTTGGCTCATCCGCACAACTCAATTTTAGGAACTACATATTAAGTTTTTAAATTGACTGTGTTGTAAATCATTAATTTATGGACTGAACTATTATTTTTTTCATAACTCTTCACTTTTCATTTACTATAACTTGGTTTTCTATCAGGAACCCAGAACATGAATTTCTAGCAATAATTTTTATAAATACTATCAGAGAAAATTTGATTGCTAACTCAGTATTGTTATGAATTTGTTTTTAGTGTCAATATTTCAGCTTCCCCTTTCTTCTTTAATGATTAAAATAGGATAAAGCCCTAATTGGAATAGAGCTTTGTTTGAAATTCTTACAGGGTTAAACTGTAAATCTCTTTTATTCAACTATGTTTACTGTTAGAAATTTGTAAAAGAGTACACTTAGATGAAAGAAACTATGGAGTTTAAAAAGGGGAAATTTCATAAATTTGAAGCTCTGATTTATATTTATTTAAACTCTTTCTGAAAAAATTTCACAGTTTTTCTCCGTTCATAGAAATGCAAATATTTAATATGATTACATTAGGAGTATAATTTTCTTGTATATAAAATCTTCTCTGCTGTGTATCTGGCCTATCAGAATATGTTTATTTTTAAGGTCTATTATTTTTAGTACTACTCTTACCAGCAGACAATATTTTATTTTAAGCTAGGTGTGCTTTTTCTGCTAGCTTACCCAACTACCTATCTTATTTGGCATTTCAAAAATATATTTAATTCTGTTTAATTTAATCATTCTGTGTAGAATAGCTTTAATAATCAACATTATTTCTTCTAATACTCTCATTCTAAAGTTTCATATGCTGTATCTGTTTACCTTAATATATATATATATATATATATATATATATATATATATATATTTATATATTTCTGCAAATTTCTGAAGAGCAAACTTTTATTTTCTAATTGTATTCACAATTTTATGCTGCAGAACATTGAAATTATTCTATATATATATTTAAATGTTGTATTTTTCCTATTCAGATTTACATAGCTAGCAACAAGTTTTAAATCCTAGTTGTATACTTCAACAAATTTTCTGCATGCTACAGTATGATCCATAATATTAAATCTCTAAATTTGATATACAATTTTCCACTACATCAATTATAAATCATATTTTTATTTTTCTCTTTAGGATACCTATCCCTAGATCCAAACCTTCTATGTTTTCAACATTCTCGGAGATTGTTCCTGCTAGATTTTTCCCATTCTATCATACATTCTAAAATTCATCCACAAAATTTAGTTTGTTAAATGTAGTCATTACTCATCCTTTAATAACTCTAGATTTCAGCTAGTATTATCACAATGCAAAATATTTCAGTACAAGTTTAGAAAAATTAGTTTTTTTGTCACATAAATTTGCCACTTTGAGAGATAATGTTTTCTATTTGTTTTGGTATAAATATTTTCTAGGACAAGAGATAAAGAATATATTCCTAACTCTAATCTTATCTCCTTTGAGATTTTTATACATAATTAATGTCACTTATACGTTAACTCAAAACTACAGTTAAAGAGTTTTTGAATTTCTTTCAATGTTATAATTTATTTTTACTCTTCTTATGTCTATATTACTTTAGAACACAGAAGTAGATTAAAGTTATATAATTTTTTTTGGGTGAACAATATCTCCAGATTTAAACCACTATCAGGTTTAGAGATTCTGGTTGATATTTCCCAGCAAATTCTATTCCTACAACTACACAGATTTTTGAGGATCATTTCTTCTAATAAAATCTGTTAAATGTAAGGAATTTCATATCTACAGCACAAGAATATAATACCTTCCAGCCAAATAAAAAGTTAAAATTTTAGAATACAT
This sequence comes from Pinus albicaulis, assembly GCA_034641835.2. Lineage (NCBI taxonomy): Eukaryota > Viridiplantae > Streptophyta > Pinopsida > Pinales > Pinaceae > Pinus > Pinus albicaulis. Next base: position 505,678,657 of record CM076579.1, read on the forward strand.
TACACGACATAATTTTGTTTGTTAGGTGTGCATACCACTTCTTCCTATGACCAGTCCTCCGAACCTTAGAGTTGTTATATCTCTAGAACTCACCCCCGAGCAGAGATCCTTCAAGGACAAACTAAACCCAGTCTGTTCTGTAGAATATTACTTAAGCTATGCTTTCCCCAAGCGTGTTTCTAAATTTTGTGTCCAGAAGCTATTCTTCCTTTTTTTCCTAGGCTTCCCTCAATGAGGTACTTTAAAGCTGCTTTCTCTACTTTTCCATATTTTTCACCTCTTCCCAATTATTTTCCTCTTCATTGGGGAATTTAGATTTTTCTCCTTAATATAATTTAGCATTATTCCTTTCAAGTGTTTTTGAAAGGTTTTGGGAAAGTTTTAACCTATCCATATCCTCTTGGATCAAGTTCATGATCTCTTTTCTCATTTTGGTCATAGTGCACACATAATACTTCATTTTATTTTTATAAATAAATAATTAAACAAAATCCACAAAATAATTCTCCATTGGGGTCCACTTCCCTTTGGATTTTTTTTTCTAATGTCTAACTCAAAAGTATAGAAACTTGGGGTGTTACAAAAACATATTTTTGAGACCAATAGTGTTATCATGCCATGGGAGCTAGAAGATAATGAGGGTGAGCATGAGAACCAAAGTGATATGGTCATGTGTTATTTCATCAATATTTATACTTTTTAAGATGGGTTTTTCAAAACATTATAATATGTATATTGAATTAATTTTTAATTTGCATTACATTAATGTTAAAATCAATATTTCACTTGATAATTTGCGATTATGTTGATCTAAAAAACAATGGCGTATTGTATAAATTAGTTATCTTTTTTTGTATCTAAGATCATAATAAAATCATGATAATTCTAAAGTACCTGAATTTATTTTCATTATTTTCTAAACTTTATTATGTGACAATAATTCATATTATTCTAGATCTACTATTTTATAATTATTTAAAATTTTGCAAATTTACAAATTTAAAACTTTTAATAAAATTATTTTACATTAATACAATTAAAATTTTACAAATATTTTAGATACAATTAGAATTAGAATTAGAATTACAATTTTATAATTTCACATACAATTACAATTAAAATTACAGTTACAATTTCAGAGTTTTACATACAATTAGAATTACAAATATTACAATTTTATAATATCATGATCATTTAATATTAAATTAATTAATAAACATCACATTCATGATAACCATCATATAAGCATCATATTTGACTAAAAAACACATTCAAAATCGCTAACATCATCTTGATCATGATCATCTAACAAAACACAGTTAACATTATATATTTGCAATTATGCTGATCTCAAAAACAATGGCGTACTGTATAAATTAGTTTTTTTTTTGTATCTAAGATCATAATAAAATAATGATAATTCTAAAGTACATGAATTTATTTGCGTTATTTTCTAAACTTTATTATGTTACAATACTTTATATTATTCTAGATCTATTATTTTATAATTATTTAAAATTTTACAAATTTACCTATTTAAAATTTTTATTAAAATTATTTCACATTAATACAATTAAAATTTTACAAATATTTTACATAGAATTAGAATTAGAATTACAATAACAATTTTACAATTTCACATACAATTACAATTAAAATTATAGTTACAATTTTAGAATTTTACATACAATTGGAATTACAAATATTACAATTTTATAATGTCATGATCATTTAATATTAAATTAATTAATAAACATCACGTTCATGATAACCATCATACAAACATCATATTTGACTAAAAAACGCATTCAAAATCACTAACATCATCCTGATCATGATCATCTAACAAAACACAATTAACATTATATATTAACATCATCACAACACAAACATCAAATATACATGTCATGTCAAATAACTCATGCTATCGCATACACATCTATCTGCAAGCTGCACAGTAAATGAACATATCTAACATGACCTAACAATATACACATAATGATGATCACCAACATGTAAATTAAGTACAACTGCAACATGAACATAAAATACATGGAAAATATATATATATATAAAGTAAATAATGTAAAAAATATATAACTGTAATATAAATTTCATGGATCAGGTAGTGGTACAATATGAAATATACCAAAGCTAGTCGAGGCCTACTCAGTCAATAGTGCGGCCTTGATGGTTGATGGTCCAGCCAGCTCATGATCATGAGTACTATTGGAAGATGCAAGCTGCTGACTGGACGTGGCCAGTGGTCCAGTCTGATCTCCATGATGATTATTTCTAGATGTTAGTTGAGGCTGCTCATCTGGCGCGGCGTGAGGTGAACGATCATGAGATGATAAGTCACTCCTCGTGGACTATCAATCACTTGCATCTCGACCACACCTATAACGTGCAATGGTCCTTCTCAGCCACGTAACTAAGGCCGTAGCTCCTACCACATTCCCCATCAGTCTGTACATGTCACGTGACATGCCTCTCCACATCTGTAACATCCTACCATCAGCTTGTATGTCTCTCATATGATCAGACCTGATGCTCGCCTCAATAATAAATGTAGTGAGTTGGTTGCCCAACTCCATCCTATATCTACTATGAAGCTGTCCCTGATCTTCATTAGGGACCACACCTAGATCATGTGGTCTTGATGACATGTCCTCTCCATCAAAAGACCCAATGTATACAAAATATATACAAGTACACAAAAACAATTAGATAATTTCTTTACACAATTTAATAAAAACAAGTTAGAGAACATGTTAGAATGAATTTAAATAAAATAGTAATATTACCTCTATCATCTAGTGCCTCATCAACTGTGAAGATGATTTTGTCACACCCTCGCTAATCCAAACCCGCATAAGGACAGGGGACCATAATGAAAATATGCTCGTCAACACTAACTAGCAACTCCAGTGCATCATTCAATATCCTTGCTAGAAACACAGTCTCACCCCTCTTGGGCATCATCTGTCCCCACATGTGTATCCATGCCTTGACCATTAGCCTATGAGGCTATCAAACAAAGGTAGGCCTCATGTCTCGAAACCTCTAAAAAATAAAAATAAAAATTTCTGAAGCAAAAGGGAAGTAGACCCTCCCTTCTGCATGAGCACGACATCTATCTAAGGCTGTACATAAATGCTGCAAAATAATGGCAAACCACCTGACAAGTCATGGCTCTTGTACAAAAGAATCAACATAATATAGAAGCGAGCGACTAATTCGTTTCCCATCAATGTTGTTGTGTTAAATGGTCGAAATGAGAAGTGAGAGGAACTGCACCTCCTCACTACCAAATGCACCAATACATAACTGACCTTTAGCGACTTGAAAATTTGAAGGAGATAGTACTAATGCTCCAATGTATCTCTGGGAGTACACTAACTGACTCCCTTCTACATATCCATCTGGAACCTTTTGGTACAAGGGAAAATCCACCCCTCTCCTTGATAGCCTTGTAATGAAATATATATAATCCTCAGTGAGCATGTACCACTGGTTACAACAAACCTGAAAAGCCTATTCGTGGGCATTCCACCTTTAGATAAGATGTCTCAAAAACAAACCATGGCCCTTTAGGGAAGTATCCTCCTCATAGAAGTTGAGGAGGCCTGACTGCCTTAGGAGCCCCTAGCTAGTTGTTGTAATAGGGTGAGGGTATCCATTTCTCTCCCTCTCTCGTGCCTCCCATAGGCGAAGCATGTTATACTGCTCCTCCTATTATTGTTGTTGTTCCCCCTCTTCTCTCTTTTCACATCTCTGAATGATTAAAATAGTGAATAATTTTCTTTATTAAATGAGACATGTATTTAGAAATATACATATATAATTATTTTTCGAAAAGAAAAAAAAACAATTGGTGCACCATAAAAAATAGTGATGCACCGGTCCCAGTGCGTCTTTTTATGGAGCGCATTGGTGACAGTGCACCAGATAATATGAAACGCATCAGCAACAACACTATAGAAAATTTGTAGCACACCGTTGAATATGTATGGTGTCAAGAGTGCAGTGTGCTGACTAAACTCTACGCCCCAGGGCATATAGTTAAGTTAGTGGACCGACCTCCTACCATCATTACATATTCAACATTGTGGTCTTTTACCAGGCCGCATCTTTGAACCTGAGGAAATACGAAAAGTGGTACGATAAGAAAAATACCCATCCTGGGGTGAATATTTTAGAAAACGCACCATGTTGCCGCTATTCCAATAAGTCGACAGTGCGGCCGAGTAACCGACCACACCACATTTTTTAAAAAAATTTAAATAACACGGTGCGCCTTCAATAGTGCCTTGGAATCGGTGTGTATACTGTTAGCACCGATTTAGCAGGCCGCACTTTTGACCCTGTAAAAATGCAGAATGTGGTGCGATGAGATCATTACGTGCAACGGGGCATATATTTTGATCAACGCACCATATTGCTGCTATTCCACACTATCAACGGTGCGGCCGGGTAAGTGACCATATCACACTTTTTTTTAAATTTTAAAATAACAGAGTGCGCCTATCGGTATTGCCATGGAACCGGTGTGGATACCGTTAGCAGCAGTTGCGGTGCAGCCTATACATTTACAGGCAGTACCACGAACTGGTGCAAGCCGAATGGATTGAATGCACTGCATGACAAATATTTGTTTTTCTTTTAAATATTTAATTTTAAGGTTATTTGAAATTCTAATCCCCTAAAAGGCTTAATTATGAAAAAATAAGAAAAATACCTTTACATTTGGTTGTCGGGGAGGCATATTGGTTGTATATTTTTCAAAAGAAAAATTTCCCACCGTTTTGCAAAATTCAAGCTCGGGATTGGTGGGAAATGCACAGCAGCAGTGCGTGCAATGGGTGCAATGGGAGAACTGATTTCTGAGCAGCTCAGACAAGGATAAATTGCACTAGTGCTTGAGAGGTCTGGAGCACTGACAAAACTGAAAAATGTGGTCTTTTGGCCATAATTTTTTTTTATTTAACCCTATTCCAGTGCACAAGGATTTTATGGGTGCACCGGTGTGGTTGCTTTATACTGTACCGGGTGGTTCCTGTTTTAGCACGCTTTTGTATGATGCACTGGTTCAGAAGAGTTGTAAAGCACAGGTGTGCTATATTAATACAACACATCGGGGGAGTGTGTACAGAGCACATGATGTCTAATGTACCAATGTTTTATGCGCACCGGTGCTTTCTCTTATTGAACGCACTGGTGCAATTTACAATGATAAGCGCACTGGATGAAAAACATCGACAAAAACCTCTACTCGCCAAACTCCTCTAGTAACCTCTAATAGAAACAGATGTATGGGGTATTTTTATAAGGGTTTACTTAACAACATCCACTAGAGGGTCCTTTCCTTGTAGTGTTATGTGTTCAAAAACAATCTCAGACCTAGAAAATTATGTAAAAAGACACCTAGGTTTTGCAGGGAAAAGGATTGGAAAGCTTAGGAGGTTTCTTTTAGTTTGCAGTGGCTCCTAAATTGGTTGAATGATTGAATTACTTTCTTTTTATAAATATTAGCCCAAGCAGTGAGGAATACCTGGAGAAAAATGAAAATTCTGGTTTGCAGAAGGTTTATGAGGCAGTGGAGGTTTTCTAAGGTGTCGTTGGCCTTTATAAAGCTTCAAATCAGGTTCTACAGTGTCTTTTGGCAGCAAAGAGTCTTGAATTCTAGTAAAAGGACTTGAAATAAGGTCGGTTGAGTAATTTGTGATTTGAAATATGTCGAGAGTAGCTCTGTATGTGGAAATTGTAACAGAAAGGTTGAAAAGGCATAATAGGGTGGCATTATTTTTGTTTTAACCAACAATTATTTTAACATTGAATGTGCAGGGTTATTTCAAATGGGAGCGGTATGGATAACGATCAGGAGAAACTGTTTAGTGGTTTTCCCATCAGCTGAAGGTGATCATCAGTATTTTCCTTGAGGATGCGATCGAATGGAATGTTGACACATAGCCAGGAGTAGGGCTCCAAAAACCACTCATTTCACAAGGTTAGGGTATAGTTAAATATTGGATTCTTGTGGATGTGAAAAGGCTTGTCGTTCGTCAGATCTGATGGGTGTTGATCTGACAGCTGGGAGAATGTGATGGAGTATTGGAGATTAAATAAGCATGGGGCTCAGGTTTTAAACCAATGTGATATGTTATATGGATATAAACTATAGTTTTAATGTATTTTTTCGGTGTTTGATATATAACCAATGGGGTTAGGGAAATTTTTATTTCCACGGGGTCGAGAGTTTATGATAAGCAGGGAAATAATAAGTGGGCCCAAATAAATCAAATGTGGGGAGATTAAACTATATTTTATAAATAAAATAGTGGGTTCGGAAATGTATATAAGTGAGGAATTAATATATTTGAGGTTTAAAGGTATATAATGGGAATTAATAAATAAAGTTATTTAAATGATTTAAAATGTTAATAAGTGTAGGATTAAAAATACAGTAAGGATAGTGTTTAAAACTTAATATGGGGGTGGGATTTTCATAAGGGGACACAATATTAACATTTGAAACTTGAAAAATTAGCATAAGTGTATTTACGGGCTATTTAGGAATGAAATGGAAATTAATAAAGGATTTTTAATTTTCCAAAGGAAAATATGCATTTTAACTTAGGAAAAGGGATTTTTTTGTAGGGAGAAATTATTGAACTAAGGGGAAAGAAAAAAAAAGAAGGGGAGCGGGTATTTTTACAAGGGAAGTTAGTAAATGTGAAATTACTAATTTCCGTTATCCTCGCCTTGTGAAAACCGCTTCTGCCTTCCCATCAGCTACCCTAACATTTTTTCTTCATTTCTTTGGGTGCATTTGAGCTTGCAAACGGTTACCATTTTTATTTTAAAAACAAACAATCTAATTATATCCTTATTACTTCCAAGGGCTTATACTAAACTATTGAGCTCCTTATTATTCTCTACCTAGCTACTAATCTGCCAAGATCAAACTGTTTGGCTAGATCTTTATTCTCTATCTATCAACATGAAATTTAAAGCATGAAATGTCAAGATTAAGCAATTTGACCTTCATGGATTTGTGGCATTTTTGACAAGCTACACAGAATATCATTTTACAGTAAAAATTAGTGGCATTTGAATTTGCATCACTTTCATGATCTATTTTTTATCTCTTTTTTTGTTAGGGTTCATTTTTTTTATATTCCTTTTTATCTTTTTTCTTTCATTCCTTTTGATTTTTATTTTAGGACTTTTACCCTCTTTACATTTTTTAATTTTTTCAATATGGGAAAACAATTTTGCAGAAAGAAAAGTATGTACATATTACAAGACTAATCAAAGTCAATTCGAAATTAAGAATCCTATTGTTATAGGACCCTAATAGTGGCTCTGCATGGGGATGGGATTTGCTGATGAAATTTCAAAAACTTTAAGTTCACTAGCCTTGAAATTTGACTGTGATGGCCTTTAAACTATTTTTTGAGTTCTGCATTATTCATACTTATGATATTTTATCTTTCAAATCTTAGGGCCTTCTCTCCGAGCCTCACATTTGCAAGAAAAACATCCAATCCAATCTAAACTCTGCAATTTTATGTACAATGAGCAAAGTAAACAAAATAAACCATTGTTTTTCTGGGGAATAGTAATTCTTCAACATTCTACCATTGATAGGTCTACCTGGCAGATCTGATCCATCCAACTCCTTCAAAAATAATGCATTGTTACCTCTATAACCATAAATAACATACAGACCTTTCCATAGGAAATAAAATTTACCATGTTTTCCTTTCTCTTCTCTCCTGGAATGCCACTTAAGAACTTTTTCACCTATGTAAAAGTCATCATCCTTAGTATTTTTTTCAAATATATTTTTAATATTATCATGGACACCTTAAGACTTCAGATAGACTTCCTCCCTGGTTTGTTGCAAGTGTATGGTGTGGTTTATCCTTCTTTGGATATCATTGGTTTCTACTTGCAATTATTGGATCATATTCATCACTCGCACTCCTAAAGAGGATGGAAAAACAACATCAATCCCATATACAAGCTAATAAGGGGATGTACCAATGGACTTATTTGTGTTGAGTTTGTCTGCCCATAAGGAATTAATTAACCTTTTGTTCTAGGTATTTTTATTGTCTTCTAGTGGTTTCTTGATGATATTAACAAAGTTTTTATTAGAGGATTCAACAAGTAGATTACCTTGAGGGTAATAGGAAGTGGAATGGCCAAGGCTAATGTGGTATTTGTTATAGAATTCAATCATCTTTTTAGACTTGAAAGCAGCTGCATTATTAGTAATGATCTTTTCAAGGCATCCAAATCTAGACAATATATTATTTTGTAGGGATGAGATTTGATAGAATCAATGGCTTGCCTAGAAGGAATGACATCTATCCACTTGGTGAAATATTCTTTGGCTGACAAAATCTATTTGTGTTGGGTTGAAGAGGGTGGGTGAATTTCACAAATGAAGTCTAAACCCCCTTAATAAAAAGGAATTTATGTGGAGATGGGCTTAAGGGGTAAAGGTAGTAGTTTTTTCTTCCCTTCAAAGATCTGGTATTTTTTACTGGAGATCACATACTCTCTTACCTCTGAAAAAAGTGTAGGTTATTAAAAACCATCCCTCAAGATTTTATTTGTAGTTGACTTCCATTAAAGGTGTCCTCTACAATTACCTGCATGAAATTCTTCCATAACTTTATCATCTTCATCTTTAAGAAAAAAATTCAATAAAATGACATCATGATCTTTCCAAAACATGGCATTATCTATGATACAAAATTTCAGTGCCTTTAACTATAAAAATCTAGCTTTAGTTCTTGGAAATCCAGGAGAAGCTTGTAAGTTTAGTAATACAAATATGATATCTACATACCATGGTGAATATGGAAAGGCTTCACTGATCTATGGAGTCACCATCTCTTCCTGGTCATATAATTAGGTGGTAAAATTTATATCTAAGGCATGAAAATTTGATTCAGCCATGATGTTGGCTAAACATTGACCTTTAATGAGTTTCATGGGCTTAATTTCCATGTCTATTCAAAAATTTTGGCAATCCATTTGCCTATCTTACCATCAAGACCATTCTGAGTCAGGACTACTGAATTTGGAACATAAGAAATGGTGTGTGAATACAAGATGTACACTCTAAAGTCCTTGACAGCCTTCAATAAATCTAGTGCCTACTTTTCCATTATGTTATACTTTAAAGTGGCATCTCTTAGTGATTTTATGAAAAAAACAATGGGCTATTCATAGCCCTGATCATTCTTCCGCAGTAAAACTACAACAGTAGTATGTTTTGAAACAAAAGGAAAAATAATAAAATATTTTTTGAAATCAAGACTTATTAGGACTGGTGTTCTTGTAAGGTCTTGTTTGATTGATTCAAAGGATTGTTTGACCTCTACTGTCCATTTAAGTGTTGAGCCTTTATTTAATATCTTATTGATTTCTCTAGTTATTTTTGCTAAGTTTGAAATGAATCTTATGAGAAAATTGATTTTACCTAGGAAAGCCTGTAATTCCTTAATATTCCTAGGATGGCTTATGTTCAAAATGGCCTCTATTCTAGCTGGGTCTATCCTAATTCCCCCTTTATATATTATATGCCCTAATATTTTTCCTTCTTTAATTCCAAAGAGAGTTTTTTTGGGATTCAAATAAATACCAAATTTCCTGCATTTGATAAACACTTATCTCAGATGATCTAGATGTTCATTCTCAATTTTTGAAAATACAATTATATCATCTAGATAAATGACAAGAAAATCGTGAATTTCCTTGGAAAAAGTTATATCCATAGCTCTTTGGAAAGTGGCTCCTGCATTTATTAATTGAAAAGGCATTTTCAAATAAATGAAAGTGCCCCAAGGAATAGTGAATGTTGTCTTTGGTTGGCCTTCTCGCTGAAATAAAATCTGGTTGTACCTAGAGAATCCATCAAGAAATGAAATCCTAGATGAACCAGCCACCCTCCGTAAAATATGATCCATATTAGGAAGAGGGTAGTTACCTTTTAGGGACACCTTATTTATGTTTTGGAAATTAACACAAAGTTTGGTTTCCCCTGATTTCTTCCTAGTGGGAACTAAGTTTGAAACCCAATCAGAATATCTAATAGGTGCAATTATCTGAGCTTCATACATTCACTTTACCTCTTTTTCAATTCAGGCATTGAAACTGTATTGATTCTTCTAAGCTTATGTTTAAAAGGTTATTGATATTATTTGATACATATTTTGTGTTGTATTATGTTAGTTTCATAATATTTTAAGTCTTCGTAACTCCATGCAAATACATCCTAAATTTATTTAAAAAGAGCTATATATTTCATTCTTTCATCTTGAGGTAATGATTTGGAAAGTTTAATGATTTTTGGCCTTTTTTATGTTCCTATATTGTATTCTTCTATATCTGATCTTAATGGTTCCATCTTCGGTTTTCTTGCAACTTCATTTGAATCAAAAATATTTTCTAATGGGGTTAATCCCTTAAGTAAAAATTTATTCTTAGGGTTTAAAATTTCAGAATCATCATCTGCTAATTCTTCAGTTTCTACCTTTTCTAGTTTATCTAATTCTACTTGAGTGAATTTAGTGGGTTCAATGAAATCTAAATTATTTATATCTATATCATTGTTTATTTTATCATGTACTATACAATCTGTATCTATGTTACAGTTCTGGAATTCACCCTCAGCATTCATAAAACGATAGATTTGAGTATCCTGTGAAACATTTTGCCAATATTTTAAGTTGTTTGGTATAGTAGACATGTGTCTTACCTCTGTTGTATATTAATGATTTGGTTGAAAAGGCAGATTACAGGTACTAGCAAAAGTTGCTAAACTGTGTGCCTGTATGTTCTGTTTTCTAGGAATTATAGCAAAGTCACATTCAAGAAATTCTTTGATCAGATCTAAATTTGTTTCTCTACATTGGCTTAATCTAGTATTATATACAGAATATTCTCCTCTAATTTGTTTTAGACTTAAATCAGAGTCTCCCATGATAGAAACTATTTTGCCTCCTAAATTTCTAACAATCTGCAGTCCTAAGATTAGAGGTTCATACTCTCCCATGTTGTTTGTAAATTTGAAGTTTAACCTAAAGGCATGACATTATGAATGATTGTTTTCCATGTTATGAATCTAAAATCCTACTCCTGCTCCTAATTTTTTTCATTGATACATGAAAGTATAGGTGCCACATTGATTCATGAAATATGTTCTCACTGTTTGGGTATTTATTTTTTTGTTTTAATTTTTCTGTTTTTCTCTATGCCTATTTCGGAATTACATAAAATGAAATAGTCCATATCAGCAGGTGTATAATAAATAATAGTTTTGAGGTCTTTCTACACTACTAACCATGTACTTCATTAGAGTCTCTCAGTAAATTTTCTTGGGTTGACCAAATACTGAAATAGTGGCATAAGCCATGTCTAGTTGTAGAGATCATTGCAATTTTTCTCCCCATGAGCAAGATAACAACATTCAATGTTTTGGATGGATGTCATCTACTACAATATCCATGACTATACCTTTTCTAGGGTATTGGACTACATTCACACATAAATCTTTGATTAAGCCTACACATTTCACTGTACCGTAATCAAATGGGAAAAGACCTTTATAAGGTCTAGTGATGTCTAAATTCAAGGTTTCCATAATTCCTTTTGGCATTAAATTATGTGAGGCTCCTCAATATAGCATAGAATTATGTAAAATTTGATCATGAATAGTCAAACTAATGTATAAAGGAGGAGCTCATCCTTGGTGTTCTTTGTTTACCTCAGGACCAAATATTAGTTTTGGTTGGTCATCACTCAAATTAACAGAGTATTCTCCTTCATTCATGTTTAATGTGCCAATGATATGTGATTTGTATAAATCATGCTTTACCAATTATGTTAAAGGAATTGGCATCTTGAATTTGGAAATTTCAGTTTTAATGTTAAATGGTGCTTATGTTTTTCCTAACTAAATGACTTCTTCTTTACTAAATGCAGTTTGAGTGTGTTTCTCTTCTTTTTCTACAGTTGTTTTTTTATTTTTTGTTTGTGTTTCCACTGTTTTACTATTTTTTATATTCTTTTCAGTGACAGTTTGAGTTGAAGTGGTCACTTTGGAAGTTTTGGAAGTTTCAGAAATTGTTTTGGCAGTAGTTGTTTTAGGATCAGTTGATTTTGGATCAGCACCAGATGTTTTTGGATTAGATAAAGTTTTAGTAGAAGAAGTGTTTTTAGCAGAGGCTCTTGTTTTAGCAAAAAAAAATTTTTGAGGACCAACTGGTGTTTGAAAAACAATATCTGTAATGTCTACAATCTAAGGATTTGGTGCAATTTTTGGACTAGAAATTTTCTGATTAGGATTTGAATTTTTCTGAATTGAACTAGAGTTTTGTTGGGTTTCCCTAGAAGGAATTTGCAGTACTTTGGCTGTAGGAGCTTCTATTGTTTACTTTGTTTCAGTTTGAGTAGATTTCTTAGTAGGGGCTTCTACATTTTTCTTGCTCCTAAGGTTATATTACTTCTAAACTTCATTAATGGAAAACTCATAACCTTTCTTATTATCGAAAGGCTCCCCAGATTCTAACTATAATTGTTTTAATTCATATAATTCATGTTCTTATTGTTTAAGAAAAATGGTATTATCATCATTAATTCCCATTAGATTAATCTTAGTGTCTTCATCATCTTTGTTTTGGTGAAAAATCTCAGCATAGTTCTCTTGGAATGGTGGTCTAATTGTTTGATGAGGTGTTGATTCTCTAGATTTACCAATGTTGGTGGTTTTTCTAAAGTTGGGATTTATTATTTGAGGTCATCATTGTTGATTATCCCAATGTGGTTTTATTCCCATACTTTCTATTCTATCCATAATTTTCACCATGGATTTTGCTAAACTATCTATTTTGCTATTCGATGTAGATTTTCCCTCTTTTATTTTTACACTTCTTTCATTTCTCATTATTTCTCTCTTGGCTAAGAAATTGGCTTCTACACTAACTGCTATGTTTTTCATTTGTTCTATTGTTTCTAGGTTCCTTTCCCTTAATTGGTATGACATATCCATATCAAAACCATTAGGAAATTTATGTAAAGCTAGATCTGGTGGGGGTTTAATATTTACTAGAATGGCATTGTAGATACTATTGAATCTAGTGCAATAGTCTTGAACTTACTTATTAGGTCCTATTTTTATGCGTTCATATTCAGACATAATTCGTAATGGATTCTTCTTTTTCTCCCATCTACTGATAAACAATCTATGGAAGGCTTCTAAATCAGCAATATGATTTACAGGTAAAGCTTTAAACCATTTTTTACTTCTCCAACTAAATTTTGGGAAAACAGTCTCATTTGGATATCAGATTCATCAATTTCATGTATTTCAAAATAGTGCATCATTTTTTTAACATGTTGTTGTGCAGTGTATTAACTAGTTCCATCAAATTGAGGTATTTTGCTTTGATAATCTTGGGGCATGTTATGTAACTGCCCTGGGAGAACCAAAGGAGCATATATGGCAGCCATACCTAAGATTATGGTTGGACTAGGAGGTAAATGTGTGGTGATTGGTGTTGAGGTTGAGATACTTGCAGATGATGCTGGTACACTAGAAGATGTACTTCGAAATGTGGTTGAAGTGCTTGAAAATGCAGCACCAGTGCTAGAAGATGAACTTGTAATATTTGGGGATGGAAATAAAAGTCTAGGTTGTAGAAGAAGCTTAGGCATGAAGGATTCTGTGGAATGAGGTGTAGTGGAAATAATAGATGAGGTGGTACTAAATAAATTTGAATTTGCATACCCTAAATTACCGGTAGAAGGCTTAAGGGTATAGGCAGATATAGTCGTCAGTTCATGTGAATGTTGAAAATAATTTTCATCAATTTCCTATCAAAGTTGTGGTTAAAACATCAAGTTTATCATAAACTTCTAGGGATTTTGCGTCTGAATCAAGTGAAATAGTTTCCTTCGCACTTTCAATAAATGAAATGAAATCAAGATATATTACACTATTATATATGTCACTTTCTGATTTTGTTTTAAACAAAAATTTCTCAAAAGCTAAATTAAATACAATGTCTTGTAAACTTGATAATTTATTGGAAAGATAATTTTCCTTGATCAATGATTTTTTATTACCTAAACTTTCTACTTTTTTATTTTTCTTTAAAATTATGTCACGATTATCAACTATTACAGCAGGTTTTGGATCTGGATTAGACCTGGTATAGTAGACTCTTCTAGAAATTTCTGTTTTTAATGAAAATTTTACTCACAACCCTTTAAAACAATCTTAAGGTGAAAAGATAAGTAAAAGTATTTCCTTTAAGATTAATTTTAAACATTGAGGACTGGTTATTTAGGTAGTATGGTCACCAGAATGTTATCACTCGAATAATTCTCAAGGGTTGTGTATATTTTAGTTTAAAAATATTAGAGGTAACCACAAACCTACTTTTAAGCCTTAGGATCTAGCCTTCCTAATGCTCAGAGAGGGATCTCTCTATATGATTTATCTTTGTTGATTTTAGTTTATTTTAGGCTAGTTATATAGGATTATTTGGGATTTGATTTTGAGTTTGGTTTCCTGGTGGAATTACTACTTAAGATGGATATATGTAGGTTTGAATTCCATTGGGATAATGGAGTCAATGTATCAAGTAGTAGGACAAAATCAAGGTCAAAAGGAAATTTTCACAGGGCAATATAGCCGAGTCAATTCAGATCTTCAGGTTGAATGGTGAAATGGTTTTAATCGGGATCAGAGAGAAGTTAAGGATTCTCAGATCCGAATAATGAGTGAGAAGGTAGGAGGTAAATCGAAAATAGGGAGCAATTAATAATTCCCTAGTATAGATATCAACATAAAACATTTAAATGATAAAGAGTTCAAGACATTGTGTAATTAAAGATATTCTATAATAACATTCTTGTTATATCATTTAGATTAAGAAAACATATAAGAATGTGAAAAACATAAGAAATTGACAAAGAACAAGTGAATGTAATTCACTAAATTTTCTCAATACATTAATCCTGTAATATGGTGCTTTGCTAATTTATCCAGTGAGTTAGATTGAAAATGAGACAAGGAACCCTCAAATTTCAGCTCAGTACAACTATAGAAATATTTAGCAATTCATCCACCCTCAATACTTTGAAATGAGAAGCATTTATAAAAAAAATTACTAAGAATATCCTAAAACAAACTGAGGAATATTCATGGAAAATTAAATATATTCATGCAAGAAGATAGAGACAACTATCTAACTAATGCAACATGTCCCTTCTTTTATTGAATTTATTGTTTCGTTGTCTTTGATTTTTTGCTGATTTATCTCTTTGTTGTTTGCTCAACTAAGGTTGTTTGTTAGGCAGTGGAGTGTCCTTTATGTTGGAAATATTTCACTCTGGTTTATCATCTCTAATTTGAATTTAACTCTGAATTTCTCCTGATAAAATCTAACTCTGATTTTCTTTAGCTATCTCTGTTTTCACTTGAAACTGTCATAGTTGTTTTTAACCTTTTGGCTGCTTTGTTAACTGTTTTATCTCCATATTAAATCAGTCAAATTTTCCCAGTCCTCTGTATTTCGTAATTTTGATGTTCACCATTCTTCTAAATATTTCATTTTCCTCTGTATATTTTTAAAATGTAGGCTTTTTGACCAATAAGTATTTTACCTCATGTTGCAGGTAAAAAAGATTTTCAAAATTCTTGTAGAGAACTTTCCCTGTTGGAACTACTTGTGAAGAAGGAAGGTTAGCTTGATGCTTGGCTACTTCTCTCATTTTCTTATCATAATCCTCTTGTTTCATCAATTTTTCATGAATAACAAGAGGATTTGGAAGGCCTTTCTGCCTCATAATGTCAATGTTCATCATAAATCTAGTTATGGCAACCTCCATGTTCTAACAATTTTCTTCTAGCTGAATCATTAAATTCATTTTTTAAATTACCTTATTGACTTCAAGAATGGTATCTGTTCTGTCACTAATACAAATCTATTCTAGTTCTTTCTTATTCTTGGAATTGACAAATTTGATGATTTCACTATCCTCTTCAAGTTTCTTACCATGTTCTTATTTGATCTTTTGGATGGCTTCTCCTGCTGCTTTGATAAGATCTTTCTTTTCATAAATAACCTGGATTGATGGCCAAATATCATTGATAGATTCAATGATATTGGCCCAAAAATGTTGCTTTCCTTGTGCCATTCGTTGTTAGATGTTTCTCTAGTTTCTGCAATTTCTTTGTCAATCTGTTTGTTTTTTGTACTTCAGTTTTATGCACAACCTATGCTAGTTTCTTCTCATCGTCCAGAATTTTCAGTCGTTCTTTAATTCTGTTAGTTTCATTTATCTGAATGGAAATTTCTTGCATTGCTTTAACTAACTTACCTGCTTCATCATTTGACTATACTGTTGATGTAGATGACTCTATCACTGAAGTAGTAGCTTATGTGATAGGAAGCATTGTAGCCATTGGAAATTTAGGGGCCAATGATTTTTCTAATATAGAAGCCACATCTATTGTGACTACAAGAATAACAGTGACAGGGATTTCTTTTGATCTTTCCTTTTTCTCCTACACTAGCTTATCCATTTCATTTTCCATTTCTTTTAATTGGGAAATTAACTAAAGAATGAGATTCATCATCTCATATTTTTTGTTTTCATCCTGTAATACTTCATTTTCTTGAGGATGTTCAGTAAGAGGTAATTTGAGTTTCTTCTTTAATGTAGCAATGTCTACATTTTTATTCTTTATTATTTCATCTGCAACTTTGACATTTGTTGGATCATATCCGACTTAAATAATCAAATATTCCAGTGATTTGATTATGTTATCCTTAGCCTGTGAAGATGCCTTTTCTAATCTGAGCTGATCTCTAATGTTCCCTAGAGTGTTTTGGAGCTTCTGTACACTCATGGTTTTATTTGTCATTGTAGAATACAACATTTCACCAGCTTTTTTATGAAATTATATTTGGTCAATTGGATGAATATCTGATGCTTGAACTTCATATGATGTATTTTTATAATCCGCTGATGATTTGGGAGGTTTTCCTGTAAGTTGTAGGAAGGTCATATGAATCTTCCTGGTCTTGTAATGAAATGCAGAAAACAGTCTGCTTTGGTCACTCGGTGAATGCTTCCAATATTGGTTATATGTATCAGCTTTTAATCTCTCATTTCTTAGCTTGATTTCTTTATATTTTTGCATGATATACTACTCTTTCTATGCTAGTTTTCTAGATGAACACACTTCAACACTATTCTATTTCTGAATCAATTGAGTGTTTGAAGTTGAGGGCTGATGTGTCTCTTAAGAAAAAACAAGAGGAGCATTGTCTTTCACTACTGCATTAGTATCAATTACTTCAATTGTTTCCATTTCCTCATTTAATGGATTTAATTAAGGTTTATTCCTATAAGTAAATTTAAATTTAGTTTTAGTGGTAGTTTCAGCAGTGTATGATTCTTCTTCTCTAATTCTTTTTTAGTTTCTATCATCTTGTGCTAGAGTTTGCAAGATTTGGCTAGTATCACCTTGCTTCTCTGCCTCTCTCAAAGTGTTCTCCAACCATTTAGATTGACTGGAGTATTTATCAGTGTTTGGTTTTTTCTTATGTACATAAGGAGTTAATTTTCATTTAATCCTTAGTTTTCTTATTACACCTATAGGATCAAAATACCATTCAAAACTTTGACTGAATTTAAACTCCTGCAAATACCTTTCTGCTTGTGGACCAATATCTCTACTTTTACAAATAAAATAACCAATTTAACTTTTTATTTTAAACCATGTCCTCTTTTTGGACACCAATAAATTTATTTCATCGGAATTAAGGATCTGCCTGATATATTCAAGGGAAAACAACCTCATTGGGAGGTATTTGGGAAGCTTATTTGCAATAATATTAGATCCATATACCCTAATCTCTGTATGGTTTTGATACAAGTACCAATGTCTCGTCCTAATATGCTCTGGTAACTGTAATACCTTCTTAATTTCCTCACTGATTCTTGGTTGATTACTGTTGTTCAAAATGTTGACCATAGGACGAATGAAAGAATCAATGAATTCTGTGTAGGTGGACTGTTTGGAGTATTTTCTAATAATTGAAGTCCAAAATATAACTAACTATGGGTTACCTTCAAAATCAAGATTTTGAAGGTTGATGGAAAATTTATCAAACCCAATGTACAAAAATATGTGGAATAAAACTGAGGAATACTTGAAGACACCTTCCTCAGGCATTTTTACCAAATGTTTAAGAATAATATCAGCAAAGTACTGGGAGAAATTAAAAATCGTAGCAGGAGGTTTTCCAAGCGTGAAAGTAGACAGGAAACCCATGATTGAAGCATCAACATTCTCATCAGTAAAATAACCCAAAATGCAGGACAACATTGTGATGATGTGTGTGGTTCTCTCAGAAAATATTGTAGATGGGTAAGGAGGATTTGTCTTGGGAGTCTCTACTAATGAAGGCATGAAATTTTGGAATATATAGAACCTCTTGGGGAAGTTTAGATTTAGATACAATTGGCTAAGGTTCTCAATGGACAAAGGGGTTTCATCTGGCCTAGGTTGGATATATAGCATTTGGTTGATTGAATCAACTGTGACAGTGAATATAATTTCTTTTCCAGGGGTTATTAGGGCTCTGTAGTCAAGGAAATAGAAATATTGATAGAGACTAATCACTTCTGGGCAATGGAAAGTAAGTGAGAGAACATACCTTGGAAAATTATACTCCCAAATGAAAACCTCATCTACTTGATCTATGGATTTTTCATGGCTCAAGAAATGGAGCTCTAGAAGGTTAAACTCAATGACTATGTCATTAATTTTAAATTCTATATCTTCTATAGGAGTATGTTCCACATCTAAAAATAGAGGGTGTAGAGGATTTACAGTTACAATACTTTTGAAAGCCATTTTTTTGTTAATTTTACTCAATTGATTAATCTTTGGTTCAAGAAATAGACTCTAGCCTCTTAGGAATGTTGTGAAAGATTTTTACAATGTCCAGAAGTGTTTAAGAGGAAATAGGGAATTTTCCTCTTGTCTACAATGGTATAAACTGATTCAATTGATCAAATTATATTCTTTCTGTGTTCAAAAACAATCCCAGACCTAGGAAATTTTGTAAAAGGACACGTAGGGTCTATATAAAAAAGGATTGGAAGGCTCAGGAGGTTTATTTTAGTTTGCAGAGGCTCCTAAATTGGTTCAATGTGAATTACTTTATTAATGTAAGTATTGGCATGAGCACTGAGGAATACCTGGAGAAAAATGAAAATTCTATTTTGCAAAAGGTTTATGAGGCAGCAGAGGTTCTCTAAGGCATCGCTAGTCTTTATAAATCTTGAAATTAGGTTCTCCAGTGCCATTTGACAGCAAAGAGTGTAGAATTCTAGTAAAAGGACTTGAAATAAGGTCGTTTGAGTAATTTGTGCTTTGAAATAGGTCGAGAGTAGTTTTGTATGCAGAAATTGTAACAGAAAGGGTGAAAATGCATAATAGGGTGGTTTTCTTTGTGTTTTAACCAATAATGATTTTAACATTGAATGTGCAGTGTTATTTAAAATGAGAGTGGCATGAATAACGGTAAGGAGAAACCGTTTACTAGTTTTCGCATCGGCTGAAGGTGGTCAACAATATTTTTCTTGAGGATGCAATCGAGTGGAATGTCGACACATAGCCAAGAGCAGTGCTCTGAAAACCACGCATTTCGCAAGGTTAGGTTATAGTTAAAGATTAGATGCTCAGCGATGTAAAAAGGCTTGTCAGTCATCAAATCTAATGGGTATTGATCTGATGGCTGGGCGAATGTGATGGATTTTTTGGGATTGGATAAGCGTGGGGCATGATTTTTAAACCAATGTGATATGTTATATGCATATAAACTATGATAGTAATTTATTTTTTCATGTTTTGATATATAACCAATGGGGTTAGGGAAACTGTTATTTTCATGGGGTCAAGAGTTTATCATAGGTGGGGAAATAATAAGTGGGCCCAAATAAATCAAATGTGGGGGAATTAAAATATAGTTTATAAATAAAATAATGGGATGGGAAATGTATATAAGTGAGGAATTAATATATATATGGTTTAAAAGGTACATAATGGGAATTAATAAATAAATTTAGTTAAATGATTTAAAATGTTAATAAGTGCATGATTAAAAATACACCAAGGATAGTGTTTAAAACTTAATATGACAGTGGGATTTTCATAATGGGACCCAATATTGATATTTTAAACTTGAAAAGTTTGGATAAGTGGATTTAGGGGGTATTTATGAATGAAATGGAAATTAATAAAGGATTTTTACTTTTCCAAAGGAAAATATGCATTTTAACCTAGAAAAAGGGATTTTTTGCAGGGGAGAAAGAGTAAAGTAAGGGGAAAGAATAAAAATGAAGGGGAAAGGGTATTTTTACAAGGGAAATTATTTTTAAGGGAAGTTAGTAAATATGAAATGAATAATTTCTACTATACATACCTTGTGAAAACTGCTTTTGCCTACCCATTAACTACCCTAGCATTTTTTCTTCATTTCTTTGGCTGCATTTGAGCTTGCAAACCCTTACAATTTTTGGTTTAACATCAAACTCTATCCTTATTAGTTGAAAGGGCTCAAATAAAAATGTTGAGCTCCTTATTATTCTCTACCTAACTACTGATCTGCTAATATTAAACTGTTTAGCTAAATCTTTATTCTCTATCTACCAACATGAAATTTAAAGCATGAAAGTTCAAGATTAAGCAGTTTTACCTTCATGGATTTGTGGCATTTTTGAAAAACTGCACATACTCTTATTTTGCAGTAAAAAGTAAAAAGTAGTGGCATTTGAATTTGCATCAGTTTCATGATCTCTTTTTTATCTCTTTTTTGTTGGAGTTCATTTTATTATATGATTTTTAATATTTTTTCTTTCATTCCTTTTGATTTTTCTTTTAGGACTTTTACCCTCTTTACATTTTTTAATTTTTTCAATATGGGAAAACAATTTTGCAGAAAGAAAAGTTTTTACATATTACAAGGCTAATAAAATTCAATTCAAAATTACGAATCCTATTATTATAGGACCATAACACATATCATTTCATAAACAGAATGTATACAAAACCATATATATAGAAACGTAGCACTACACATCCAAAACTACATTCTCACTACCAAGCAACCTTGGTTCCAGTGTCTCTCTGCCATATATGCTTATCTTAGCATGTCGCGGATCACATTGTTTTCATTCCTTTGATGTATCTCTCATCATTAACTGTCCATAACATAGATATAGGCATAGTATAAAAACATTATATCAACTCATATACACATGATACTAACCTCATAAATTTTTCGACGCTAATCTTCCCACATGATTCCCCATTAGACCAGGAACCTCTCTCATGCCATTAACCTGCATGAGAAATCATCCTCGACAATAATGATCCCTAACAAATATGTCATATTGTAACATAGAGAGATAGATAGATAGACACACACACACACACACATATCTATATATATTATGAAAAACCAATCATGATCCTGCCATAAAACAAATACATACATACATACATACATACACACACACACACACACACACACACACACACACACATATATATATATATATATATAAACATTAGTATTAAACAATCGTGATGTATGGCGACCCTATTAGAAAATGGCATACATACATATATATACATATACTGACATCGAAATAATCATGATCACAACATAATTACCAAATAGCATAAGGTCAAGGTTAAGGGAAACCTATTTATCCATGCACACCATGCAAAACATTGAGAACAAAAATTTCGAACTTAGCCAAGGCATATGATGCCTCAAGTCTGTTTACTTAATTTTTCCCATGATCGTCGTGCCATCGTCTAATTACACCAACGGACCCAACTAACTCAATTAACTATCACATTATTACCTTTAGCTTACCTTTTCCATGCTCCACGCTTCATCCGAGTCTTATATAACCTGTTAGGTTTCATTTATCTCTCCTTGAGCTCCATTAAATTTCTTGTTTCCCAAGCCAATTCCCAATACCCTAAAAAATTAAGTGAAAGAACAAGAAACAATCAAGAAGAAAACCATGAGAAATCAATAGAAACATGAAACCTCAAAAAACGTGGCAAGGCCTTACATTAAACACAATCAAAATTTCAAATCAAGCATAACCAAATCACAAAATACCAAAAGCACAAAACTAGCAACAAACAACATGACTCAATCCCCATGGGTTCCCAATTCCTACAAGGGAAATTAAACTTGATCCCTCTTCAATATTTCATGGACGTCTCATTTTCCATCCAATCCCTACATCATACTACCATTGCCACATAATTGTCAGTGTATACACAAAAATTACAATATACCAACTATCTTACCTTGTTGTGCCTAGCACGCTAACATTTAATTGAAGGCATCCAAAATATCTCTCAAGGGACTCCAATTCCATTAACAAACCTAGCTCTAACTAAAAATTAGCTAATATATTTTTCAAATACATTTTCATGAATATAACATATATCCGCATAATGTCAAACAAAATCAAGGTTAATCATACTTCTTATATGAAAAGAACTCAATCATTTGGAATTATGGTTTCCAAACATATCCAAATGAATCCTTACCCAAGTCCTTTATTTTTCCTTTTAACTTATTGCAATTGAGTCTTACTATGTACTTTCACATCACCCAAATCTTAGTTATATAAACAAATAAAAAATTACCCTATCATGCAAATACCAGGCATGTTGCACTCCAACTATTTACACATTTCAATCACACAGTCCAAAGATAAGGACATCATGTCTATTAATTTGATATAACATTTTACCAAGACTAACAACCATGTCATAATAAAATAATACTCATTAATAATAATACTACAACTAGCACCTAATTACATTCAAGTACCTATAAGTTGTCTCCACACATATTGTGTTTGTACAAACATCTTAAATAAAAATCATTCCTTCATTCAATATTATAGACAGACACTCATATCATGTTATTAATCAAACATTCAATCAACTTATAAACATCCATGCTAGATAAATTAAATTGACAACATAATCAAACTCATATATCAATGTATCTCATGGGTGGCTATCACATCTGCACAAGTCGGCCCAAATTAATATGACAGAACTTCACAAGTATATCATCCCATATGGAAATTTCACAACCATAACCATCTATATAGACCAATACAGATCAACATGATACATATAACATAAAAATGTTAATTCAATAACCCTAATCATCAAGTTAACTAATCGTATAAAAACAAAAATGTAACATATAATATACTCATGAACAATATATAACATAATCATATAGTTAAATATCATATAAAAATCGACTAAGGAGAATTTTATAGGTGGAAAACTATCTTGAAGTTTAAACACAATGGTGAATCTTACTAGTCCCTAATACCCAATCTATAAAATGTTTATTGATATATTTCTAAAATTATTCAAATTTATAATGTTTTTATATATAGTCTCTATATAAAATTGGTAATTTTGAAGGTATAATAATTTTATATTGTAAAATTTGGGTGAATCATTTAAAAAAAATGGAAATTTGCAAAAAAAAATTGTGGAAAAATTATGGAAGATGAGTTCACATGGGAATATTAGCCCCTAAAATTTTCCATGAAATCAATAATTTAACATATAACATACTTATCAACAAAATATAGCATAATCATGAAGCAAACTAACATAAAAAAATAATAACAAATGAATATAACAACAAGTTAATATCATTCATGACTATTTGACACATGTGCATATGACCACACAGATTCACTATCATCTACCACTCATATAAACACAACAAAAATAAAATGAAAAACATGTATAAAACCATAATTCATATAATAATTCATTATATAAAATACTTGCATGCCAAACATATAATACTCGTATGATGATATGCTCTTACCTCAAAGTCTATTGCTACAACCTCACTCTAATAGTCTCCATCTCCTGCTCTATATTAGCAAAGATATCAACATCATATCTTATCAACAACATAATGATCACATAACTACATACAATGACCTAAAAAATCATATCTAGTGTATTATGCATGAATAACCATAATGATAATAATTCATGAAAAAACAAATATAGACATCCACATGCATAACAAATGCATAACTCACATAAACTCGTAACGACCACATACAATAAAAAAACACCATCAAATTTCACACGGAGAAACCACTCCAACTATGAACAATTCCATTAATATGCAACAAGAACATATACCCCAAGTATAAGGAACACATATCCAATTGACATGAATGCATGGCCAACACACACTACCCATATAATCCAAGGGGTGAACCATGCTCTGATACTACTCAATAACACCCTCCTCTCACATTTATCAATATAAACTCGGATAATATGGTAAAAATGTGATGATAGGATACCCTCATCTGATCAAAATCCCCATGTACAGTTAAGGAAGTGGAACTAATGTAACACAACCAATCTAATCTTCTGCACATGCTACAAAAACCTCAAGAGCCATCTAACCCTTCCAGGTGATCAACCCATGAGACAAACTAACATTTCATTGGCCTAGAGCCTCAGTATCTCCCATGTAATTGGAATTCATGTGATTGGAACCATCCATTTGGTCTCACAACAAGGGAATGCAAGCAAGTGGGGTATTTTTTAGCTAGTTTTGAGCCTATGACCCTGAAATATGTGAAAATTTTCAAGGCTTGGACTAAGGCCACTACCCAGATCTCCATGAAACATCTAGAATTTAAAATTAACATAAAAAAATGATAAAAATGTAAATAATCACAAGGACTTGACTAGACCCCTAGTATCCATGAGAGACATTTCATCAAACATGTCACAAATATGAATTCTACACCTTAAAACAACATATTTGAGCATAGAGGTCTCATACTTATCTGAGATTCACTAGGAACCATTGATTCGTTATCACATTAATTTTATTATCATATATTAGGTTATATTATCATTTTTCATTCATTTATAAATAAAAAGATGATGATATCCATACATCATTATTTTCATAAAACATACTCATAACTAACATAAAAACAATGTAAATGACAAGGATATAACAACCATAAAATCCACATATAAACCAGTAAATTTCCACATAATATATCAAGGGGAAGAAACTCACATTAATGAATGAATAGGCCAACGAGGTTCAGGACTTCCACATTCCACTCAACCATAGATTGGATGAAACAAATCTCTCTTCATCAAATCACCCTCGTGTCATATTAGAAGGATAAATATGGGACTCATAACCAACCAAAAAAAAAAAAAAAATCTTGGATGACACCTTATCTATCAACCTACATCATGAATAAGTTTACTACTTCCTAGTCTCTAGGCTTTACCATAATCCCTAATCGGATCCAGGGATCACTAGGCCATAATCGAGACAAAACCCACCATGCTTTACCATATATACCTGAATTCACCGGCCAATGATTTTGAGGCCTGATTAAGGGCACCCACCTATAGGTTTACCATATATCCCTCCATTCAATGGTTGAGGATGCATAGACCCACCAAGTCACACAATAAATAGTTTTACCGCAAACCACAGTTGGGTTCAGGGGTTACTAGGCTAGTGGATTCACAACAATCCATAATCTAGTTCAAGGATTCCTAGGCCATGTTTTATTTATCTCAGATATTCATCTCACTCAGTTTCAAATCCATCTAAATATTTGATGCAACTAAAACATGAGAACACTATCACTATAGAAAATTATATATTACAAAGAAATGGAACATATAAAATATGAGGAAACATAAACAAAAAAATAACGCTTAAAAAAAGAGAGACATAGATATATTGTGGTTCACCCAACTTGGGCTACGTCGATGGAAAAAAACATTTTTTCCTTTATATTATGCAGGAAAATGAAGAGACACAATCTACAACAGATCTGATGTAATATCCTATACTCTCTCACACAACCCCCCTTGTTATTTTTCGCTCAAAATATATAAAAAAATACACAGTCACAATAAAATACCCTCCAAAAACAAAGGAGGTTACCTTCTAGTGTAAAAACCCTAAATTAATAACAAGTTCTACCATTAGATCATCCACCTAATGAATGACCTAGATTGACTATGAAATTACAATATTTTACAAGGAAATTTTACATCTGTTTTTAGCTTTGGGGGTGTTGCTCCTGAAAACCCTTGCAAGGGGGGACGCTAAAACCCCCTCAGGAAAATTAAATGACAGAGAGTGTTTCTACCCCGTTGAGGAAAGGGGTCCAACACAGATTTACATAAAGAAGATAATCATGTTCCACACCTAACAATCTCCCACTTGGAGACTTATTGTAGCAACTCCACCGCTACTTCATTTTCTACCCAATAAATCCACTTTGGACCTAGTTGTTTTTTATCTTCATGATCATACTTGAAGACCAATTGAAATTGAGAAGAATATTTATTTCTCCCTTGTTTCAACTTTTGTTAACATATCTGTGGGATTCTGGCTAGTTTCTATCTTTTCCAGCTTCAATTGTCTATCTTCCAACACCGACTGTATGAAATGGTACTTGAGTTGTATATGTTTAGTCCTAGAATGAAATGTTGAGTCATTTCCAAGATGAATGGAACTTTGGATATCTTTGTATAGCCTTTGCAACCCTTGCTTCTTACTGAATTCATCCATAAACCTTTCTAACCAGATCATTTCTTTATAGCCTTTGTAGCAACAACATACTCTACTTTTGTTGTTGAAAGTCCAACAACACTTTGCATTTTTTAAACCCAAAAAACAGTTGTTCCACCTAGAGTAAATACATACCCTATAGTTCTCCTCCTATTATTTCTACCACCTCCCATATATTCATCAACATATCCTTGTAAAGAAATGTTTGAACCACTAAAGCATAATTCTTGCTTTGTGTACCTCTATAATATTTGGGAATCCATTTCACTGCCATCCACTGTTATTTTCCTCGATTGTTCATGTACATACTTACAACTCCTACTACATGTGCAATATTGGGCCTTCTGTAGACCATTTCATACATTATGCTTCCAACTGCTGATGCATATGGGAATTTAGACATATAATACATTTATTCTTGGATCTTGGGTTAGATATCCTTACTAAGTTTTAAATGGCTAGCCAAAGGTGTACTAACTAGTTTTTCAATCTGCATGTTAAATATCTGAAACACCTTTTGTATGTACCCATTCTGAGACAATGTTAATTCGCGATTTTACCTCTATCTAGTTATTCTCATACCAAGGATTTGTTTTTCAACTCCAAAATACTTTATTGCAAATGAATTTGCCAAATTTCCTTTGAAAACATTCCTTTCCTACATGTCATACCCTGCAACAAGCCTGTCATCTACATATAATAACAATATAATATATCTGCCATAATGTTGGTGTTTTACATAAACACAATAATCAAAGAGATATCTAGTATAACCTGGTTCCGACATAAACATGTAAAATTTTAGATATCACTACCTCATAGCCTCTTTTAATCCATTCAAGCTCTTCTTCAACATTCACACTATTTTTTCCTTCCCTTTAACCTCATATCCTTGTGGTTGCTGCATATAGATATCTTCCTCCAAATATCCATGGAGAACGGATGTCTTTACATCTAACTGTTCAATATGCAAATATTTTACTTTTACAAGACTTAAAATAGTTATGATTGAAGTAATTTTAATAACATGAGAAAATATTTCATCGAAGTCAATACCTTTATTTTGTGCAAACCCCTTCACCACAAGTCTAGCTTTGTATCTTTTTTTTCCTCCATCTTCTTCCTTCAACCTATAAACCTATTTATTTTTCAATTTTTTTTTACCTATAGGAAACCTCAGTAAGTCCCATGTATGTTTATGTATTAGTGATTCCATATTTTATTCCATCGCTACCTCCCACTTCTTCCTAGTTTCTACATTAATTTCTTCTTCATAACATTTAGGTTCACCAGAATCAATCAACAATAAATAATATAATGAAGGAGAGTATCGTTCATGGGGTCTACCTATCCTAGTGGATCTTCCGAGACCACTTTCAGGCATTTGAGGTGCCTGTTGTTGTTGTGGTGGTTGTTATTGTTGTATCTATTGATTATTATTATTTTCAGGCACCTTTACTTTTTCTGTGATCTCATGAAGAACTGTGTATTCTTTGTTTTCTTTTTATTTTTTATTTTCCTACAACTGATCCTTATACAAGACCTTTTTGTTGAATATTACATCTCTTCTCCTAATGATTTTGTGATTTCATAGTCATATAATGATCAGGAGATCATTTCCATTGTTCAAAAATGATTAAAAATGAAATAACTCAAAAAAGTTTTCAACCTGAGCAACCATAAAGCTCTCGTCGCTACGATTCTGGTGCCATGAACATTTCGCAAAACAAAGGTCATATGTAGAAGTTATGAAGGTTAGAAAATCCTAGTAAACTCCTAAAAAAAATGACTTTCACCAAGTTTGACTTAGCAATTTGAAAAAAATAAAAAGAGAATATTCCATGGAATATTCTTTGAATATTCCTTGGAGTATTCCCCAAAATATTCTGTTTGGGCCAATCGTTGAAGGCCAAATGGCAGCGTTGCATTGGATAATCGGTTGACGTTTTTATATTTTGGGGCAATTAAGGGCTACCACATGGTAGGCTCAGAGGCTCCCACGTGGCCCCTAGCCAGAGGTCGAATTATAATTTTAAATTTTTATTTTTAGAGCTATCGAGTTTGATCGTGGGACCTAACCACACTCCACACAACACCCAAAATTTATGCCAAGCCATGGTTCTTAACCATTAATGAGAGGAATTTTTATTTATTGTTTGAAATGGTTTCCGCTGGCGGCAAAAGGGGACCAGCTCTTAAGGACCAGCCCCCACTCCATGAGAACTTACACCCAAAAATAAGTTCTTAAACCCAACAAACCATAAGCGGTGGTGGGATTTCAGTGTGGTCACATGACGGATGTGGCATTAAATTAAACTGTCACATAAATCGTAACTGGAAATAGTTAATTCGGTTTGCAATGCGTGGAGTGGCCACATGCCACTCTCAGCATTAAACTTAACCACCATTCGACCCAGTGGTTTTAGCTGGTGGACCCCCAAATTCGACGACCAGTGCCAATTTAGTCACGCTAACTGGAGTTCCTCCACATTTAGTGGATTTGTTTAAGGGACATTGGGTAGTTTTTTTTGTTTTGGTCATAACTCCTTGGATATTCGACCAATTTTGATGAATGAATAATAAATTTTGGGTATTATCAACATTATAAACGCATTGGTAGAGGTTTCACAGTCATCATAGGTAATATTGTGTATTTTTAGCTTTAGGAGAGGTCAAGGAGCCACAAGGGCCACTAGGTTGTTTTTAGTGTATTGAGCATCCATTCTCTCTTTTCTACAAATGAATAGTGATTCCTTACTAATTCAAGAATTATGAAGTCTATTTTATAGAGATCATATCGATTTTAGGCTTTAATTCACATGTACATACCATTTTTGAGCAATAAGATATGAGGGACATACCATTGGGAGCTGTACCAGGAGATATAGCCTAGGAGGGGTGAACTGCTTCATCAAATTTGTTGAGTATTGTTATATGTGGTGTTTATTTCTATGTTATTTACTACTGTACAGTGTTATACAAGAAATTTTCATGCTATAACCTCACAAAGAAATATGTTTAACTAATATAAAACCATTTGTTTCACCTACAAAATTTAGTAAACCTTATGTACACAATTTAATTATTGTTTGGATACTTAGCACAACAAAACTAATACATTACATTTAGATCAAGTTGGTATCAAAGCTCAAGTTGAGCATTAGATTGAGCTAGAGTATTTTCTCTCTTTAATATTTGTGCAAAGAATTTTCTTAACAATTTGCAAAGTCTTAGTGCTTAGTAGGCTTCAGCTTCAAAGAGGAGAAGGTCAATTGGTGAAATCTCAAAGTAATCCTCAACCAAGGAGGCAAGAGTGCCATTATCTCCACCTTCAATTTCACCTCAAAGAGAAGCAGAAGAAGCCATAAGCATGACTTCAAGGGAAGCATAAACCCATGAAGAAGTTGGCCCAAAGGAGGAAGAGAGAGTGTTCAGAAAATCATTTCTCGACTTGACTGAAATGGTGAGAGCCCTTTAACAAGAAAGGAATGAAAGACTAGAAGGAGAAGCATCTAAACTTCAGAAGGAAGGAGAAGGATCTTTAGGAGGCCACAATGATGAAGATAAATCCAAGAAGGGTAATGGAGGAAATGGAGACAGTGGAAATTCACCATCATCACCCTCATCTTCATCTTCGTCTTCATCAACCTTTACTTCATCTTCAGTACACCACAAGTCAAAGAACGATAGTAAAAGTAATTTTCTAAAAGTTGATGTTAAGTTTCAATTTCCAAATTTTTATGGTGAAGTTAATGTAGAAAAGCTAGATAATTGGATTAATAAATTAGAGGTCTATTTGAAAATTAAAAATTATCATGATGATGAAACCAAAATTTAGATAACTTCACTGAGAATGGAAGGTGCAACTCTTGTTTGGTGGGAAGCCAAGACAAAGGAGGAGATAAAGAAATATGGTAATATTATTTTATCATGGATTGATTTCATTTCTACAATAAAACAATAGTTTTATCCATTAGTTGACATGCAGAAAGCCGTAATGGACTAGCAAAATTTTAAACAATTGAAAGGAAAAAATGTACAAGTGTATACCCAAGAATTTAGAAGAAGATCTCTTTTACTAGGAGTATATTTTCATATTCAAGACACTTTACTCAAGTATATAGGAGGTTTACATACTTACCTAATACATACCATCCTCATGGTTAACCCTACAAGCCTAGATGAGGTTTCTGTTCAAGACACACATTTAGAGGAAAGGGGTAAACAAGACATAGATGGGAATGAGGAAAGTAAGTTTAAAGGCAAATGGAAGAAAAAGAGAAATATAAATACTAGAAAAGAGAAGGGAAAATTCTTTTTCAAACACTATTCTAGAACAAGCCATGATGAGTACCATTGTCAGAAACTTCATCTAGTGTTGAAACCAGAAAGATTTAAATCCAAAGATAAAGCCAAGGAGAAAGGCAAGACAATTGCAGTAGTTGAACAAGATCTAGGGTCAGAGTCAGGAGATGAAACAAAAATCATAGCTATGGCACTAAAGAACTTGAAGGGGAAAGAGAATGAAATTAAACCTAGTTCTAGTATTTCTAACTGTCACATAGAACCTCCAAGTGAAGAAAAGAGAATTGAACTATTTCATGTGAGGGTCATTTCCAAACATACCAAGGTTGACACATTGTTTGAAAGTGGTTCAAAAATGAATTTAATCTCTAAATACTTAGTCAAGAAATGAAATATTGAGACCTATCCACATCCATAACCATATCCACCTGGATGGATTTGTAAGGATGCCAATTTACAAGTTTCAAAGAAGTGCATGTTGCGCTTTGCAATAATAGCGCATTTCATTGACATGGTTGAATTAGATGTTGTTCTCCTTGATATAACAGGTATGGTGTTGGGCAGTCCTTACTTTGATGAAAAGAAATATATCTTCCATCTCCATGAGAACAGGTATAATTTATTGAAATATGTCAAGGAGTATATTGTGAGAACTGATCACAAAAAATTAGACTCTTCTTTAATTAATACAGCGCAGTTGAAGAGGCTCGTCCATGCAAGCCAAAACTTGACATTGATGATGATTAAAAAAAAGGGAAGTTTTATATAATCCTTTTCCTGCAAATGCTGACGAAAATAATGAGTTGTTAAAGTTTGAAAGAAGGTTCTCTTTGAAAGAATATGAGAAGCAGTTGCAATAGTCGATCTTGGAGTCAAACAGTGCTGAAAACAAAGTTGTAGTGCAATAAGTTGCAAAGGTCAAAGAGAGGGCAAAGAAACTTAGCAAAGAAGGCACAAGATTCAGCAATGGTCATTGCTGGGTTTAGAAAGGAATGCGACAATGGTGAAGAAACTTGGTCATGAATCAACACAAGTTCAAGGAAAATTTAGCGGAAAATCGCCATAAGGACAAGATGCAAGGTGAAAATAATTTGCAACTTCCTTTCATTATAGACCAATGTAGAAACAATATGTTTACTACAAAGTTAGGTTGTTTTTCTACAAGTTTCAAAAATGTGCAGCATGATAGTGTCAAAGTTAGCAATGATTGGTCAATGGAATCAAAGAAAAATTTTACGTTTCATGAAAAGCTCCAATTAATGAAATTAGGTAAATTTCAGTGTATTAAGATTGGAAGAGTGGGGACACAGTTTCCTCATCTTCATGTTCGGTACTCCAAAGAGATTTTGGGGTCCAAAAGCTTCCCAGTGGTGAGGTGTAATCAAGAGATCATGCCCATTGTCAAAAATTCTAAAAACTGAAAGTACTAAAAAAAAATTTCAACCTGAGTGAGCGGAAAGATCTCATCGCTTCGATTCTAGAACCGCAAATGGTTTTCAAAATGGAGGTCATATGTAGAAGTTATGAAGGTTTGAAAATCCTAGTAAACTCTAAAAAAAAAGACTTTGACCAAGTTTGACTTGGAAATTTCAAAAATTAAAAAGAGGATATTGCATGGAATATTCTTGGAATTTTCCTAAAAATATTCCCTGGAATATTTTGTTTGGGTGAATTGTTGAAGGCCAAGTGGCAGCATTGGATTTGATTATGGGTTGAATTTTTTATGTTGTGGGCCAATTAAGGTTGCCACGTGGTAGGTCCGAAGGTCTCCACGTGGTCCTAGGTTGAAGGTCGAATGATAATTTTAATTTTTTTTTCCAGATCTACTGAGTCCGATCACGGGACTTGCCCGCACAGAACACAATGCCCGACTGCTACGCCAAGTCATGGTTCTTAACCATTAATGGGAGGAAGTTTTATTTATTGTTTAAAATGGTTTCTATCGAAAGAAAAAGGGGGCCAACCATCACTCCATGACACCCTGCACCTAGAAACAAGGGCTTAAACCGAACAAACTGTAATCAGTAGGGGGATTTAAGTGAAGTCACATGATAGATGTGGCATTAAATTAAACTGTTAGATAAACTATAACTGGTGGTGGTTAATTCGGCCTACAATCCACTGAGTGGTCACATGCCACTCTTAGCATTAAACTTAACCACTAGTGTGCTTGGTAGTTTTGGCTGGCGGACCCCGAAATTTGGCAGTTAGTGCTATTTTAGTCATGCTAATTGGAGTTCCTCCACATTTAGTGGAGTTTTTTAAGGGACATTGGGAATTTGTTTTGTTTTGGTCATAAATCCTTGGATATTCAACCAATTTTGATGAACAAATAGTCAATTTTGGGTGTTCTCGACATTTTTAACACATTGGCAGAGGTTTCATAGCAATCAGACGTCATCTTGTGCTGATATGGATTTTAGGAGATGTCAAGGAGCCACTAGGACCACTAGGATGTTTTCAGTGTATTGAGCATCCATTCTGTGTTTTCTACAAACGAATACTCATTACTAACTAATTCAAGCATTCTGAAGCTATTTTACCAAGTGAAAATCTATTTGAGGATTTTATTCACATGTACTTACCATTTTTGAGCAATAAGTTATGACAAACATGCCATTGGGAGTTGGACCAACAGATGTAGCCTAGGAGGGGTGAGCTACTTCATCAAATTTGTTTAGTATTATTATATGTGATGCTTATTTCTCTATTATTTATTATTTTAAAATTTTATACAAGAAATTTACATGCTTTAAACCCACAGAAAAAATTGTTTAACCAAGATAAAACCATTTTTTTCACCTGTAAAATTCAATAAACTTTATGCACACAATTTAATTACTTTTTGGATACTTAGCACAAAAAAAATAATACATTATATTCATATAATATAATCAAGAACCAAAATAATTTACACTATATCTAATAAATGTACATTTCTTTCATTTTTCCTCAAGCTTTGTTCTATTTTCTTTATTAATATGGACAAAGACCTCACAACCAAAAAGATTTAAAAAAGAGTATTTTATCATTTTACCTGTCCATGCCTCCTTTGGAGTACCACCATTGAAGGAACTTGAAATCCCTATGTTTATTAGAAAAAAAGAAGTATCTACAACATATTCTCAAAATTATAATGGAAATCCTTCATGCAATTTCATGCACCTTGCACGCTCCATGATTTTCTTGTTCATCCTTTTTGAAACACCATTTTCTTGTGGTGTTTGTGCCACTGTCTTCTCTCTATGAATTCCATGCTTCTAACAGTACCTATTAAAGTCTTTGGTGCAATATTCACCTCCATTGTCTTATCTGAGACACTTTAAATTATTTCTTGTCTCAATATCAACCAAAGCTTTCCATTTCTTGGAAGTATCAAATATATAAAATTTATTCCAAATACAATAAATCCAATTTTTTATGTTTTCATCATAAATAAAAGTAAATTAATAATGAGAGCCACCAAGAGATGATACTTGAGTAGGTACGTATACATTTGGATGCACAAGCTCTAATTTTTCGTGCTTCTTTTCTTTCCCATATCTAAGAAATCTGACTCTCTTTTGTCTTCCATAAACACAATTCTCACAGAAATACAAATCAATATTCTTCAAACTTGGAAACAGGTTTCTTGAGTGGATAATATTCAATCCCTTCTCTCTCATGTGTTTGAGCCTCTGATGACATAATGTTTCATCTACTCCTATGGAGGTTAAATCATTAACACAATTAGAAATACCATTGCATAAATACAATGTACCAACATTTTCTCCCTTTTTTGCTACCACGGTTCCTTTAGTGCCCTTCCATGTTTTATCTTTAAAAGTTGTCACACAACCTTCACCGCCTAACTACTATGTTGAAATTATATTTTTCTTCAGATGTTTAACATATCTTTCCTCCTTTAATAACCATTGGTTTCCATTATGCTATTTTACAATAACATTATCCATTCCAACAAGTTTATAGGGTTTATCATCACCTAGACGAACTTGTTCAAAATCTCCTTGAAAATAGTCATCAAAATGTTTCTTATCTAGTGTAGCATGGAATGAGACCCCTGGATCTACCACTCAGGCATCAATAACATTTTCTAAAGAAATAATCCAAGAATATTGTAACACATCACGTGTCACATTTGCTTCATGATTTTTTTCTTGTTGTGTGTATCCTTCTTTTTCCTTCAGAGACTTACAATATTTCTTTGGGTTTCCTTTCTTCCCTTATTTCCAGCACACTATCCCCGATCTAGACTTGGATCTACCTTTCCTTGATTTAATACGATATCCTAAGCTCTTTCCTCTTTCCATTTTTCTTCCCCTAGTCTCTATACTCAAAGCATTTCTAGATGTCTCACTTGAGCTTTTCCCTGACATTTCCTCACTAAGGATAACACCGACAACATCATCAAACTTTAAAGAACTAGATCTAGAGACAGAGTTACTAATGGCCATAACTAAACCATTCCAACTTTCCGGTAATGAGCACAAAAATTTCAAAGCCCTAACTTCATCATCAAATTTTACTACTTCAGAACTTGCCTAGCTCTCACACCTCCCA
Organism: Pinus albicaulis; assembly: GCA_034641835.2. NCBI lineage: Eukaryota > Viridiplantae > Streptophyta > Pinopsida > Pinales > Pinaceae > Pinus > Pinus albicaulis. The sequence continues at coordinate 505,714,290 of CM076579.1, forward strand.
TTTACTCACAAATTTTTTTTTCTCCAACCATTTAATGCTTTTAAGCATAGGTTTACCATGAAATCCTCATTCTCGAAACATGATTCATTTCATCATAACACCATAACCCCAAGAAACTCTCTATTAACTTCCTCTTTAACTTGTTTGATGTTATTCTAACTCCAAGTATGGAGTGAATTTATATCATTTTATTTTCTATGCATGTCGCATATAGCACCTATAGTTACCTTTACTTGGATGTTTATTAGCTCTTGGCCATCCGGTCCTTTATCATGCATTATATACGATGGGTTTGGGTTGGTTATGCCTACGAGCATTCTGGACCCCTTTCAAATCTACATATCCTCGATTTTCCCATTTACGTATATATATATACCTTTGGTAGTGATTATAATTGAATTCAATGTACATACTATTATATGACTGGCTATTCTATGCGTTTGGCGGTCAGATGAGGTGGCCTTCTTAATTGTTTTCACATCTGCGTTGATATGATAGCATATCATTGTACATGAGATTTCAGATCAAATTTTAATGTGAAACTTGAATACGTTATTGATTTACATGTAGAGCGTGCAGTTCAAATCGGTTTGAGGTGTTTTGTTCATTGCGTCGGGGTAAGTCTTCTCCACGTCAGAGTTTATGATACTTACGGTTGCATTGTATGGTTTATAATGAGTTCCATCCCATTCTCCCATTCACGTGGTAGATCCACGTCGATCTGGCAATACCATTCGAGCTTACTCGGCTTACAATGGCACTCTTCTTTACATGAACAAGATGCATGAAATTTATTTCGTATCTTGACACCATTAATTTTATACGACTGGTTTAATTGCACCCGCCAACCCTTCGATTCGTGGCTTTCCTCTTGTGATGTTTCCAAGTGGACGATGGCGATCCTTTCGTACCAGGTTTTCTGGGGTCTGTTAAATAATTATATAAGCCTTTGATATTGTATAGAGACAGTTTACCGCGTACATCATTTGTTTGTGTATCTCTTCACCTGCAAGGTTTTTACTCTTTAGGGGGTTTACTTACCTCAGTTCAAGAAGGAGATTTGCGGCTTGCATACTCCACTACGACACTAGTAGTTAATCGTTTTATACATTCGTTTTTTCATCTTATGATTAGAGATTAGGTTCGTCACTCAGATATTGCCATACTTCGTTTCTGAGGAAGTCTTCGAACGTTAATGAGATGAATGCATTTTGTTCTGGTGATTTTGGTTATATCCTCTCTGGAATTTTTTTCGTCGTATTCCCTCTCCGATTTATTGTCGACATTACCCATCTGTCGATTTCATTGACTAATTTATTTTGTTAATACTGTGTAGAGTCAAAATTTACTTGCTTCGCCTCGCTTTAGGAGAACGATAGTCCTTCACTTGGACTTCGGGAGGTTTGATTTTCCTCCAATAAGTACATATATTTTTGTTTCCTTCTATTATTATTCTATAGGGTTTCAATTTAATCGCTATTCTGCTTTCAATTGTTGGTTTCAGTGCACTCGAAAGGACCAAGAATCTTGGTTCACAGGTAATGCCTTCTTTTTATGAGTACTTTCTCCATTCAAACATTTTTCTAGCAAGGGCGCTATTAACTAATTTCTATCTTGACTTTGGTTTTCCTAGGTAACGCAGATTCATTCGTATGCCTTTGAAAGCAGTTATGAGCCCTTTCATTTCGATGGGTGTTAACCTCGTCTCCCTTCGCGTTTCAGGTCGGTATCTGCCTATGGAGATACTATCACCCTCTTGTTGCGTTGTTCCATCTCATTGATGTAGAATCATTTCTCTCTTAGGCCTTTTACACAGTGTCCTTTGAAGAACGAGACTCTGTCAGAGTCAGATTGTTAATATGTTCCATTCGTAGGTTGGCACTCTTTTAAAATTTTAATTGGGACTAGCGCTTCAGTTCTCAGACCCTAGCCGTATAGGCTCAGACTCTTATAGAGTGTATTGTGACTTTTGTATATATATTCACTTATATTTTTATGTTGCCATAATTTCAATGAAGCTACAGCTGAATTTTGTATGGACTGTCTCCTGCTTCCTCGCATGGAGTGATTCGTGTATACAATTTAACACAATGGAATTTTTCCTCGTTTACTTTGCTTATCATAGCAGTGACTGTATATGATATAATTCTCTGTAGAGCTAATATTGTTCAATTGTACAAGAATTCTCAGATATTTAAGTTCTGCATGACTCGTATAAGAGACTCTCAAGATTTTGGAGAGTTATATTTCATTTTAATTTTCTTTTGATGTACCTGTATATTGATTTCTGAAGCAAGATATTTCTAACTTGTACTATATCTAGTTATCATGAGCTAGCAGTCTCCCTCTACTCATGTTTAAACTGAAATTACTTTACTAATATCTATCTATATATATAATTTCATGCATATATTTGTACGTCCATTCTCCTTTATATATATAGTTAATATGTATGAAATACCTGGACTATATTTTAGTAGGTTTCCATGCTATTCTTGTTTTCCATGTTTTTCTTTTTATAGTTATTCACATCTCTTGTATACATAGATCTCTGGTTCTAGGTATTTCTGTACAACTGATCATGCTATGGGATTCATTCCCTTGCTACTTAATTACTTGTTACAGCAATAAGGTTTTTCTACTCTTCCATTTAATCTTGGTTAAGGGAAATAGTAGTTATATTAACTGTTAATGTGTATAACTGTTGAAAATATTATACCTCTCTGCTCTTTACTTAATAATTACTAAATAATTGATTCTTCACTCTATGCATTTACTTTCTCACTGCTCCATTTTCCACAAAAAACAGATTAAAGTTACAAATTTGTGCTTCATGAGATATTAGAAATCTCCAGCTTTTACCTTAAGGATCTGTTTAGAGATTTTGGAGAAATTCTCTTTAATTTACCTACTCATGTTCACAATTATGTGGTAATAGAACAAAAGAAATTTACATTAAATTATCTGTAGAGGATATGTATCCTCAGATTTAAACCAACCTTGCTTTAGACTTTCTGTTGGATTCTACTCTACAGAATTTTTCTCTACAACCATACAGAATTATAAGGGTGAATGCCTTATGATTAATTATGTTAAATGTAGTACTAATAAATCTAATACCCTATACATCAACTTTTATATGTAGCCAATTCATACCATAGTAAATAAAAGCCCAAATCAACTTAGAGACATACCACTCATGCAGTCGACCAACCTCCCAACCTTAGAGTCCTTCTGTCTCTCAGAACTCACCCCCGAGCTAAGATCACCTCCTAGAATAGACCAGCCTCTAATCTGTTTAGGAGCAGCTTATTTAAGTTATTTTTCCCCAAAGCATGTTTCTAATTCTGCGTCCAGAATATCAGGGTGCTTTTCTTCCTGTTTTCCTAGGCTTCCCATTTTTGCGATTCTTTAAAGATGTTTTTATGCTTTCCTCAGCTTTTCCAGCTTTTTACCTCTTCCCAACTACTTTCCTCATCATTGGGGAAATTTAGATTCTTCCTCAAAAATCTAAATTAGAATAATTTCTTTCAAGTATTTTTGAAAGATTATGGGGAATAGTTGCCTTATCCATCCTCATGGATTTAGCAAGTGATCTCATAAATCTCATTTTGGTCAATCTGCACAACATCATTTTATTCATTTCCTCAATTTAAATATTTAATTACATTCACAAAATATTTATCCTTTGGGGGTCCACTCCCCTTAGGATTAAAGTTCAAATGTCTAGCTTTGAAATTCAAACACATAAATTGGGGGTGTTACATATTCCCCCTCTGAAAATAAACACCGTCCTCGGTGTTGTTATTCAACTACTAGAGTTCATTTTCCAAACAAAAATGGATATCTTTCCATCATTTCAGCTTCTCTTTCCCAGTAGTTTGCTAGCAGGGTGCTTCCACCGTACCTTTACTTCTACATGTTCTCAATTCAATTTCTTCCCGCTCCAATATTTGAAGCGGTTCTGGCATAAACGCCCCTTCTGGTTCCACCTGTACAACATTCAAATCAACTATGTGAGAAGCATCATGCACATATCTTTTTAATAACGAAACATTAAACACATCATGAACTCTAACATGGGGTGGTAAGGCCAGTTTGTAAGCCACTGGTCCCACCCTTTCTAATACTTTAAATGGATCACAATATCTAGGAGCCAGTTTTGCACAACTTCCATCATAAAGTGTGCTTTTTTTGGGTTTAATACGCAAGTACACATTCTCCCCTACTTTAAATTCTCGATGCACTCTTTTCTTATCAGCATAGTTTTTCTGACGATCTTGTGTTGTCTTGATGTTTCTTTGTATCTGTCTGACAATTCTTTCCATCTCTTGTAAAGCATCTGGTCCCAATATTAGTTTATCCTCTGCCTGGCTCCAGCTCAAAGGAGTACGACATTTCCTTCCATACAATGCCACAAACAGACTCATTTTAATGGAGGATTGGGAGCTGTTATTATAGGCAAATTCAGCTAAGTGCAAATAATCTTCCCACTTTGACGGTCTATCCATCACATACATTCTCAGTATGTCCTCCAAAATTAGATTAGTTCTTTCCATTTGACCATCTGTCTGAGGGTGGTAAGCAGTACTAAAATTCAATTTAGTACCCATCCCTCCAAACAGTCCTTTCCAAAAAGCTACTGTAAACTTAGCATCTCGGTCAGAAATAATCACCTTCGGAACCCCATGAAGTCTTACTACTTCCTTCAGAAACACATTTGCTACTTGAGCTGTCCCAAAGGTAGATTTCACTGGTATAAAATGTGCAGCTTTTGTTAAAGTGTCCACTACCACCATTACTGAATCATGTTGATGTTCAGTTCTGGGTAATCCTCTTATGAAATCCATGGAAACGGTGTCCCACTTCCATTCTGCTATCGGTAAAGGGTTTAAAAGACCCGTCGGATGCTGATGCTCAACTTTGACTAGTTGACATTCCATGCATCTACTTAAATATTCTGCTACATCTCTCTTCATTCCTGGCCAGAATAACTTCTTTTTCAGGGCTGTTAACATTTTCTGATATCCTGGATGTCCTGCATATGGATGTTTGTGATATTCATCCAAAAATTCTCTTTTTAAGGACTCTACATTTGGAATATACAATTTGTTCTTATAGCAGATCAGCCCCTTTTGGTTTTGAGTGAAATCAATTTTCTCCTTTTTCTAAGATTTTACCAGGAGTGTTTCATAATTTGGATCTTGGTTTGATGCCTTTTCCACCAAATATTCCACATCGATCTGAGCACTACTTCCAATGCTATTGATATTCTGACAAGCATTTCTACTCAATGCATCAGCAATTTTATTTTCTTTCCCTCTGATATGTTTTATGTCCATGTCAAATTCACTTAGAAAAGACAGCCATCTGGCTTGTCTAGCATTCAAATAAGTTTGGGAAAAGAAATATTTGAGACTAATATGATTAGTCATCAACGTAAATTTCTTTCCAAGGAGATAGTGTCGCCACATTTTCAAAGCATGGATAACAGCAGCTAATTCTAAATCATAAGCACTATAATTTTGTTCATGTATCTTCAATTTCCTAGATTCATATGGAATAACTGAATTCTCCTGCAAGAGAACTCCTCCCAACCCCTCTCTACAGGCATCTGTACATACGCCAAATTCTTTGTCAGGATCTGCAATCTTCAGTATGGGGGCTATAGTAAGTTTCAGTTTTAATTGGTCAAAACTGTTTTGGCATTTTTCAGTCCACTCAAATTTGACACCTTTCCATTGTAATGATGTGATGGGATGTGCTATGGCAGAAAACCTCTCCACAAATCTGCGATAATAGCCAGCCATCCCCATGAATGATCTCACTACTGAAACATCCATTGGGACAGGCCATTCTTTTATAGCCTTTATCTTCTCAGGGTCAACAGCCAGGCCTTGTTCAGAAATAATATGACCCAAATATTGGATCTTATCTTTATAAAATTCACATTTGCTAAACTTGGCATATAACTGATTTTCTTTTAGAGTTTGCAATACTATCCTCAAGTGTTCTTTATGTTCCTCCTCACTTTCTGAGTAGACTAAGATATCATCTATGAACACAAGGACAAATTTATCCAAGTACTTGTTTAAAACATTGTTCATTAGGCACATAAACGTGGCAGGGGCATTTGTCAAACCAAAAGGTAGGACTACAAATTCGTAGTGACCATACTTGGTTCGAAAGGTTGTTTTCCTAATGTCTTCTTCCTTGATTCTGAGCTGGTGATAACCAGTTCTTAAGTCAATCTTCGAAAAGACTGAAGCTCCTCTCACTTGATCAAAAAGATCATCAATTCGAGGCAAAGGGTATCTATTTTTAATGGTCAACTTGTTCAGTTGGTGATAATCAATGCACATCCGAAAAATGCCATCTTTCTTTTTCACGAACAGCACCGGTGCTCCCCAAGGAGACACACTCAGTCTGATATACCCTTTATCTAACAGTTCTTGCAATTGCATTTTCAGTTCCATAAGTTCAGGGGGAATCATTCTTTAGGGGGCTCGGGAAACAGGTACTGCTCCCAGCACTAGATCGATTGAAAAATCAATTTGTCTTTTGGGGGGGAGATGAGGGATCTCATCTGGAAAAACTTCCTTAAATTCCCTTATTACTGGTAATACATCCAGCAGATTTTCTTCAGTTTCCTGTTCCATTTTCTCCACATGGACTGCATAAACCTGATATCCTTTCCTAGCTATTTCTTTTAATTACAGTGCTGATATTTCTCTTACAGAGATAGGTTTTGGTCTTCCTTTGAGAATAAAAGGTTTCCCTTCCTCATCTACACAATGCAAAGTCTTATCCCAGCAGTTCATCAGAGCTTTCTTCTTTTCCAGCCAGTCCATTCCTATCAATAGGTCATATGAACCTAAGGGCGGGATGTTCAAATTTACTTCTGTTTGGAAATCATTCAATTTGATTTCTGTTCGAGGCAGTTTATGTGTTACCTTTCTCTTAGTTCCAGTGGCCAGCTGTACCAACCAGGACTCTTGAAATTTTTCAGCTTTTAGGTTACATTTTTCTACTATTTTTGGACTAATGTAACTTAAAGAAGCACCCGGATCAATCAGAACAGTAACAGCTAGGTCACAAATATTACCCTCTATTTCCACCATGGTAGCTTGATGTTCTGCTTGTCGATTCTCCAAGGCTGCACTGATAGTTGGTATATTTCTGGCTATGTCATTTACTGTAGTGGCTTCTCGATCTCTCATAATCATCTGAATATTTCGATGAGGACAATCCCTCAGAAGATGGGGTTCTCCACAGCCCCAACATTTCAAGGGTTCCTTCATTCTGACTATTCCTTCCTTTTTACTGTCTCCATCTGTTTGCTTAGAAGCCACTTGGGACTGAGCAGTTTGAATTTCTTTGGGTTTATTAAACTTTTTCCGCTGATGATCTCTGCCAAAATTCTTAAAATAGGTTGGTTTCTGCTTCCTCCCTTTGAACTCATTCTTATTTACCCAGCTTTTCCCCTGTTCAGTTTTTCCTTTGAACTGTTGGTAACATAATCTGGCTTTCCTAACAGCTTCGTCCATTGTTTTTGGGTTGTCAAACTCGATTTTCTCTTTGTATACAATAGGAAAAAAAATTAGAAACCTTTGTACTTTTGCCTTTTCTTCCCTTATGTAGGGTACATATCTCAGCAGAATGGTAGGCTTAGTAACAAACTCATTGACAGTGAGCTGTCCCAGTCTAAGTTCATGGAATTTCTTTTTTTTTCATCATAGTAATGCTCATTCAAGTAGCGATTTTTGAACTTAACCTGGAAATCTTCCCAAGTAACTGTCTTTTCATCAATGGCATGCACCATTTTTGTCTCCTCCCACCACAAGGTAGCCTTACCTTGTAGCTGGTAGACAGCTAATCTAGCCCTCAGATTGCTTTCATATTCATAAACCTGGAAATACTTAATCATATTCAACAACCAGGCTTCAGCATCTTCCTCCTTCTCCCCATCATAGGAGGGAGGTTTGATTTTCCGGAATTCCCCTTGTAATTCCTTTTTCTGCTTATTCTGATGCGTAATAGCATCTTCCTCATCAGACTCATCAATTTTCCTCTTTCCGGAACCTTCGCCTTCCTGGCTGTTCCGCGAAGTTAATTCCCTGATGAGATTTTCCTGCTCCTCACTGGCTAATGACAATCTGTCATTCTGGCTTTTTATCTCAGCCAATTCTTGTTGCAATTCCCGCAACATAGCCATCATGGGCGCATTGGGATTTGGTGCATTTTCCTCATCACGCAGATCCACATAAATTTCGTCACCTTCTGCCATTTCAGCACCATTGTACACTACATAACACAGATTAATGAAAAAATAAAAATAAATTTTTTTTTTCTACAAAAATAATTTTATACAGTGAGCACACAGCAACAGTGACCACAATGTCACCAGCCCAGTTTTATAACTTGGGCTCTGATACCATTTTTCACACCTCCCATTTACTCACAAATTTTTTTTTTCTCCAAGCATTTCATGCTTTTAAGCATAGGTTTACCATGAAATCCTAATTCTCTAAACATGATTCATTTCATCATAACACCATAACCCCAAGAAACTCTCTATTAACTTCCTCTTTAACTTGTTTGATGTTATTCTAACTCCAATTATGGAGTGAATTTATATCATTTTATTTTCTATGAATGTCGCATATAGCACCTATAGTTACCTTTACTTGGATGTTTATTAGCTCTTGGCCATCCGGTCCTTTCTCATGCATTATATACGATGGGTTTGGGTTGGTTATGCCTACGAGTATTCTGGACCCCTTTCAAATCTACATATCCTCGATTTTCCCATTTACGTATATATATATACCTTTGGTAGTGATTATAATTGAATTCAATGTACATACTATTATATGACTGGCTCTTCTATGCGTTTAGCAGTCAGATGAGGTGGCCTTCTTAATTGTTTTCACATCTGCGTTGATATGATAGCATATCATTGTACATGAGATTTCAGATCAAATTTTAATGTGAAACTTGAATATGCTATCGATTTACACGTAGAGCGTGCAGTTCAAATCGGTTTGAGGTGCTGTGTTCGTTGCGTCAGGGTAAGTCTTCTCCACGTCAGAGTTTATGATACTTATGGTTGCATTGTATGGTTTATAATGGGTTCCATCCCATTCTCCCATTCACGTGGTAGATCCACGTTGATCTGGCAATACCATTCGAGCTTACTCGGCTTATAATGGCACTCTTCTTTACACGAACACGACGCATGAAATTTATTTCGTATCTTGACACCATTAATGTTATACGACTTGTTTAATTGCACCCGCCAACCCTTCGATCCGTGGATTTCCTCTTGTGATGTTTCCAAGTGGACGATGGCGATCCTTTCGTACCAGGTTTTCTAGGGTTTGTTAAATAATCATATAAGCCTTTGATATTGTATAGAGACAGTTTTCCGCGTACATCATTTGTTTGTGTATCTCTTCACCTACAAGGTTTTTACTCTTCAGGGGGTTTACTTACCTCAGTTCAGGAAGGAGATTTGCGGCTTGCATACTCCACTGCGACGCTACTAGGTAATGATTTTATACATTCGTTTTTTCATCTTATGATTAGAGATCAGGTTCGTCGCTCAGAACTTGTCATACTTCATTTCTGAGGAAGTCTTCGAACATTAATGAGATGAATGCGTTTCGTTCTGGAGATTTTGGTTATATCCTCTGTGGATTTTTTTTCGTTGTATTCCCTCTCCGATTTATTGTCGACATTACCGATATGTCGATTTCATTGACTAATTTATTTTGTTAATACTGTGTAGATTCAAAATTTACTTGCTTCGCCTCGCTTCAGGAGAACGATAGTCCTTCACTTGGACTTCGGGAGGTTCGATTTTCCTCCAATATGTACATATATTTTTGTTTCCTTCTATTATTATTCTATAGGGTTTCAATTTAATCACTATTCTACTTTCAATTCTTGGTTTCAGAGTGCTCGAAAGGACCGAGAATCTTGGTTCATAGGTAACGCCTTGTTTTTATGAGTACTTTCTCCATTCGAACATTTTTCTAGCAACGACGCTATTAACTAATTTCTATCTTGACTTTGGTTTTCCCAGGTAACGCAGATTCATTCGTATGCCTTTGAAAGAAGTTATGAGCCCTTTCATTTCGATGGGTGTTAACCTCGTCTCCCTTAGCATTTCAGGTCGGTATCTGCCTGTGGAGATACTATCACCCTCTCGTTGCGTTGTTCCGTCTCATTGACGTAGAATCATTTCTCTCTTAGGCTTTTTACATAATGTCCTTTGAAGAATGAGACTCTGTCAGAGTCAAATTTTTAATATGTTCCATTCATAGGTTGGCACTCTTTTAAAATTTTAATTTGGACTAGGGCTTCGGTTCTCAGACCCTAGCCGTATAGGCCCAGACTCTTATAGAGTGTATTGTGACTTTTGTATATATAGTCACTTATATTTTTATGTTTCCATAATTCCAACGAAGCTACAGCTCAATTTTGTATTGACTGTCTCCTGCTTCCTTCGCATGGAGTGATTCGTGTATACGATTTAACACAATGGAATATTTCCTCGTTTAATTTGCTTATCATAGCAATGACTGTATATGATATAATTCTCTGTAGAGCTAATATTGTTCAATTGTACAAGAATTCTCAGATATTTAAGTTCTACATGACTCGTATAAGAGACTCTCAAGATTTTGGAGAGCTATATTTCATTTTAATTTTTCTTTCGATGTACCTGTATATTGATTTCTGAAGCGAGATATTTCTAACTTGTACTATATCTAGTTATCATGAGCTAGCAGTCTCCCTCTACTCATGTTTAAACTGAAATTAATTTACTAATATCTGTCTATATATATAATTGCATGCATAGATTTGTATGTCCATTCTCCTTTATATATATAATTAATATGTATGAAATACCATGACTATATTCCAGTAGGTTTCCATGCTCTTTTTGTTTTCCATGTTTTTCTTTTTATAGTTATTCACATCTCTTGTATACATAGATCTCTGGTTCTAGGTATCTCTGTAGAACTAATCATGTTATGGGATTCATTCCCTTGCTACTTAATTACTTGTTACAGCATTAAGGTTTTTCTACTCTTCCATTTAATCTTGGTTAAGGGAAATAGTAGTTATATTAACTGTTAATGTGTATAACTGTTTAAAATATTATACCTCTCTGCTCTTTACTTAATAATTACTAAATAATTAATTCTGCACTCTATGCATTTACTTTCTCACTGCTCCATTTTCCACAGAAACAGATTAAAGTTACAAATTTGTGCTTCATGAGATATTAGAAATCTCCATCTTTTACCTTAAGGATTTGTTTAGAGATTTTGGAGAAATTCTCTTTAATTTACCTACTCATGTTCACAATTATGTGGTAATAGAACAGAAGAAATTTACAGTAAATTATCTGTAGAGGATATGTATCCTCAGATTTAAACCAACCTTGGTTTAGACTTTCTGTTGGATTCTACTCTACAGAATTTTTCTCTACAACCATACCGAATTATAAGGGTGAATGCCTTATGATTAATTATGTTAAATGTAGTACTAATAAATATAATACCCTATACATCAACTTTTATATGTAGCCAATTCATACCTTAGTAAATAAAAGCCCAAATCAACTTAGAGACATACCACTCATGCAGTCGACCAACCTCCCAACCTTAGAGTCCTTCTGTCTCCCAGAACTCACCCCCGAGCTAAGATCACCTCCTAGAACAAACCATCCTCTAATCTGTTTAGGAGCAGCTTATTTAAGCTATTTTTTCCCAAAGCCTGTTTCTAATTCTGCGTCCAGAATATCAGGATGTTTTTCTTCCTGTTTGCCTAGGCTTCCCATTTTTGGGATTCTTTAAAGTTGTTTTTATGCTTTCCTCAGCTTTTCCAGCTTTTTACCTCTTCCCAACTACTTTCCTCATCATTGGGGAAATTTAGATTCTTCCTCAAAAATCTAAATTAGAATAATTTCTTTCAAGGATTTTTGAAAGATTATGGGGAATAGTTGCCTTATCCATCCTCATGGATTTAGCAAGTGATCTCATAAATCTCATTTTGGTCAATCTACACAAAATCATTTTATTAATTCCCTCAAATTAATTATTTAATTACATTCACAAAATACTTATCCTTTGGGGTCCACTCCCCTTAGGACTAAAGTTCAAATGTCCAGTTTTGAAATTTAAACACATAAATTGGGGGTGTTACACTAGCTAGTAACCATATTAAATTCATTTAAATGGTTAGCAACAGATCCACCTTCCAACATCTTCATATTAAATAAATATTGCATAGGAAATACCTTATTTTAGCTCGAGTTCTTTTTATATAGTTTTGACAATGCCATCATTAAACCCTCTATTGTCATTTCTCAGGAAATATTGAAGGCTACCAATGCCATGAGGCACATTCATATTGTTCCAAGTGTCCTTTTATCAATAATCTCCCATTCTTCATTTATCATACCCGACGAATTCTTTTTTTTTTGCTCAACGGTAGGTACAGATCTTTTTGATACAGACAATCTTCCATCTACATCTTCCACATCTCGTAGTTTTTTTCATTAAATTTCTGAGCCCTAAACATGCCATTTTATTTGATTTCTCCCACTCGAACTAGGAACCCTTATTTCCTGCAAGTTTATAACCCTAATATACCTTCATATTTGACACGAGTTGTTAGAAAACTATATGTTACAAAGCAATGGAACACATAAAATATGTGGAAACAAAAAAACATAAATAACATAGAAAATAAGACAAACACAAATATATGTAGTTCACTCAACTTGTTCTACTTCCACGGAACAACCAATCCTTCCTTTATATTATCCATCAAAATGAAGATACACAACCCACAACAGACCCGTTGTAATAGCATCTACTCTCTCACATAATCCCCCTTGTTATTTCTCGCTCATAGTACACACACAATCCACAGTCGAAACACAATACCCTCATACAATAGAGGGGATTACCTTCTAGGGAAAAAAAACCATACATTAAACATAACTTCTACCATCATATCATCCACCTAATTAATGGCCCATTTTTACTACAAAATTACAATACTTTACAAGGAAATTTTACATATGATTTTAGCTTCAGGGGCGCTGCCCATTAACCCCCCTTCAAGAGGTGGGGGTGGGGGGGAGGTGGAGTGGCTGGCATTGACCCCTCTGATAGAGATTAAACGATTGCCACCATTTTCGCCGCATTAAGGACATGTATCCAATGAGAGGATACATAAATAAGATATGAATGCTCCACACCCAATAGTCACACCATGGCTATCTGAAAATCGAAAGGATAAGCTTAAAACACTATCACACCTTGAAAAACCCATTCCAATGACAACAAAATAACCAAGAACACACATGCATAACCATACACGGTAAATATAGAAGATAAATCACACATGCAAATCGATACCTACAAATAATCCCATTGTAGTTTATAGATCCTCCTCTTCCTCACTTTCTCCTTTATTTCCTTTTCCTTCTTTGCTCTTATTGATATAAATTTGAGGTGCTCCAAGAAAAAATGTAAGTTTTCAAGAGTGTGGGAAATATTGAATGAATGGAGAGCTCCAAAAGGGAACTAACAAAAGATACCAACTAATACTTAGAAGCCTTTTTATTAATGAGTTCTCTAGTTTCTTCGTTTTTTCCATTATTTTTCCTTCATTTTCCTCCTCATTCAAATATGTGACCTTTCACCCTCATTTTCTCCTAATTTCCATTATTTTCATAAATAAAATGCTAATTTATATCACTTTCCTTTTCAAAGCCTTTTCCAATTTCCTTTACCCATAATAACCAAAATGAACATCCACTAGGATATTTTTTCCAACATTCAGTTTGGAATACGTGTCCCATGACCTTGGTATTATATTTTTCTAAATGAATTTTTAACGAGGATTGTTACACTATCATAAGGAATTCCTCTTATATAAATGTATAATTTAACTCTATGAGAGTCAAATTTCTAGTTAAATAGTAAATAGCATAAGGAGTTTTTTTCTCCTTCTATCCAAGAATAACTCCTAAATTTGTATTTAAAACATATGTAGATATATGGAAGGGGAGAGACCAACTTAGTCATCTTAAAATTGGTTCTTTACAAATATTTCGTTACAAAATATCAAAAACTAATTGACATGAGGAATTCCAACATAATTCACTACTTTTACTGATTAATTTCAATAGTGTAAAAACTACTTTTGTTACGTTTTCGATCATTTTTCTATAATAGCCAGCATATTCATTAAAACTTCTTCCATCCCTTTGAGAATTTGGTATTGAGATCTTGGTTAAGACGTTAATATTTGTGGGATCAACATTTATTCCATTACCTAAAATATGATTACCCAAAATAATTCCTTCATTAAGCGTCATATGATATTTCTCATGACTTAGAAAAGGTTAGTTTCTTGGGATCTTGTAAGAAAATTTTCAAGGTTTTCTAAAGCTTATTCAAAATTATTTCCATATACCATGAAATAATCCACGTAAAATTAAATACCATAATAAACCATGTCAAAAAATATATCTGAAACTTCTCTTTGGAATGTAGTAGGAGCATTACATAGTCCAAAAGGTAATACATGTTAAGCATATCTTCCCCGTGGACATATAAATGTAGTCATGTCTTGGTATTCCAATGCAATTTGTATTTGATTGTAGACATTAAAACCATAAAGATAATAAGATTAATTATTTCCTACTAATGTATATAATACTTTATCAATCAAAGGAACCGAGAAATATATTTTTAGAGTAACATTATTTAACTCATTATAGTCAATATAGACTCATTTCTTTCAAAATTTATTTGGTACAATTACCGAGGGTGAAACGCACTTGCTATGAGAAATTCGATAAATGAAGTTTCAGTTTAATAGATTGTGAAATTATTATTTTATAATATCCCTCAAATTAAGGTTCATCCTTCTTTGATGTTTCCTAATTGGTCTAATATTTTTTTATTATTTTTTGGTGTATATATATAATCCATCAATGTATTACAATTTATACCCCTCATATCTATATATTCAATTAAGGTTCATCCTTCTTTGATGTTTCCTAATTGGTCTAATAATTTTTTATTATTTTTTGGTGTATATATATGATCCATCAATGTATTACAATTTATACCCCTCATACATATCTATATATTCCCATGAAAAAGTCGAGTTATATTTTTGTAGCATCATCATTAATTGATCTCTTTTATATTTTTCAATTTTAGAATTAATACTTACAATTTTCCTTGGATTAGCCACTAAACAAATACTACAAAATTTTGTCACAGAATTCCATCATTAAATAGAATTATATAATGAAAATTCTTTTGTATTACAATTTTGTTGAAATATTTTATCTAACATATTCACATCACAAGTTTGTGTTTATTCACCAAGATAATGAGGAAGATTCTAATTGATCATAAAATTTATTATTTCAATTTCTTCAACATATTGTTTAAAACAAATTTCTTGTGATATTTTTAGAGCATGTCATATTATTTTATCATAATTTCCGTCATTAATCCATTCATCGTTCTCTAATTTAGTAACTATTTTTGAAAGTGGATAAAATTTAAACTCCTCTCATTCATTTATATTATAAATTTTCATGTCTCCATATATATAACTAATAAATGCATTGAATATGGTTAAGAAAACACTTCGTAGTGTAAATGGATGTTCTACTAGATTGGTTTCAGGTTCACAAACCATTAAATCAACTCGGTATTGCCAAGAGTTTGAATAAACAAGAATATATTATAATCCACGTGTTATTTTTGTAGTGGATCTATCTAGTAATTGTAAAATAATTGGTGTTTAACGAAGATTGCTTATTTGTAGGGTGTATAAAGAATAATTTCATTTGTAACTAATCGATTATATTATTTTTCATTAAATTTACGATGACTCTTATATCAGTAAGTGTGTTTGGTATTGCAATATTATTAATATGAATTTTTATAGTAAGACGTACTAGATATATTTTATTATTTTTTAAAGTAATAGACAATTTATCGAGCTTGTTTATTAAATCCAAAAAATAAGAAGATATTATATATAACTATTTTCAATGATATTTTTCTTAGCATGCACTCTACAACCTCATACATGAGGGAGATGTTATCAAATAACATTTTTATGTTATCAAATAACATTATATGAAAATATATATGTGAGCTAATTAATTAAAAATAAAGAATAGAATTGAATATGATGGGAAAATTGAATTTTTGAAAAAAAAACACATATATACCATAATATTATCAATCACAAAAATATTTTGAAGGGTGGACGAGATACAAGAAAAAAAAATAGTATATAATTCTTTTATCAAAGTAGTATGAGTGCCAAAAACTCCAATTAAGGTTTGTGTTTTCCTAAAAATTTCTTAAACTATATTCTTTGTAACATAGGAATGAAATAAGATTATTCTATATAAATAATTTTCTTCTTAAATTATATATTTTACCTTGCTCAAAATTCCCACAACCAAATAACCAACCTATAATACTTACCAACACCCCATTCCTAATTATGATTTTATTTGATTCTTTATCATGCATTAAACATAAAAAAATATATATATTTTTGTCTCTAATGTAAGAAAATAATAAAATATTATTTTTCAAAGTATGAAAATGATTGTGTTGTCTACAACCAAATATAGGGCATATGTGCAGGCGCTACATATGAGATATTTAAAATAAAAAGTAAAAAAACCAGTAGAGACTATATGTGTAGGCATGAGATGTTATATGCAAGATGTGACATGTGAGATGTGGAAGCATGAAATGTGAGGTGTGAGATGTTAGATGTGAGATATGAGATCATTCTTAAATTCATTTTTTCTATACTGTAATTTTTCTTTTTATTAATAAAAAAATTAGGAATAATTCTTTTAGATAAAAGGAAATATAATATACATATCACATTAAAATGTACAACACATAAATAGTACCTTTAAATTAACTTACATTTTACCATATAAATTAAAATAATGATTTCATTGTTTGTACAAATACGTAGAGTGGGGAAGGGGGGGAGGGGGGCGGGAAGTGTGAATCAATATTTAAAAACTCGCTTAAAATTTTGTTTTCTTAGTTAGAGTCTATATGCGACTATAACCAAGTAAAGTTGCATATGTATGTGACTGTTATGCAGAGAATGAGCCTATATCTACTTAACTAATTTTTCAGTTACTTTGTCATATTTTTAACTTGAACTAGTGTATCAATAGTTCATTACAAATTAATTAAAAAATAACCATGTCAAGTAAGAACATAATAAAATATCACACATAAGGAACACAACAACATACATGAACACTAGTGTTTTTAGGTCGGAACCCAATGTAGGAGAAAGCCACCGCTGTTGTCGTATAATTTTTCATATTTTATAATAATGACAAACATTTTACAATCTTGTACTATCGGAGACTCATACCAACATACACGCACCCACCTGCTACAACCTTCTCATTCTCCAGCAACCATTGGAAGGAAGCTCCAAGCCCTTAATATCATTTACTGTGACACACCAGAATGGATCTCCTACCCCCTCTTCTGATTTACCAGCTACTAATGGAAAAATGCTTCGAATCCATTACTAAATGATCCAACCCTCAACACCTCCCTATGGCCAAGTTTCATAATATTTCATACTCAATCCACCTAACTCAAATAATTAAAAGAAAAATTAAACTAAAACCAATCTGTGTATCAAATAACTGAACCAAATTAAGCGCCAAATAATTTAATAAACCAATTACCAAATCTCAAACAACCAAAGAAACTAGATAATGTCAATTTCCTTTATACCCTTCATCATTATTTCAAACCAATTATTATTCATCACAGAAACCATATCGTATCACTACAAAAACTTGTCAATCATATGTCAAAATATATATGTTATTATTATTAGACTTTCCCTTTAGATAACCCGCGTACATATCTCAAAAAATTAAACCTTGAAACTGAATCACTACACTAATTAAATCAATAAGTGCAACACATATTCACCTTTTCACTTATCTCTAAACCAAATAAATATCATCTCACAGATTCATCATCATTACTATTCAACATTTCATAATAGAATCAATTCAACTTCGACCAACACTGTCAATGAAGATCATCATGAAAGACTTCATCAACAGAGACCAACAAACACAACAAGGCTCAGAAGCCCTCATTAACAGCTCATACAAGGAAACCCTACCCTGTCTATGCAACCATTATAGGACACTTTCATGTATGTACGTGGCTTTAAAGAAGCATACCCACGTATAGATATGTCCATAATGCATTATTGATATGCGACTTCCCAAAAGCAGATTTGCATGTGCATGCAATATTTCTAAATAAACGCTATGTACATATAATAATTATTAACCAAATAATTACCCACAAACACCTGGATCTCCATCTCCTTATATATCTTAGGCCTCAGAGAATACCTTGAGTTAAATGCATATTTATGTCAATGGTATTCTTTGATCACATGTAATATTCCCAAATGGGGAATGCAACAATACAATGCAAAAGATAGGAAAATAAAACAGATCATATTTTATAAAGTAGGAGGCCAATACGAAGAAATTTCATTTGTTATTACAGTAGCAAAATGTATGTAAAAAGTGGCCCATAAGATGTCTAACAAGAAAAGGAAGCCTCCAATGAAAGAAAGCTCTCACAATGAGGTGTTGCAACCATATATAAAGACCGGAAAAGCCTTACAACATTATTTTATTGGCTCTGCAATAGTAATAGATTACACATCTGATCTAGAGAGAATATGTGTATAAAACGTTAGATATATATCATATCCATGCACTAGACAAGCTTGTAACACCCCCAAGTTCTATGCTTTTCAAATTAGACATTTGAACATAAATCCAAAGGGGAGTGGACCCCAATGGATAATTATTGTGTGGATGTAGTTAATTATTTATGAAAAATAAATAAAATATTTTGTATGCACTATGACCAAATGAGATTATTGAGATCACATGCCTAATCCATGAGGTTATGGAAAAGGTAAAGACTTTCCCCAAAATCTTTCAAAAATCCTTGAAAGAAATTATTTCTAATTTAGATTTTTGGGGAAAAATCTAAATTCCCCAATGATGAGGAAAGTAGTTGGGAAGAGGTAAAAAACTGGAAAAGCTGGAAAAGCAAAAAGCAGCTTTAAAAATCCCTAAATAAGGGAAGCCTAGGCAAACAGGAATAAAAGCATCCTAAAATTCTGGACGCAGAATGGGAAACATGCTTTGGGGAGAGCATAGCTTAAATAAGCTGCTCCAGAACAGATTGAGGTTGGTCTGTTCTTGGGGGATCTTAGCTCGAGGGTGAGTTCTGGAGATAGACGAACTCTAAGGTTGGGAGGACTGGTCATAGTATCGGTATGCATGCATAATTTTGGAGATTAATTTAAGTCTGTATTAATTATATCCAAATTTTATGAATTTTTATGTTATAAATTGTTATGTAAATTTTAGATTGAATGTTGGTTCCATATCTCATGCAATTACAACATAGATCTAATGGCTGAAAATCCATTATGTTAATAGTAGGGACCAATGGTTTGGTTGTAGGGATAAGTACCCTACAATAATAAATTTCAGAAATGATAGATTATTTGAATGTTTAATCAATAGCAAAATTCAAGTTGTAGCGTGCTGTCTTTTAAAAGAAAACTTAGTTGCTATGTTATACCAACAGAAAACTTTGATAAAACTGTAACCCAGAACAGCAAGTAGAAAACAATTAAAACTGTTATAGAAGTATTTATTTCAGTCTAAGAGCAGTACTACAATGACAAGAATTGTAGAACTAAGAATTTAAACTGTTTTATTACATGGAACTTTAAATATATGAAACCAGAGATTAAATCTTAAGTAAGTACGAGGATCTGAAATTAGTGAGTATAAAATATCACTTCGGTTTCATTACTTCCCCTTGATTGAAGAAAAATGATCTATATCTTATATTTCCAAGGGAAAAGTTTAAGATACACCATAATTACAAATATGCTGAATAATTATAGCAATAATATAGGTGGAAAGAGTCTTATTGACAATATACTTATGTGTGATAAAAGTATATATGTAAAATAAGAGTGAAAGTATATTGAAAAATACTGGAAAAGAGCATCTATCCACCTTCTATATATATACCACTGTAAAAGTAGTTGAAGCAATTAAGGTTAAATGAATAGATGTATATGTATATGTATACATTTATACATAGATGCTAAAATTCTATAAGTATAGATGCTGGAAAGTCTATAAAGCTTGCTAACTCGAAAGTTAAAGAAAGGGCATATTGATCTATTAGAGTTAGACAGAGTTAGACAAAACTCTGAGGAACCGACCTGAGAAATACAAATGAGTATATGTTTATATAGACACATAAATATAAGTCAACTAGGTTGACTGATAGGAATTGAGGTCAAGCCAAAATTTCTCAGGGGAACTCTGATAATAACATGACTGTCTATAATTACCAAAGAGAAATTAAAGACCTGACACAAGTATGAATTTGTAATTGATTAAGTAGAAAAAAAATTGGAATGGTATCAAGTGCACCAAAGTAGAGTATATCTGAGTTAATGTTATGTGGATAAGAAGCTGAGTATGGGAGACATGACAAATGGTATCAGAGCACAAGTTGAGAAAACTGGGCAAGTTATGTGCTCACAAAGAAACAATAAGTTGTTATAAATTTTATGAATATTATGCTATAATTAAAAGATAGTGTTGGAATCCCTTGATAACGATTCCTTTGAGTCACCTGACCTGATTTGTGGTCTGTAATGAAACCTTCGGTGCTTGTGTGCCTTTGCTTCCTATCTAGTGGGTTAGTCATGATTCCAATCTGACTATTTGGTCTTGTTTAATGAGGTTTAAGACCATAGAAGCAAGCTCGTCTGTGAAAGAGGGTTTTGCCAATTTTTATATTTTCTTCAATGTAAAGTAAAACAAAGAAATGATATGCAGTTATAACCTTTTTAAAACCAATCAAAAAGGAATTGAATGGCAGCCGACATTTATAGATATTATATAATTGTTGTAAATTCCTTGCTTATTTTGCAGTCAATTGTTCTGGATTGATACAAACTGTTCTTTCAGTCAATGCCAAGATACAATGTCTAACAACATCTGAAACTGTGCTTTAGAATTGTAACCCCAAAACTTACAGTTATGTCCCAGAAAATATACTGTGAATCTGAATGACCACCTTGTCCATTGTATTTTTTTATTAAACATTATTCTGAAATAGATATTTGCATATAGCAAACCATGATTAAATAGCTATATGAGATTTAAACATGGAAATAGGAGAAGAAAATGGGTAAGGTGGTAAGAAATTCCGCGAACCCTTATTTCCATAAATGGAAAATTTTAGAACTGAATGCATTTATCTGTTTTGTATAATTACTTGATCAGTTCATTTCTGTCCTCATAGCTACTCAGTTCTGATAGCGAAGAAATAGTGAAGAAATTTTGACCCTATGAAATATCACAAATACATCTTATTGTTGGATAGAAAAATATCGCATGTGAAACTTAAATTAGATAAAATCAGAACCTTAAATGAAAAACAGTAGAACTTTTTGTAGTATATGGTACTGATTTTATGAATATTAAAAACGAGGTACCTTACTTTATGGCTAATTTATTTCCATTCAGGAAACTATACTTAAAAATCTTTAGAGATAACAGAGATGAACCATAGCATTATCCCATTATGAAGCATTGTATTAGGTGGTGATACTTTGTTAAGAAACTGTTATAGTTGAACTTTAGTATTTTAATCAATAAATCTCTAAAGCAACAGAAAAAAAAAGAAGAAGAAGAAAAGGCTGTTGCAAAGAATTTATATTTTGAAATCGTATTAGTGGGATATAAATAGAAAAAAACCAAAGATGCGGACATATAAATACTCCCATTTCAGTACTATACAAAATGGAATAAAGGGGAAATTCATCATCCCAATGAATATTATTACAATTTCCGACATTCTATATTTCCTCAAATCGGATGGAATGGTTCTCGCGAATTCTAGCCATCGAAGTAAGATGGTCGAGAAGGCGAAGTATTATCTATCTGCAATGCAAAATGAAACTTCTTAATAGGCCTCCTCGGAAGGAGGGGAAGAAACATTGTATAAGTAAGCTCATAAGAAAAAAAAAATTCACCTGTAAGAAAAAGCTGAAAAGAAAAAGTTAGAAAAAATAAATTTAGGTGAAACGAAATTAGAAAAAAAAAAAGAAGAAAAGAAAGAAGAAAAAGAAAATCATGGAGCAACTTTATAAAACTAGAAATCGTAATGGGAAACCATAAAGTTACTAATTATTCCCAAAAATAAAACAGTGAAATTGTTAAAAGAGAACAGGAATGTCTAGACATTATAGGTATCTAACTTCACTGAAAAGTTATCTAGTTGGGTTCTAGACTTGTTCTACAATAGAAATTAACATAAGAAACAACTTGGCAAACGAACACCATTGTGGTTAAGGGAAGAGTTATCTACAATAGCGAGGAAAAATTTATAAATCAAAAAGTGAAACGTAGAGCGAATCAAAGCATTGAAAAAAAAAAAAAAAAAACATAAGATAGCCGAGTCTACCTATTAAAACAAAAAAAAAAAACAACAGGAAGATAAAACAATGGGTGCGGGTTACGGCCTGATCATGTTCGATCGACCACTGGAACCAATGTACACCTTCCTGGAAGCAACAATGCTTCATCAGTCCTACCGGAGTTCCCCTACGCAATTAGGAAGGGAATCATAATCTCATAAGAGTTAGTATAGATTCAATGAATCTGTAAATCTTTATGAATGCCCAAAACTTAAACATGTAAGAAAAAGAAAAAAAAAATTTATGGCACCCATCGTTCAAATCTGAGATTCGGTAAAGTCGTTTGGAAAACCTGGGCTAACTTCAACGCATTCTAAAGAAATGTTTCCTTCTAAAGGGCTTGCGATCAGCGTGGGAGAAAATAAATAGAAATCAACGTTTCCGATAAGAAAAATTTCAGAACCAACTCGATAGTGGGGATATATCTGCTGCAGAAATTAACGCCAAGAAGACAAGGAGAGGAAAAACCGCTTACTCTCTTCCCAGCGATGGAACGCGAGTCTGGGTGTGAATCCGACACAAGGGTTTTGTGTTGAGAAAGGATCCGAGAGGGGAAACGAAGAGTAATAGCTCAGATAAACTGGACAGAAAGGAAAAGAATACGATTTAAGAAGAAAACCTGAAACCCTAATACCAGCAACTGATGACCGTCCACGTGTAAGGTAGATCAAGGGATATGGGAATGCAGAAAACCGAGTTCAAGAGTAGAGGACTAAAAGAATCCCGAGAATGGGATAGTATTCGTACCTCCCTTAGCGTAGTTAATTATTTTAGACCTGAGTTCTAGTACCAAGTGGGGCGAATTAAATCCAAGATCTGAGTGCTTCGATGCCGAGGTGAGCCAGAGACACTTATCAATTATGACCCCAACTGCTGCGGCTACGTGCCAGACATTCATGGTAACCACAGCGCTGAATAGTACCAGAGTCAGTAAGAAAATAAATTTTTCGAGTCTGAAGAAAACAAAGGGGACGCTGTCAAAAATAAAATAAAATAAACAAATTTCAGTTGATGAGAAATAGGACAGGGTCGTAGGCCAGTACAAAGCCAAGGGAAGTAGAGTGAACCTTTTACCAACGGATAAATAATTAATGGCCTGCTACCGATACCTATGAAAGTTTAGTAGGAACCAGGGCTAATTATAAAGTTTTATTCAAGCCATAAAAATAAAAATAAAAATAAAAATAAAACAAATTTTTTCGTAAACCTTCAATCTCTAATGTAGGGACGGGGTGCTCATGATAACCATTACACTATACGTTTGAGACTAAATCCTACAGGAGATGTCTATAATCTAGTGAATAAAATCACAAACTCAACCACAAGGGTTAGTAGAAAACGTATAAAGGCAAATGGTTAGGATCTTGAAAGATAAGTTTTGCTATGAGATTTGATGAATTGATAATTACGATATTATTTAGAGAAACGAGGAAGTCATGGCTATGCTACGGATTTATGTGTTGAAAACACTGCCAGGATTTCCTGAGAAAACAAAAAAAAAATTCCGGATTAAATTTACTCGAACACGGAATTGTCATTTCTGATTTAACTGAACGGTGGTGAAATATCTGAAGTACTACATTCAAATAAAATCTGACCGCAAATGTAATTGAATATAAATATCATGCACTGAGGCATTGAAATATAAAACCAATGGCGTATAACACTAGGTTTAAGATATTGTGTTATTAAATCTCCTAGTATTAAATTAGGTGTATTGAAATTCTTTAATACATGTATACAATTATAATGCGAAAAAAAAAATCCAATGAAAATGTTAATATAGTTGAGAAAAGAAGTAATTTCCGGACCGAATTTTACTATGGAGTAAGATTCATATTGTCGCGTAAAATTTCAAAGTGGACAAAGTTCCTTAATAAAGTATAACCGTCTATATAAAGGTATATGACTTAGTGGGCATCTAGGGGCATACTAATAAACGTAGATTTCCTAGTCCCTAGTACTTGTAAAAATGGATGGGTATAAACTTATATGGGGTAAATGAACATAAGTAGATGTATTTACATAGGGACACCATGGTGGTGAGGTAATGGAAAAAAAAATCACATTTTAAGTTCAGTATGAATATTATTTATCTTCATAAGTGGAAAAATGGGAAGAATCATTCTCTAGTGGTTAAGAGGAAACAGTTTAGTAAAAGAAAAAATAGGAAGAAGTAATGTTTCATCTATTACCTCGTTATAAAAGTGATAGAAGTAAACATGGAAGCATGATAAATGTAGTATATCAAGAAGCCAAAAACATATAAACAATTATATGTTAAAAATATAACCATAAGTGAGAAGTGGCTAGGGTTATAACGAATGTGATTGTGAAAAAAATTGAAATGGAGTAATTATATAGTTTAAATAGAATTTTATTAATATTCATTATAACAATAAGTTAATTATAAGATATAAATGAATAATTTTGGGGTGATATATGTTCCTGATATGCTATATAATACTATGTTTTACCATAGTTATTGGAAAAAAAGAAGGAAAGTTTATATTGGAATATATAAACAAAGGTGTATAATAGAGAAATGACAATTTATATTTAATAGAGGTATGTTAAATATAAGTTGTAAATTCTTAATTAACTATTAAGTAGTAAAAAAAAAAGAAAAAAGAAAAATAAATAATTAATTATCATGAGAAATGATAGATTAAAATGAAACAAATTGCACGTGGGACATAAGTTAAATCTACAATTAACATTATAAATATAGGTGATCTTGTTATATGTTATAAAGTTAATTTTGTGGAGTTAATATAATATCTTCATACATGATAATTTATTTCAGTTAGTAAACTTCAAACCCACAGGATTAAGGGAGAAGAAACAATTCACTAGGGAATATTAAAAGTGAATGACATATTTTACCATATGGCTGGAATATTATTACTCTATTTATGGCTAAAGGAGTAATAAACACTATTGTGGTAGATTAAGTGTAGTCAAGTATATTTAAGTCATGACTAAAGTATTTTATAATAGACATGTGTTAGTTCATGTACTTGGAAATTAATGAAGTGGTAAGATTACGTACGAGTTATAAATAAGGTTAAATGGTTGGTTAAATAAGTGATGTGGTTAGTAATGGTGGATCATTTCATATTAAATAGTGTATTGTGGACCCATTACATTGAGTTATGAATGAAGGAAGGGATAAATCAAATTTTCCCAAGTGAGTTAACTAAGGTAGAATTGAAAATCTAACCAATGTTTTTTTTTCCATGGGAAATAATTATGAAAATTATCATGCATGGATAAGAATCCAATGAAGCACAATTAATTCCCTATAATCCATTTATCAAGTGAACCATGGTCTTAGGTGGTAAGTGGTCTTTGTGAGAAACCATGTGTTGTTTATATAAACCATGGGTTGATTTATAATGATTGGTGAAAATCACATATAGATATAATGGGTGACTCATCACTGGAATTAGTAAAGCATGAACATACAATTAAAAGTAAATGCATAAATTCTAGTGATTCTTTGAAAAAGGGGAAATTGTGGCAAATTAATTTTTGACTTTATCAAGTATTAATACTTGTGAATGTAATGAATTATAGTAATTACATATATCAATATAAAAGAAACATGTATTCACACTATAAAAAATTGTTGGTGTAAATTTTATTAAATTTAATTTTCCTGAGTCTTAAATTCAAAGACAGGGAGATAGTGTGAAATCATACAGCTATAAACTGGGAGAAAAGAAGATGAGCTGTATTTGGACTTGGGTGTGGGGGAAACCCATCAGATCCAAATTTATTCACGTAAGTTTTGAACTAGTGGATACAATTCATAAAAGAGATTAGAGGAAAAATTTTTATGTCTGAAGTAAGAATTGAATTATAAACATTATTAACGAGTCTGGTTATTACTAATTAAATTGACTGGCTAACAAAATAAAACAATGAGAAGGTACGGGAAGTACAACTATGAACTGAGAAAGGATAAGCATAACCATGCATATGATATCGTTGTTTTCTTTCATTTATGAGTACTAATGAAAATTTGTAAAATTGTTTATCCAAGTGTGTGACAGGAAATTGTACACTCTGGAAACAAGGAGAAAAAAAGGTGAAGATAAGTGCAGATAAATCACCTAGAAAATCAAGATAAGCCAAACTGGACCAAGTTTGCGTGAGGAGAGAATCTCACTGAAAAACAAGAAAGGATAAGTAGTGTACTAAAAGTGCACTAAACTATTATGAACCTGAACGGTTTGACTAATAACTGAATTTCTTGAAATTATTGAAATTCAGAATGTTATTGTGGATTATCAATTATATGTATCTGATATTACTTACATTGGTATGAATTGTGGACAGAGAGAACGCAATAAAAGAATTTCCAGACAAACTTCTTGCAAAGAAGTAGGAAGAAAATCAAGTGCATAAGGCATCAGTAAATAGAGTGGAAGTAGGAGAGTACTCTTCCGGAAACTGAGCAAGAATGAAGAAGAAATCTTCGTCAAAGTTGAAAAATCAACGTTAAAATGTAACACCGAGGAAGGTGTTGGAAAAGGGTGGAATTAGTGGCTTATAAACTGGCCTTACCCTTGCATACTAAATTTCATGATGTGTTTCATGTCTTCTTATTGGAAAAAAAAATAAAAATGGAAAAGATGCTTCTCACATTATTGATTGGAATGTGATCCAGGTGGAACCAGAAGAGGAATTCCTTCCAGAGCCGCTTCAAATCTTGAAGCGGGAAGAAATTGAATAGTAGCTAGAGTAAAGGTGCAGTGGAAGCACTTTACTGCTGAAAAAGCTACATGGAAAAGAGAAGCTGAGATGATGGAAAATTATTCATCTTTATTTTCAACACGAACTATTGTAGTTAGTTGTTAACACCAAGGACGATGTTTGTTTTCAGAGGGGGAATATGTAACACCCCAAAGTTCTATGCTTTTCAAATTAGACATTTGAACATAAATCCAAAGGGGAGTGGACCCCAATGGATAATTATTGTGTGGATGTAGTTATTATTTATGAAAAATAAATAAAATATTTTGTATGCAGTATGACCAAATGAGATTATTGAGATCACATGCCTAATCCATGAGGTTATGGAAAAGGTAAAGACTTTCCCCAAAATCTTTCAAAAATCCTTGAAATAAATTATTTCTAATTTAGATTTTTGAGGAAAAATCTAAATTCCCCAATGATGAGGAAAGTAGTTGGGAAGAGGTAAAAAGTTGGAAAAGCTGGAAAAGAAGAAAGAAGCTTTAAAAATCCCTAAATAAGGGAAGCCTAGGCAAACAGGAATAAAAGCATCCTGAAATTCTGGACGCAGAATGGGAAACAGGCTTTGGGGAGAGCATAGCTTAAATAAGCTGCTCCAGAACATATTGAGGTTGGTCTGTTCTTGGGGGATCTCAGCTCGGGGGTGAGTTCTGGAGATAGACGAACTCTAAGGTTGGGAGGACTGGTCATAGTATCGGTATGCATGCATAATTTTGGAGATTAATTTAAGTCTGTATTAATTATATCCAGATTTTATGAATTTTTATGTTATAAATTCTTATGTAAATTTTACATTGAATGTTGGTTCCATATCTCATGCAATTACAACATAGATCTAATGGCTGAAAATCCATTATGTTAATAGTAGGGACCAATGGTTTGGTTGTAGGGATAAGTACCCTACAGTAATAAATTTCAGAAATGATAGATTATTTGAATGTTTAATCAATAGCAAAATTCAAGTTGTAGTGTGCTGTCTTTTAAAAGAAAACTTAGTTGCTATGTTGTACCAACAGAAAACTTTGATAAAACTGTAACCCAGAACAGCAAGTAGAAAACAACTAAAACTGTTATAGAAATATTTATTTCAGTCTAAGAGCAGTACTACAATGACAAGAATTGTAGAACTAAGAATTTAAACTGTTTTATTACATGGAAGTTTAAATATATGAAACCAGAGATTAAATCTTAAGTAAGTACAAGGATCTGAAATTAGTGAGTATAAAATATCACTTCGGTTTCAATACTTCCACTTGATTGAAGAAAAATGATCTATATCTTATATTTCCAAGGGAAAAGTTTAAGATACACTAGAATTACAAATATGTTGAATAATTATAGCAATAATATAGGTGGAAAGAGTCTTATTGACAATATACTTATGTGTGATAAAAGTATATATGTAAAATAAGAGTGAAAGTATATTGAAAAATACTGGAAAAGAGCATCTATCCACCTTCTATATATATACCGCTGTAAAAGTAGTTGAAGAAATTAAGGTTAAATGAATAGATGTATATGTATATGTATACATCTATACATAGATGCTAAAATTCTATAAGTATAGATGCTGGAAAGTCTATAAAGCTTGCTAACTCAAAAGTTAAAGAAAGGGCATATTGATCTATTAGAGTTAAACAGAGTTAGACAAAACTCTGAGGAACCGACCTGAGAAATACAAATGAGTATATGTTTATATAGACACATAAATATAAGTCAACTAGGTTGACTGATAGGAATTGAGGTCAAGCCAAAATTTCTCAGGGGAACTCTGATAATAACATGACTGTCTATAATTACCAAAGAGAAATTAAAGACCTGACACAAGTATGAATTTGTAATTGATTAAGTAGAAAAAAAATTGGAATGGTATCAAGTGCACCAAAGTAGAGTATATTTGAGTTAATGTTATGTGGATAAGAAGCTGAGTATGGGAGACGTGACAAGCTCTTTTAATGAACCCCCTTGGGGTTTTCAGCCAAACACCAAGTACAAGATGTAGATCTGAGATCTAAGACTGCAAATCTACTGAAATATTAAGATCTAGAAAGTGGATCTGAAATGATATAAACAATATAATGACCTCCTCCAATAGATCTCCAAAGTGAATGGCAAATCCCCAACACTAGGAAAATCACTCTCCAAATGATGTGCTGAAACACCCTGCAACTGCACCTACGAAAATAACACAGATCTCGATCTATATTGCACTATAGGGATCAAAATATAGTTGGCCTACTACCAAGATATTAAAATTAGGCTCAAGCCCTTCAATATTATCCTGTCAATGAAGTAGAACCCTCCTCCACTGAAAATAAGCACTGAAATGGACTGGATCTGAAAGATCTAATCTCCACTTGTTGTAGCTTGCAAAAAAAACCAAACCCTCAATAGGATCTGCATTTTAGTTGAAAGAATAAGATTATCCTTCAATCATATAGTGGAAAATGCAATACAAGCTCTCCCAAGAGCTACTAAATGGAAAGAGGTGGGATTCCTGATCAAGAACACCCAATGCTAAACAACATTCTATCTCAGCTAAACAGTAAGAGAAAGATATATGTCTAAATAGACAATATATTCAGAAATATGATAAACATCAACAACCATCTAATGCTACCATCCCCTTCCTTTTATAAGACAAGAGCTTGCAAACCCTAAACTACTTCCAATGAGATCACTTCTTTCACACAAGGCATATCCATCTAAAATTGTGTTGTCCCTCATTGATGGCCACTCCTCCATAACAGAACTGTAGATTTGGTCAAGGTTGACCCAGTCAAAATGTCCAGTCCCTTTCACACCTAAGGGTGCTTGGTTTAACAACCAAGATTTTATTAAAGAGTTTTATGAACCTCCTTTTCTCTTTTATTCTTTAAACAAGGTAATAAAAAAAAATTGAATATTCCAATTAGCTCATGACTAATTGGGGATATTACAGTCCTCCCCTCCCAAATGTTGCTTGTCCTCAAGCAACTAACAAGGTGAGTGTTGCAACTCTTCTCTTCCCCCATTGGTGACACCAACATGAGATAAGCTTCATCCATAAGCTAAGTGTTCACAAATCCATCCCTCCATGAATTTCTCCTCCAAAGTTCTCATTAGATGTAAATAATATATCCCATAAGGAGACAATAGCTCAATTGAAACAAACTTGGTTTGCCCAATGTTCTCCCTGAAACATGTAGCATAGGATACATGGAGAATATCCATCCCATAGAGCACATATATACCTCATATCCCCACCACATACTTGCTGCCCATGTCATCTCACTAGGGTTGAAAGTGTGATATATATTTGGTGCTTTAGGAATGCACCCATCATGAAACAAAATCTCCCTTTGTCCTCCAAGGGAGTGGCCATGTTCAAAAATTTTTGTGGCCCAAAGTTGGCCATGGATTTTATAAGGTACAATACTCCTCCTTTGAGTTATGGCCTGCATATACATGGTGAAAGAATGAAAAAAATAATCAAATGAAACATTATCTACATGAGCATATTATTCACCAAAGTTCCTCCTTAAACAAATGGAGTGGTGCATAGGTCTATCACCTTCCTCCAAAAGAGAAAGAGATGGATGATTTAACTCTTTTGTAGAGTTATGTTTCTGCCCCATCTCCACATGGTACATGCATCTTTGAAAATTCTTATATAGTTCTCCTTCAAAGCCCTTCCAAGTGTAGCTCCTCATGATGATGCTGGAGAATCTCATGGAATATGTGGCTGAAATAGAATTCTTCATAGGCCCTTTGTAGTAACTTCTCCTTGATATTGGAGGATCTATACAAGAATATCCTACCATGATAATAGATGACTCCTTATTGGACTAAATAGCCCCCTTCATGTAGTTGGTCATCAAGTATCATGCATGTGTGAAAATCCTTGGAATAATATATCAACAATTGGGATTTCCAATATGGATCAATCTCCCATAGTGACAACGTTGATGATCTACCAATAGAAATGTCTGTCATATGGCTTCTCTCCTCCTTGACATCTCCCATGCCAAAGGTATATGTTGGAAGGTCACTCCTTCCATGCTTCTCCTCCCAAAGCGCAGAATCTGAAATGAGAGTGGTTAATGATGATATCAGGAAAGGATCTCCCTCCTCCTTGAGCCTACCCAAGGCTCCCATCATTATATCATTGTCTTCCAAAGCTCCTATCCCTCCTGGATCTATGCTTGGAGCATCATGTTGTGAGACATCTCCCACAAAATCTTAATCAGGTGGCCTCTCAGGTGTTTTTTCACTAGATAATAGTGTCGCATGCAACAATCTCATGAGCATGATAGATGGGACTGTAACATCCTTTCTTCCACCGCACAAATCCATCTATGTTTTCTGTGTGGAAGTTGTATGTGAGGGGTATTTACGCATGCCTTTGATAATTTAAGTCTCACCACTCTGCTTATCCGACCCATTCCATTTTCAAAGCCTCCCAATCAGTGATGACATTCCCCAATGTAATCAACCATTGAAAACCCGATATCACATTGGTGTCAGGTATGTCAACCACAAATAAGTGATCAATAAATGTATATGTCCCCATGGTGACTGATAAGGATGGGACATAATGAATGCATTTCATTGTTGTATCTCCTGGGACCAGAAAAGAGAATCCCTCAAAAGCATCAGTGGGTATGTCCCTCCTTTGCACTAGTTGGGCATCAATAAAATTGTGGGTAGCCTCACTGTCAATAAAAACAGAAACCCTCTGATTCAAGATGGAACCTTAAACTCTTAAGGTCATGTACTTGGGTACTCCTCTCAAAGATGCAAGATCCCCTCAAATAGGGGAAAATTCTCCACTCCCATCTCCTGATGCTGTTGGCTCTTCTCCTGTACTGTCAACGCTGTGACCTCTCCTTGGTTCATCTTCTTCTTCCCCCTCATCTTCTGAGAAGACCTCTATGTAATGTGTTTTTCCAGCTGCACATTTATTTCTAGGTGCCCATGATTCTTGTCAAGTGAAGTAAAGCTCCCTTCTTCTTAGATATCTCTATACATCATCATCAAGAGGTTTCTTGTATGATCTCTCCTTTGAAGGAGTAGCCTTTTATTCCTTTCGCTTTGAAGGAAAATAGGGGTTATGCTGAAAAGTTGCCTTTGCTTTTGGCAGGGCATCTTGAAGGTCTCTAGCCCTTTCAATAGCATCATTTAGGGTAGTGGGCTTGGTATGTTTAACCAACCCATGAAGAGGTTCATCTAAACCATCAATGAACATGTAAACCCTTTTTGCTGCAGATAAATCAGGAACCATAACTGAAATTCTTAAAAATTCAGAGATGTAAGTTTTTGTATTACCTGATTGTTTAAATTTTTCAAGGCTCATGAGTGGTGCCTCTGGATATCTTCTATCAAATATTTCCGCTAGCCTTCTAGTGAAATTTGAATAAGCAGTCACATTGGCATGACCAAATGTAGACAAACCATGGAACCCCTAGTCATGTGCTTCACCTTAAAGGTGTAGTGCTGCAATGTTGATAGCCTCCATCTCTAGAACCTTGTTCAGTTGAAAGTAGATGTCAAGTTTTTCTACCCAAGTTTTTGTGGAACACTTGGATGACCCATCAAAATTAGGTAGAAACGATCTGCCCATAGTGTAGTTTTGATCATGATTATGAATGAATCCACCACCTCTATGATGATGCCTTGGTCTTCTATTTTCCTTTGTGTGACAAAGATCCTAAAAAATCAAGTGATATTTGAATCTCTGATTTTGAGGCTCATATTCTTCAAAATAGTCTTAAATGGATTCATGCTCTTGAAACCCTTCATTTCCCACAACCAAAAATGTCGGCATGGTAGAGCATTGGGAAACTTGTGGTTGATGCATTGTTTGATCATTCTAGTGATGCGACATGCCAGATCCTTCTCCAAGATGAAATCCTTTAGGGTATTCCTTGATTCTATCCATTCTTATCTCTTTGATTTCTATATCAAGGTGTTGCATGGTTCTAAGAAGGATCTTAGGGAAATCCTTATCTTCATCTTCACCTCCAAATAGAGGGGCTTTACCCTTGTCTTCATTATCATTTATGTAATCAAACTTTATATGTCTTATCTTTGGATACCTCTTCTCTCTGTCAGTAAGATATTATCCTTCTTCAGAAGACATTTTGGATTTTTAGAAAGCACAGGCTATGCCAAGATGATGCTTTGATACCACTGTAATATTCCCAAATGGGGAATGCAGTAATACAATGTAGAAAGATAGGAAAATAATGCAGATCATCTTTTATAAAGTAGGAGGAAAATATGAAGACCTTTCATTTGTTATTATAACAAAAACATGTATGTAAAATGTGGCCTATAAGATGTATAACAAGAAAAGGGAGCCTCCAGTGAAATAAATCCCTCACAATGAGGTGCTAAAACCATATATAAAGATTGGAAAAGCCTTATAGCGTTATTTTATTGGCTCTACAACAACTGTAAATTACACATCAGATATAGAGAAAATAAGTGCATAAAAGTTAGATTTATATCAGATCCATGCACTATACAAGCTCCTCTAATGAACCCCCTTGGGGTTTTCAGCCAAATACAAAGTACAAGATGTAGATCTGAGATCTAAGAATATATATATACTGAAATATTCAGATCTATAAAGTGGGTTTGATCTGGTATAAAAAATAGAATGACCTCCTCCAACACATCTCCAAAGTGAAGTGCAGATCCCGAACACTAGGAAAATCACTCTCTAAATGATGTGCTGAAACACCCTGCAACTACACCTACAGAAATAATGCAGATCTGGATCTATACTACATTGTTGGGATAAAAATATAGTTGTCCTACTACCAAGATATGAAGATGAGGCTCAAGCCTTCCAATACCGTCCTCCAAACAAATTAGAACCCCCCACCACCGAAAAGAAGCACTGAAATGGACTAGATCTAAAAGATCTAATCTCCACTTGTTGCAGCTTGCAAAAAAAATGAAACCCTCAATAGGATCTGCGCTATAGTTAAAAGAACAAGCTTGGCCTTCAACCAAATAGTGGACAATGAATTAAAAACCATCTCAAGAGATACTCAATGGGAAGAGGTGGGATTCTTGATCGGGACCACCCAATGCTAAACAACATTCTATCTCATCTAAATAACAAGAGAAATATATATGTATAAATAGACAATATATTCAAAAATATGATAAACATCAACAACCATCTAATGCTGCCATCCCCTTAATTTTATAAGACAAGAGCTTGCAAACCCTAAACCACTTCCAATGAGATCACTTATTTCACACAAGGCATCTCAATCTAAAACTACGTTGTGCGTAATTGATGGCCACTCATCTATAACAGCGCTGTAGATTTGGTCAGGGTTGACCCAGTCAAAATGTCAAGCCCCGTTCACACTTAAGGGTGCTTGATTTAACAACCAATATTTAACCTTTTCACATTTGGCATTGATTTATTCATTATTAAGGAGTATTATGGACCACCTTTTCTCTTTTATTCTTTAAACACAGTAATAATAAAAAATTGATTATTTCAATTAGCTGATGACTAATTGGGGATATTACATCAAATCACATATCCATTGTTGCCCCTTATTACTATGGGCCAATACAATGGTAAATACCCATGGTATTTATAATAACATGGTTCATAAATTGTACATGGATTTTATTCAATATACCCATCTATGTACACATCTATGCTTCATATAACATGTGTATACTTCCTCAAAATATACCTCCATAACTCCTTTATCTCTGAACTAATATTCCTTTGTCCTATCGTTTTGTCACATATCACTTGGCATGTATCTTGATAGTAATACCATCATGTTTACATATTTATCAAGTAGGCTTCCATCAAGGAAAAAACACACACATTCTGCTATAAGTGGGTTTCCATCAAGGACAACACATTAGTCATAATGCCAAAAATATCCCATCACCTTTATCCTTATTTGGTCTCTTAACTTAGTCCAATCTCTTTGTCTCATTTGTACTGGAATGTATACTCATGATGTTATCATCAATTTGACATATTCATCAAGTAGGTTTCCATCAAGGAAGAATGATGATACAAACAGAGACAAATACAAACATAGAAGTTAGATCTATAAGGTCATGAATATTTTGGTTTTTCGCTAAAATATATGTATTGATTTCATTGTCATTGTTTATTTATAATCCTATTTGCTCGCTTGCAATATACGCATTGATTTCAATAAAGATGTCAATTTCTAATCCTATTTCATACCTTAAAATAGATGTTTTAATTATAGTGTACATGTTGATTTCTACTCCTATTTTATTTCTTGCACTGGCCGCACTAGTTTCAGTATATATATTGATTTCTATTCCTATTTGTAACAAGTCCACTTACCACAAATTTTTTTCCTAATTATAGCATAAGAACTAAATTTCTCGTCCATGAATTTCAATTAGTTCTTCACTATTCGACAAAAAATTGTTATTATATTCTCTATTGTTATTCTTTCATTCATAATTGATGAACTCAGGTATATTATTTTTCTGCTATTTACTATACTTGTCTTACTTATCGAATTCATCACTTTTTTCCTTGGAAATTACACTTGACGATACTTCCTCATTATCTTGTCCTATTATAACTTTCATTATAATGTTTATATTAAATTTAATATAACCTATTCATGTTATACTTTTCACTCTAATTTAACCTTTTTATGGTCTTTTCAACCTATGTATATTAGTTTCTAAATTATATATATTATAGTACTCTATGTCCAAAGACAATTACCATTCATCATATAATACATATATCCTCTTATGTTAAGGTTGAAAGTATATCGAATCCATTCAAAGTATTTAATCAAATTTTTAATATAACATAAAACCATTTCATAAAGGCTCTTTCTAACCTTTAATCCTGGTACTACTAAATAACATGCCACACTATTCAATTCGTAATACCTAACACATAGTAAGGAAATCATAACATATTAAACTGGGTTTTATAAATGTTACCAATTCACACTCATTGATCCCACTCACACGAATTGATCTTTCTGAGCCTTAATACATTATATAAATCATTTGTAAGTTAATTGATATGGATTATGGTTTAAACATATACATTGTTAATCCAATTATTGAATTATGATTGGACATGTATTTTACATTAATAATACCATTGATTAATATTTTTGTCATTCTTAAATGTAAAGATATGCATACATTGGTTTGGTGATTCGGAATTAAAATCCATAAACTGTACATGTCATAGCTTTTAAGTAATTTCCATTTTCAGGATTTAACCTTTATTTACTCCTGACTTAAATGAATTCACATTTCTTATTATCGACTACTGTATTCGATTTAGGACACGTGTATAGTTCATATCATTTCATATCCCTTGTGGGATTTTACGAAGTCTTAACCCTTCCAGAATTGTCATTTCTCATTTCACTTTCTCTTGGCTCTCGTTTGCAAACCCTTTCTTGATCCAGCACGTAGCCATTTATTTTAGTCATGTATTCCTCTCCTTTCACACTGGTGAAATAATTTTATGATGTAATTCAGTCTTTTCCATGATAATTTTGCGTTGCTTTCCGAGACCCTCTGCTCTTCACATAATACATTTCAGTTTGATATCAGAGATAGATTCATCCTAACTCTGTAGTTTTTGTTTTTTGAATTTCATTTATTTATTTTTCTCTCCAACTACTAGTTTTCATTTTCGTTTGCAGGGTTGCTCTGTGAGTTGTAAGGAATTTTTCCTTCACATTTTCGTTTGAGTTAACTTTCCTCTGCAACATAGAGTGTCACACCTCCAAATTTTACACCCAACAAAAAAAAATTTCTTCATGAACTCAGGCTTGTAAGTATAGATTTATTATGACATTTCACCTTTTTATCATGATGCTTTTCATCATCATATACTGTCGCAATTAAATCCTATACTCCTACTTCTTACCTTATGCTAATTGCATCTCAAGGGTGAACGTATTTTTCATGTCTTTGACTTTTACACATACTCGCATACCCTTTCAATTTCACCTTTGTCTTAAGGGTCATCTATGTCATTTATCGAATTGTTGAATATAATAGTAAATTCCATGGCACGTATAATCAAACATAAATTAAATGATCCTTGGATCAAACGCAAGTTCGACCTTTCGACACCTTAGTGACGATTTCTCCGCTATGTGTTTTGGTATAGCCTTGAGGGAAATGATTTCCTTTTTTTATGTTTATATGATTCGACATAGTATTGGGATTTGATTTTTTTCCATACGTTTGGCGTTAACCCCCATATACGCTGGTTGACATGACACATATCACGTTACATAAGATTTCCAATCGACTTCAGATATTGTACTGTGAATTGAAATCAATATCACGTAAGGTGTATGGTCAAAATATATTTTAGTTGTTATGTGTGTCACCGCGTGGTCACTTGTGTCCACGTCAGGCGTCATAATGAATATCTGAGAGTGGGATAGTTGTGTAGCTTTCCATACCCCTCCACTCGCTTGTCTGGTGAGTCCACGTCGATGTGCTAGCTCGACACGCGGGATGTACAGCAACCATACCAACACAGGTACCGGACATATCGACTTGAATTTGGATTTATACTCCATTTGTAACACCTCCAGTTTATGGAATTTTTTTTTTTTTTTTTTTGTACATAAACTCCTAAGCCTCCTCTTATAGCGCATTGTACATTCATCTTTTTGTTTTTTGATCCCACATAGGGTACTTATATATCACATATATAAAACACATACCTATCAAATTCATATATATATATATATGTCATTGGACAAAGTTAATTAAAAGTTGCATGCACCTATGCATAACCCATATATATATATATAAAACCTATATATATAGATATATATAACCCATATATATATATATTTATACCACTTGATACAATTATTGAAGGGCGCACATATACCAACGCGGCATGTAATATATATACATTTGTTACCTATATCGATGCCTCTCAACGACAAGCGATTGGCGCCTTCCAAACAGACATTTAACCTAGGGTAATTTAAATGGGTGTCTATAGTGAACCTTCGATTGAGCCTATAATACATAGTATACATTTGATCAATGTCATGTATGGACAGAGTGATATATCTGTGCCGATGGACCGTCATAAAATTTCGGCGTTTGACTGATTGAATTTGTGAAAACGTGTCGAACCCCTATTCGTAACATGTTATGACTTATATTGCGTACATTCTTGCAGGATTGGTCACGGCGTGGCACCTCATTTCCAGCTGATACTGTACGCCTAGCACCCCAGAACATAACGCCGGCTGTCTGCGCGTTGGCGTAAACCCTATGAACCCCGGAGTTAGTTCGACAGTTTAGCCCTGGTTTTTGATTTGAAACCTGCACATACACGCGTCTTGTGTTCATCCATAGGTTACTCAATACTCGTACTGCTTATTGGTTGTATGGGCCGCCTAGCACAGGGTTCAGTACAGCCAGGTTTGACGTGTGCATGGGTTATAATATTTTGCTTGTTTCTGTTTGCAGGAGCAACGTATCATCCGTGGAAGGAAGGTGTGGAGTACCGCGGCCTTTGTCCAGCAAAAACTCGATGGGTGGAATTGGAATTGTCAATTCGGCTGGTGCAAGTACCGTGTGCACTGAGTTGCGCCTTTGGCAGTTGAAGAAATCTAGGTTTAACTCGGCACCTGCAGGCATACGATGCCCTACTTCCTCTGCGCCCATTGATATCACTTTGTACCCTCCTGTCAACTTATATGGGGTTTCCCAATCGACATCGGGATTCTTTGAGGATTTGGAACAGTGAAATTAGAGTTCGAGTGTTCTTTTAATTCGAAACCCTTCAGTCGATCTATTTGCCAGATCCTCCCTATTCTATTTTTTTTCTTACAGTGTCAAATCCTCTATTGCATGTTTTGCGCAGGCAGGGAGTCTGCCTCTCAGTCTGTTCACTGGAACAGAGATCTAGCCGAACCTTTGGCGCGTTTTAAATATTTGGTTAAATCT
This sequence comes from Pinus albicaulis, assembly GCA_034641835.2. Lineage (NCBI taxonomy): Eukaryota > Viridiplantae > Streptophyta > Pinopsida > Pinales > Pinaceae > Pinus > Pinus albicaulis. The sequence goes on from CM076579.1 coordinate 505,753,716, forward strand.
TCTGTAGTGTTGCAACTCCACTCGATTGTAACCCTAGTCATTTATCCTGTGAGAGTTCTGGTTCCTAATCTGTCATTTCTGCAGTCAATATGTATTGTATGTGCCGAAATCTTTGCAGGTGTTCAAATGGTTATACACCGGGAACCGTCTTAAGCTATTTTTGGTTCTTACATCTTAGTGCGGGGTCTGAGGTGTCTCCACACCCAGATTTAACTGTCGCCACAAAACCGACTTGCAATTTTCCTCGCACCTCGTAGAGTATTCTCGTTTTCCAGTGATTATCATCAGCACGACGCAAGGGGGGTAACCCCTCCCTACACGTAAACCCTACATTCGTTCTGTCAATTATAACGAGTTGTGCTTTAGTTTTATTGTGACGTATTTATCCCATTCTGCTATCGATCGAACTCTCCAAAGCTCGGTCAAATTTACTATAGGTTTATGATTATATATTTATGTTTGAACTGTTTCGGTTGTCGGAAATCAAAGGCGATTAGGATTCATCAGTTTCTAATTATGCCGATAGTTTCTATTTTGATTTACTAACGATTTTAAAAATGGTTCATACGAGGAAAGGGTACCGACTTATTATATCGGTCGTCCACCTCCCTGAACGAAAGCTCAACGCCTTTATTTCTATCGTTTTGGTAATGATAGTATACCTCCTGAGCGCAAGTCATGTTACGCGGGCTTTGTGAGGTTTAACCTAATACTTCTTACATATAAAAATCATTTAAATAGGTTGCAGGAACTTACATACAGCAAGAAATCATGTCGTTGTCCCTTACTTTGGGTGCGTCATTTCATAGTTTGGTTTAGTTTCCTCTACGGACTCAAAAATGCCGCGACCTCGTTTGTGTTTGCATGACAGAGGGTTACGTTTGTTTGACCTACTGTGTATATCTCCATAATAGCTATAGTTTGATCGTAACTCACTGGAATCCGATATGATTTGTTTAACAGTCTTTTCATTCAACCCTTTTGCTAAAATCAATGAGCTACTGAGTTATTATCGTGGCGCTCGGTACTTATATTGTTCCCTGTCTTTCTCATATATATATATATATATATACATGTATGGCAAACACTATTAAAACGAACTGTGGTTTTGCTCTCGGCAGTTACGTTGCAACTGTAAGCATCGTATTAGCGTTTTATCAGTTACCTCTTGATAGTTTTGTCTAACGTTAAAAAAAAAATCTTCAGAGTGCCGTTGATTATAACAGTCGGTACAACCCGAGGGTTTCGGTTGACATATGACACAGGCAGAATATTTTAATTTACCGCCATGCATGTATATAGTTTTCCTATACATTTATTCAATTAGCTATAGGGATCATATATTATATATCCCATTTTAACATAAGTGATTCGTTTCGGCATTTCGTTTTGCATATATATAGTTCAGATATATGATCCATTTTAACAAAAACGATTCGTATTGGCATTTCCTTTTTGCACTTATATAGTTCATATCTATGATTCGTGTTTAGAATTACTCTTTGACTTATATGAGTTCATATATATTGTTCATGTTTGTATTTCCCCTTTTTGACATACAGGGTTCATATATATATGTATAGCTCATATATAGTCTATGTTAAAAGGACCTATTGGTATTTGGTCTTGATACTTATTAATATATATATATAATTTTGTTAAATGCCTACACATGAAATCGATAGTTCATTTGAAGATGTTCGTAAAGCATGGATTTAATCTATAGCCATCCTATTTATTTCAAGGGTTTGAGGTAAATACACCTTGAAATTGCTATGATCGTTATTTCAAGGGTTAAAAGTAGAATTATAAATAATATGTGCATGCAGGAATAGAGGTCCTTAACTATAAATTAAATCTTTGGCTATGATACATGATTCAAGGACTAAAGGTAGATTTAGAAGTGAAATCTATACACTTATAACCATTATAAAAATCCTATAAAGTAGAGTTACTCTTTCTCTAGCACAATTTCGAATGTCATATTCAAATGTTCCTACTTTCTTCTTTTTAGATTTGTACCATGTAACTTTAGTTCCTGCTATAATGTTTCTCTAGCATACACATAAACATATAATATCACTTTTGTGTCTACGGGGAACAAAACAATAATTAATCATCTGTAGAGGCTAAGTAACTTGATTTAATGAGCATTGGTTTAGAGTTTAAGGTTTCTACTCTATGGATTCCAGTCTACAACTAAAAACGAATTTGAAGGTGAATGCCTTAGGATGGATTACGGTAAATGTAGTACTAACATCCAATCACACCATTTAGTGGCCACTGCATCAACTGCTATATGTAGCCAATTCATACCATCAGAAAGTAGAATAACAAAAATTTCAAAACATACCACAATCTGCAAATGACCAACCTCCCAACCTTAGAGTCCTCTTTGTCTCCCAGGACTCACCCCCGAGCAGAGATCACCTACTAGAACAGATCAACCTCTGATCTGTCTAGGAGCAGCTTATTTAAGCTCGTATTTCCCCAAAGCATGTTTCTAATTCTGCGTCCAGAATAGCAGGATGCTTTCTTTCCTGTTTAGCCTAGGCTTTCCATTTTGGGATCCTTTAAAGCTGTTTTATGCTTTTCCTCAGCTTTTCCAGCCTTTCTTTACCTCTTCCCAACTACTCCTCTTCATTGGGGGAAACTTAGATTCCTCCTCAAATCTAAATTAATTTCTTTCAAGGATTTTGAAAGATTTTTGGGGATTTGTTGCCTTATCCATCCTCATGGATTTGGCCAGGTGATCCTCTAATTCTCATCTTGGTTAAATGCACAATCATTTTATTTATTTCCTCAAATAAAATATGAAATTACATTCACACCACACTTATCCCTTGGGGTCCACCCCTTTAGGATTTAAGTTCAAATGTCTAACTTTAAAAATTCAATACACAAATTGGGGGTGTTACATATTCCCCCTCTGAAAATAAACACTGTCCTCGGTGTTATTATTCAACTACTAGAGTTCATTTAAACAAAAATGGATATTTCTCCATCATTTCAACTTCCCTTTCCCAGGTGGCTTCTTCAGCAGTAAAGTGCTTCCACTGCACTTTTACTCTGGCCACTGTTCTGTTTCTCAATTCAATTTCTTCCCGCTCCAATATTTGAAGCGATTCTGGCAGAAATTCCCCTTCTGGTTCCACCTGTACAACATTCCAATCAACTATGTGAGAAGCATCATGCACATATCTTTTTAATAATGAAACATGAAACACATCATGAACTCTAACATGGGGTGGTAAGGCCAGTTTGTAAGCCACTGGTCCCACCCTTTCTAAGACTTCAAAAGGACCACAATATCTAGGAGCCAATTTTGCACAACTTCTAGCATAAAGTGTGCTCTTTTTGGGTTTAATACGCAAATACACATGCTCTCCCACTTTTAATTCTTGGTGCACTCTTTTCTTGTTAGCATAGCTTTTCTGGCGATCTTGTGCTGTCTTGATGTTTCTTTGTATCTATTTAACAATTCTCTCCATCTCTTGTAAGGCATCAGGTCCCAACACCAGTTTATCCTCTGGTTGACTCCAACTCAAGGGAGTACGGCACTTTCTCCCATAGAGTGCCACAAACGGACTCATCTTAATAGAGGATTGGTAGCTATTATTATAGGCAAACTCAGCTAGATGCAGATACTCTTCCCACTTTGATGGTCTCTCCATCACATACATTCGCAACATATCCTCCAAAGTTTGATTCGTCCTTTCTGTTTGCCCATCTGTTTGAGGGTGATAGGCAGTACTAAAATTTAGCTTAGTACCCATCCCTCCAAACAATCCCTTCCAAAATGTTGCTGTAAATTTAGCATCTCGATCTGAAACAATTACTTTGGGAACTCCATGAAGCCTTACTATCTCCTTCAGGAAAACATTTGCTACTTGAGCTGTTCCGAAAGTAGATTTCACTGGTATAAAGTGGGCAGCTTTGGTTAAAGTGTCTACTACTACCATTACAGAAACATGTTGATATTTGGTTTTAGGTAGTCCTGTTATAAAATCCATGGATACTGTGTCCCATTTCCATTCTGCAATTGGCGAAGGGTTTAGAAGACCCGCTGGATGTTGATGCTCAACTTTGACCAGTTGACATTCCATACACCTACTTAGATACTCTGCCATATCTCTCTTCATCCCTGGCCAGAACAGCTTTTTTTTCAAGGCTGTTAACATCTTCTGGTATCCTGGATGTCCTTCATAAGGCTGTTTGTGATATTCATCCAATATTTCTCTTTTTAATGACTCTACATTTGGAATATACAACCTGTTTTTGTAACATAGTAGCCCCTTTTGATTTTGTGTAAAATCAATTGTTTCCCTTTTCTGTAGTTTCACCAAGAGTGCTTCATAGTTGGGATCTTCATTTGCTGCTTTTCCCACCAATTCCTCTCTCTCCATCTGGGCACTACTCTCAATGTTGTTTAAATGTTGGCAAGCATTTCTACTTAATGCATCCGCAACTTTATTTTATTTCCCCTTGATATGCTTGATGTCCATATCAAATTCATAAAAAGGACAGCCATACGACGCACGTGGAATCGGTTGAGAAAATATTTGAGGCTAATATGATCAGTCATCAATGTGAATTTTTTCCCAAGAAGATAGTGCCGCCACATTTTCAAAGCATGGATAACAGCTGCAAATTCTAAATCATATGCACTATAATTTTGTTCATGTATTTTCAGTTTCCTAGATTCATATGAAATAACTGAATCTTCCTGCAAAAGGACTCCTCCCAGCCCTTCTCTGCAAGCATCTGTACATACAACAAACTCTTTATCAGGATCAACAATTTTTAATATAGGGGCTGAAATAAGTTTTTTGTTTTAACTGCTCGAAACTATGTTGACATTCTTCAGTCCACACAAACTTGACACCCTTTCTTTGCAATGAAGTGATGGGATGTGCTATGGCAGAAAATCTTTCCACAAATCTACGATAGTAGCTTGCCATCCCCATGAATGACCTTACTGCTAAAACATCAGTTGGGACTGTCCATTCCTTAATTGCTTTTATCTTTTCAGGGTCAACTGCAAGCCCTTTTTCAGAAATAATATGACCCAAATATTGAATCTTATCCTTGTAAAATTCACATTTACTGAATTTGGCATATAGCTGATTTTCTTTCAGAGTTTGCAACACTATTCTCGGTGTTCTTATGTTCTTCCTCATTTTGGAGTAAACTAAGATATCATCTATGAACACGAACAAATTTGTCCAAATACTTATTCAACACACTGTTCATCAGGTACATAAATGTGGCAGGGGCATTCGTCAAACCAAAAGGTAGGACTACAAATTCGTAATGCCCATACCTGGTTCGAAATGTTGTTTTGCTGATGTCTCCTTCTTTAATTCTGAGCTGGTGATAACCAGTCCTTAGGTCAATCTTGGAAAATACTGAAGCTCCTCTCACTTGATCGAAAAGATCATCAATTCTAGGCAGAGGGTATCTATTTTTAATGGTCAACTTGTTCAGTTGGCGATAGTCAATACACATCCTAAAAGTTCCATATTTCTTTTTCACAAATAAAACAGGGGCTCCCCAAGGAGACACACTTGGTCTTATATACCCTTTATCTAACAATTCCTGCAATTGCATTTTCAGTTCCATGAGCTCCGGAGGACTCATTCGATAAGGCGCTTGGGAAACAGGGGTTGCTCCTGGTACCAGATCGATTGAAAAATAAATCTCTCTTTTGGGGGGAAGATGAGGGATTTCCCTGGGAAAGAATTCCTTAAATTCTCTGATCACTGGTACAGCATCCAGTAATTCTTCCTCAGTTTTCTGTTCTATTTCTTCTACCTTCTTTGCATGAACTTGACTCCTTTTCTGTTTGCTCTTTTTAATTGTAAGGCTGATATTTGTCTTACTGAAATGGATTTTGGTTTCCCTTTTAATGTAAAAGGTTTCCCCTCCTCATCCACACAATGCAGTGTTTTATCCCAGCAATTCATCAAAGCTTTTTTCTTTTCCAGCCAGTCCATTCCTATTAGCAGGTCATAGGATCCTAATGGAAATATGTTTAAATTTACCTCTGTTGGAAAGCCATTTAATTGTATTGCTGTTTTGGGCAATTTATGTGTGACTTTTCTCTTAGTTCCAGTGGCCAGCTGTACCAACCATGACTGCTGAAAATTTTCAGCTTTAATTTTACATTTTTCTACAATTCCAGGACTAATGTAACTCAAAGAAGCACCTGGATCAATCAAAACAGTAATAGGTATGTCAGAAATCTTACCCTCCATTTCCACCATGGTTGCTTGATGTTCTGTTTGCCGATTTTCCAAGGCTGCACTGATAGTTGTATGTTTCTGGCTATGTCATTGACTGTTGTTGCCTCTCGCTCTCTGCTGATCATATGAATATTTCGATGGGGGAAGTCCCACATCATATGGGGTTCTCCACAGCCCCAAAATTTCAAAGGTTCCTTCATTCTGACTGTCCCTTCCTTTTTATTCCCTTCTACTGGTTTTGACGCCACTTGGGACTGAGCAGTTTGACTTTCTCTTGGTTTATTGAATTTTTTCCGCTGATGATCTCTACCAAATTTCTTAGATATGCTGGTTTTGGTCTTTTACCTTTGAACTCACCCTTGTTTAGCCAGCTCTTCCCTTGTTCAGCTTTACCTTTAAACTGCTGATAGCATAGTCTTTATTTTCTAATAGCTTCATCCATTGTCTTCGGGTTGTCAAACTCAATTTTCTCTTTGTACACAGTAGGTAAGCAATTCAAAATCCTTTGAACTTTTTCTTTTTCTTCCCTAATATAAGGGACATACCTCAGTAAATTTGTAAACTTAGTGACAAACTCATCGATGGTGAGTTGTCCCAGTCTAAGTTCATGGAATTCTTTAGCTATCATCAATAACGTTCATTCAAATAACGACTTTTGAACTTAGTCGAAATCTTCCCAAGTAAGCTGTTTTTCATCAATGGCATACACCATTTTTGTCTCTTCCCACCACGGTGTGGCTTTTCCTTTCTTGTTGATACACGGCTAATCACATTATGATTGCTCTCATATTCATATACTTGGAAATGCCCAGTCATGTTCAACAACTTGACTTCAGGATCTTCTTCCTTCTCCCCATCATAGGAGGGAGGTTTGATCTTTCTAAATTCTCCCTGCAATTCTCTTTTCTATTTATGTTGCTGTCTAGTCGCATCCTCATCCTCAGACTCATCCATCTTTCTTTTTCCAGAACCTTCGCCTTCCTGGTTGTTCCGGGAAGTTAGCTCTCTGATGAGCTTTTCCTGCTCCTTACTAGCTGATGACAACATGTCATTCTAGCTTCTTAGTTCAGCCAATTCTCGTTGCATCCTGTGCAACATGGCCATTACCGGGGCATTGGGATCTGGAGTAGCAAACTCATCACGCAAATCCACATAAATTCCTCCCTCTTCAGCCATTTTAGCACCACAACATACACACTCCTCATTGTCAGTCAAACACAACAAAAATAAATTAACAATCTCTAGCATCCTGCATTTAATTTTGTGACTGTCCCTTCTGTTGATTTTTTGCTTGACTCCATTACATTTCCTTAACACATCAGTTTAGATTTTTTATACATAAACTTCTAAGCCTCCTCTTATAGCGCTTTATACATTCATCTTTTTTGATCCCACATAGGGTACTTATATATCACATATATAAAACACATACATATCAAATCCATATATATATATGTCATTGGATAAAGTTAATTAAAAGTTGCATGCACCTATGCATAACCCATATATATATATAAAACCTATATATATAGATATATATAAACCCTATATATATATAGATATATATAACCCATATGTATATATTTATACCACGTGATATAATTATGGAAGGGGCGCACCCGTAACAATGCGGCATGTAATATAGATATATATACATGTATCGATGCCTCTCAACGGCAAGCGATTGCCGCCTTCCCACTAAAATTTTAACCTAAGGTAGTTTAAATGTGCGTCTATAATGAATCTTCGATTGAGCCTATCATACATTTGATCAATGTCATGCATGGGCAGAGTGATATCTCCGTGCTGATGGACCGTCAAAAAAATTACGGCGTTTGAATGATTGAATTTGTGAAAACGTGTCGAACCCCTATTCGTAACCTGTTAGGACTCAGGATTGGTCTCGGCATGACACCTCATTTCCAGCTAATGTTGTACGCCTGTCACCCCAGAACCTAGGGCCGACTGTCTACGCGTTGTGTAAACCCTGTGAACCCTAGAGTTAGTTCGACGGTTTAGCCCTGGTTTTTTTTTTTTGAATTGAAACCTGCACCTACGCGCGTCTTGTCTTCGTCCACAGATTTCTCAATACTCGTACTGCGTTGGGGGTTGTATGGGTCGCCTAGCACAGGGTTCAGTACAGCCAGGTTTGACGGTTACGTGTTTTATAATATTTTTCTGGTTCTTTTTGCAGGAGCAACGTATCATCCGTGGAAGGAAAGTGTGGCGTACCGCGGCCCTGGTCCAGCGATAAATCGACGGTTGGCAATTCAGATGGGGTTTCCCAACCAACATCGGGATTCTCTGAGGATTTGGGACAATGAAATTAGGGTTCGAGTATTCTTTTAATTGGAGACCCTTCAGTCGATCTCATTGCTAGACCCTCCCTATTCCGTGGTTTTTTTTTTTTTCCTTTCCAGTGGCAAATCCTCTATTGCATGTCTTGCACAGGCAGGGAGTCTGCCTCTCATTCGGTTCACTGGGACAGAAAGCTAACCGAACCTTTGGAGCGTTTAAATCCTTGGTTTATTTCTCCGCTCGATTGTAACCCTAGTCATTTATTCTGCGAGAGGTCTGGTTCCTAATCTGTCATTTCTGCAGTCAATATCTATTGTATGTGTCAAAATCTTTGCAGGTATTCAAATGGTTATACACCGGGAATCGTCTGAAGATATTTTTTTTGTTTGTTCATACGTCTGAGTGAGGGGTCTGAGGTGTCTCTACACCGAGATTTAATTGTTGCCACAGAACTGGCATGCAACTTCCCTCGCACCACGTAGAGTATTCTCATTTTCCAGTGCTTATCATCAGCACGACGCAAGGGGGGGTAACCCCTCCCTACAGGTAAACCCTAAATTCATTCTGTCGATTATAACGAGTTGTGCTTGTGGTTTCTTGTGACGTATTTATCTCATTCTGCTATCGATCGAACTCTCCAAAGCTCGATTAATTTTACTGTAGGTTTATGATTATATATTTATGTTTGAACTGTTTCGGTTGTCGGAAATCAAAGGCAATTAGGATTCGTCAGTTTCTAATTACGCCGATAGTTTCTATCTTGATTTACTGGGGGTTTTAAAAATGGTTCATACGAGGAAAGGGTACCGACTTATTATGTCGGTCGTCCACCTCCCTGAACGAAAACTCAACGCCTTTATTTCTATTGTTCTGGTAATGATAATCGACCTCCGGAGTGCAAGTCATGTTACGCGGGCTTTGTGAGATTTAACCTAATGCTTCTGGCATATAAAAATCATGTAAATAGGTTGTAGGAACTTACATATAGCAAGGAATCATGTCGTTGTCCTTTACTTTGGGTGCGTCAGTTCATAGTTTGGTTTAGTTTCCTCTACGAACTTAGAAATGCCGCGACCTCGTTTGCTTTTGCGTGACAGAGAGTTATGTTTGTTTGACCTACTGTGTATATCTCCATAATAGCTATAGTGTTATCGTAACTCATTAGAATCTGATATGATTTGTTTAACAGTCTTTTCATTCCACCCTTTTGCTAAAATCAATGAGCTACTGAGTTATTATCGTGGCGCTCGGTGCTTATATTATTCCCGGTTTTTTTTCTCATATATATATATATATATATATATATGCATCTATGTCAAACGCTATTAAAACGAACTGTGATTTTACTCTCGGCAGTTACGTTGCAACTGTAAGCATCGTGTTAGCGTGTGATCTGTTACCTCTTGATAGTTTTGTTTAACGTTTAACCAAAAAAAAATCTTCAGAGTGCCGTTGATTACAGCAGTCGGTACAACCCGAGAGTTTCGTTTGACATATGACACAGGCAGAGTAATTTAATTTACCGCCACGCAGTTATATAGTTTGCTTATACATTTATTCAAATAATTATAGAGATCATATATTATATATTCCAATTTAACATACGTGATTCATTTAAGCAATTCTTTTTCACATGTATAGTTCATATATATATGATTCATTTTAACAAAAACGATTCGATTTGACATTTCCTTTTTGCACTTATATAGTTCATAGCTACGATTCGTGTTTAGAATTACTCTTGACTTATATGAGTTCATATATATTATACATGTTTGTATCTCCCCCTTTTTTTTTTACCTAAAGGGTTCATATATATAGGTATAGCGCATATATAGTCTATGTGAAAAGGACCTATTGGTAATTGTTCTTGATACTTAGTAATATATATATATATATATATTTTTAAATGCTTACACATGAAGTTGATAGTCATTTGAAGATGTTCGTAGGACATGGATTTAATCTATAGCCATCTTACTTATTTCAAGGGTTTGAGGTAAATACTCCTTGAAATTGCTATGATCGTTATTTCAAGGGTTAAAAGTAGAATTAGAATTAATATGTGCATGCAGGATGCTATAAGTGCTATTTACGCTCTTATGGTTTTTTTCTTTTTCATATATAATTAGGCGATAGTGCTTGAATAGAGATTCTTAACTATAAATTAACTCTTTGGCTATGATACATAATTCAAGGACTAAAGGTAGATTTAGAAGTGAAATCTATCCACTGATAACCATTATAAAAATCCTAGCAAGTAGAGTTACTCTTTCTCTAGCACAATTTCGAATGTCATATTCAAATGTTCCTACTTTCTTCTTTTAGATTTGTACCATGTAACTTTAGTTCTGCTATAATGTTTTTTCTAGCATACACATAAATATATAATATCACTTTTGTGTCTACAGGGAACAAAACAATAATTAATCATCTGTAGAGACTAAGTAACTTCAGATTTAAACCAACATTGGTTTAGAGTTTCTGGAGTTTCTACTCTACGGATTTCTGGTCTACAACTAAACAGAATCTAGAAGGTGAATGCCTTAGGATGGATTCTGTTAAATGTAGTACTAACATCAAGCACACCATTTAATTTATTTTTATATATGTAGCCAATTCATACCATTAGAAAGTAGAATAACAAAAATTTTAGAACATACCACAATCTGCAAATGACCAACCTCCCAACCTTAGAGTCCTCTTTGTCTCCCAGGACTCACCCCAAGTGAGAGATCACCTCTGGGAATAGATCAACCCCTGATGCAGCAGGAGCTGACTTATTTAAGCTCATAATTCCCCAAAGCATGTTTCCCAGTCTGCGTCCGAAATGGCAGGATGCTTTGTCTTTCTGTTCGCCTAGGCTTCCCATTTTGGGACTCTGCAAAACTGTTTGTGGCATATCGGCTTTTCCGGCTTTTTTTCTCACCTCTTCACACTCTTCCCAACTACTCTCCTTCATTGGGGAAATTTAGATTCCTCCTCAAATCTAAATTAATTTCTTTCAAAATTTTTTGAAAGATTTTGAGATTTGTTGCCTTATCCATCCTCATGGATTTGGCAAGTGATCTCTCATTCTCATCTTCGTGTGCAATCATTTTATTTATTTCCTCAAATAAAATATGCAAATACATTCACACCACACTTATCCCTTGGGGTCCACCCCCTTAGGATTTAAGTTCAAATGTCTAACTTTAAAAATTCAACACACAAATTGGGGGTGTTACACCATTAATGCGATACGCTAATCTTAACTCACCCCTGCTACTCTCGATCCGTGGCTTGGCTTCCACGATTCTGCCAAGTGGACGATGGTGATCGTGTTTGGTTAGGGTTAAGGCGGTTATCGATGTGTTATATAAGTCTTTTGGATAGAGCTGAGTCGGGTTTCTGCATTCCTCAACTCGTTGTGCACCTCTGCGTTTGCCAATTTCTACATTTCGCCGAGGTTTTGTGAATTCTCTATTGCAGAGAAAACCATGGCGCTTCAGTTTTATCCACCAGATCTCAGGTAATTACCTCAGCGTTCAGTTTAACTTTATTGTATGCTTAAATGATTTCAGGACGTTGTTCAACTCTGGTCATGCACTGGTTCTGAGTATGCATTCAATCTTTGGTAATGGATATGCCTCTTGTTTCAGGCTACACGACTCATACTCTCAGCGCCAATTCTGATTGAGTTTCGCTTTCAGGGTTATCGTCAACACTACTCCTGCGAGTTCATAGGATGATACTCCTTCGTGTTATGAGTGGGCTTCGCATCCCATCAACCAGACGTCTACCATTTCGTGGATTTTCATGAGGTAATTTCTTGTGCTTCTCGCCTCTGTTTTAAATTGCAACTTCCTCCTTATTCTGAAGATATGGCGTGTTAATCCCTCTCTGCATACAAATTTGTTTTCAGGAATCTACGTATCTGGACCTTACGTTCCACAGGTATGGTTTTAACCGCTTTAGTATTTTCGTTCTTCACTTATTTCCCTATGCTATTACAAGTTGACTAATTCCCTTTGGTTTTGTTTGCATTTGTCGTTTACAGGTAAACAAATGGTTATAGCGTGTTCGTAAACACAACACTTAATCTTTTCAATCGTTAGGGTTGCTAACGTGGACCTCTTGGCCCCTCCAGGTCGGTATTCTTGTGGGATTTATTGCTCTTCTCCTGTTGCGTCGTTCTCATGGGCGTCGAAATATGATATCGACCTCCTGTACTGTTGCGCAGAAGGGCGCTTGTTTAGATTTGTTCTGTTGAAGTAGGGGTTGCACGTTTAATACTCCTTTAAATGAGCTCCTTATGTATTTTGACATTTTAGGACATACATATAATTTCTATTGCTGCTAAATGGAATTTCGATATCTTAAGCACAGTATAATTTTAACGGAATTTGTATAAATCGTGTGTAATTATTTTTCTATATATATATATATATACACAGTGAACTTTGACTTTGTATTTGGTATTTTTCATTATTGCAAGAAAAAGTATTTTGTGCTCTATTGGATTCCCAGGATGTCTAAATTTTTGGAGAAGATTTTATATAATTTCTATCTCTTCTTCGATGTATATTAATCTGATTGTGTCGAAATGAGTTTCTTTGCCTATAAATATTATATTGAACACAATACAGAACGGATGAATATGCTGGAATTTATGAGTCCATTTTTTTTCTTCTCCTAAACATAGGTTAATATTTATGGAAGTCTAGAAATTATATTCTCCTGCTTTCCAGAATTGTCTGCATAACTTTCTATTCTTCAGTTTCTTCTCGTTTTATTATATCTAGTTATCCAGCTTTTGTCTACCTGTGTACATGGTAATAAATGTTTTTAAAGGCTGGTTATGGGATTAGAACCCATTCCATCTCTTCTCTTGATAAATGGAAATAGTGTTTATATAAAGGTATTGTACATACAGATTGAAATAGTTTAGCTCTTTACTACTGTAGTTCTCAACTGCTTACTCAAAATTATTACCTTATATGGAATCAATCTCTATGATATGATATTAGAGTAGTTTTCAAGAGACCATAGTTTTTACTACATGTTGTTTATAAATAGGTACTCCTTTCCTCCCCTGGGCAAAGTGACTCATGCACAACCTGGTTGATTTGAACTATTTAAATTTTCTGGAATTATAAAAGAATTTCTTGGCTGAACTTGAGATCAGTTTATTGATTCTCTCCCTCTGTGCCTATCATAAACCGTATAAGTCTTAATTTATATCTTGCTATAGTTCTGATATACTATAGTGAATTTCGTTTCTCTTTAGGGTAGCTGTAAATATAATTATTCTAGGAAACAGAAGCAGATTAAAAACAAATTCACAATGTTTCCTGAAAGAACAAGGTTTCCTCAGATTTAACCCCACCCTGGGTTTAAACATTCTGTGGAATTCCACTTTATAGGTTTTTCTTCTACAACTATACAGGATGACCAGGTCACTGCCTGGTGACTACATTCTGGTAAATGTAGACTAATAACATGAACTAACTTAGAAGTAAATTTTGTTTTTATATGTAGCCAATTCATACTATAGCAATCAATAAGACAAATTTTCTCAGAGACATACCACTTGTGCAGTAGACCAACCTCCCAACCTTAGAGCTCTTCTGTCTCCCAGAACTCACCCCCGTGAGATCACCTCCTATGAGATTAACCTCTAATACGCTTACAAAAACTGACTTTCTTCAGCTATTTGTTCCCCAAAGCACAGGCATTTCCTAGTCTGCCGTCAGAATCCTGGATACTTTTCTTTGTTTGCCTAGGCTTCCCATTTTAGGGATTCTTTAAAGCTGTTTTATGCTTTTCCCCAGCTTTTCCAACTTTTTACCTCTTCCCAACTACTTTCCTCATCATTGGGGAATTCGGATTTTTCCTCAAAAATCTAACTTTAGAAATAATTTCTTTCAAGGATATTTGAAAGATTGTGGGGAAATATTTGCCTCATCCATCCTCACAGATTTAGCAAGTGATCTCATCATCTCATTTTTGGTCAATTTGCACCACAATAAGTTATTCATTTCCTCAATTAAATGTTTAATTACATTCACCAAATAATTATCCTTTGCGGTCCACTCCCCTTAGGATATAAAGTTCAAGTATCTAACTTTAAATTGCAATCACATGAATTGGGGGTGTTACACATTCCCCCTCTGAAAATAAACATTGTCCTCGGTGTTATTATTCAACTACTAGAGTTTATTTTGAAAATAAAAATGGATATTTTTCCATCATTTCAGTCTCTCGTTCCCAGGTGGCCTCGCCCGGCGATGCGTGCTTCCTTGCTGCTACTGCAGCTGTAGAATGCCTTCTCGGTCAATTTCTTCTCGCTCCAATATTTGAAGCGGTTCTGGCAGAAACTCCCCTTCTGGTTCGACATGTACAACATTCCAATCAACTATGTGAGAAGCATCATGCACATATCTTTTTAACAATGAAACATGAAATACATCATGAACTTTAACATGGGGTGGTAAAGCCAGCTTGTAAGCCACTGGTCCCACCCTTTCTAATACTTCAGAGGGACCACAATATCTAGGGGCCAATTTTGCACAACTCCCAGCATAAAGGGTGCTCTTTTTCGGTTTAATACGCAAATATACATGCTCCCCAACTTTAAATTCTCTGTGCACTCTTTTTTTATCCGCATAATTCTTTTGGCGATCTTGTGCTGTCTTGATGTTCTTTTGTATCTGTTTGACAATTATTTCCATTTCTTGTAAAGCATCTGGTCCCAACATTAGTTTGTC
Source organism: Pinus albicaulis (assembly GCA_034641835.2). Classification (NCBI taxonomy): domain Eukaryota; kingdom Viridiplantae; phylum Streptophyta; class Pinopsida; order Pinales; family Pinaceae; genus Pinus; species Pinus albicaulis. Next base: position 505,769,008 of record CM076579.1, read on the forward strand.
TTCACAAAGTGAAGCTCTGACTCAAGGGTACGACACTTCCTCCCATACGATGCCCCTTAAACGAGACTCATTTATTAAAGTTGATAGATGGGCGGTATTATGAAAACGGGGTCGGCTAAATGTAAGAAATCTTCCCACTTTGAGGGTCTATCCATCACATATATTTTCAGCATGTCCTCAAAAATTTGATTAGTTCTTTCCGTTTGACCATCAGTCTGAGGGTGGTAGGCAGTGCTAAAATTTAACTTAGTGCCCATTCCTCCAAATAACCCCTTCCAAAAGGCTGCTATAAACTTAGCATCCCTATCAGACACAATCACCTTAGGAACTCCATGGAGCCTTACTATCTCCTTCAGAAACACATTCGCTACTTGAGCTGTTCCAAAGGTAGATTTCACTGGTATAAAGTGAGCAGCTTTGGTTAAAGTGTCTACTACTACCATTACAGAATAATGTTTGTGTTTGGTTTTAGGTAATCCTGTAATGAAGTCCATGGAAACAGTGTCCCACTTCCATTCTGCAATGGGCAAGGGATTCAGAAGACCATCAGGATGCTAATGTTTCACCTTAACTAATTGACATTCCACGCATCTACTTAAATATTCTGCTACCTCTCTCTTCATTCCTGTCCAGAACAACTTCTTTTTCAGGGCAGTTAACATTTTCTGATACCCTGGATGGCCTGCATAGGGTTGTTTGTGGTACTCATCCAGAATTTGTCTTTTTAAAGACTCTATATTGGGAATATACAATCTGTTCTTATAACAAATCAGCCCTTTTTGGTTTTGGGAAAAGTCAGTTTTCTCCTTTTTTTGTAATTTCACCAAAAGTGTTTCATAATTTGGGTCTTGGTGGGCAGCCTTACTCACCAACTCTTCTACGTCTATCTGAGCACTACTTCCAATATTATTGATATGCTGACAAGAATTTCTGCTCAATGCATCAGCAACTTTATTCTCCTTCCCTTTGATATGTTTTATATCCATGTCAAACTCACTTAAAAAGGACATCCATCTGGCTTGTCTGGCATTCAATTCAGTTTGAGAAAAGAAACATTTGAGGCTAATATGATCAGTCATCAATGTAAATCTTTTTCCAAGAAGATAGTGCCGCCACATTTTAAGAGCATGAATAACAGCTACTAACTCTAAATCATAGGCACTATAATTTTTTTCATGTATCTTCAGTTTCCTGGATTCGTAGGCAATCACAGAATTTTCTTGCAATAGAACTCCTCCCAATCCTTCTCTACATGCATCTGTACATAACACAAATTCCTTATAGGGATCTGCAATCTTCAATATAGGGGTTGTGGTAAGTTTCAACTTTAATTGGTTAAAACTGTTTTGGCATTTTTCAGTCCATACAAACTTGACACCTTTCCGCTGTAAGGAAGTGATGGGATGTGCTATGGCAGAAAATCTCTCCACGAATCTGCGATAATAGCCGGCAATCCCCATGAATGATCTAACTGCTGAAACATCAGAGGGTACTGGCCATTCTTTTATAGCCTTTATCTTTTCCGGATCAACAGCAAGGCCTTGTTCAGAAATAATCTGACCCAAGTATTGGATCTTGTCCTTATAGAACTCACATTTGCTAAATTTAGCGTATAGCGGATTTTCCTTTAGAGTTTGCAGCACTATCCTCAGGTGTTCTTTGTGTTCCTCTTCACTGTTTTAGTAAACTAAAATATCATCTATGAACACAAGGAAAAATTTATCCAAATACTTGTTTAACACACTGTTCATTAGGCACATGAATGTGGTAGGGGCGTTTGTCAAACCAAAAGGTAGAACTACAAATTCGTAGTGGCCATACCTGGTTCTAAAATTTGTTTCTTTGATGTCTTCTTCTTTAATTAAATTTTGAGTGGTAACCAATTCTTAAGTCAATTTTTGAGAACATTGAAGTCCCTCTCACCCAAATCAAAAAAGATCATCAATTCTTGGCAAGGATATCTATTTTTAATAGTCAACTTATTCGATTGCCTATAATCGATGCGCATCTTTGAAAGTTCCATCTTTCTTTTTCACGAACAGCACTGGTGCTCCCCAAGGAGACACACTTGGTCTAATATATCCTTTGTCTAGCAGTTCCTGCAGTTGCATCTTCAATTCTATAAGTTCAGGAGGACTCATTCGATAAGGTGCTCGTGAAATAGGTGTTTCTCCTGGCATCAGATCGATTGAGAAGTCAATCTCTCTTTTGGGGGAAAGATGAGGGATTTCCTTTGGAAAAACTTCCTTGAATTCTCTTATTACTGGTACAGTATCCAGTAATTCTTCTTCAGTTTTTCGTTCTGTCTCTTCCACATGCACTGCATAAACCTGATATCCTTTTCTAGCTGTTCTTTTCAATTGCAAAGCTGAAATTTGTCTGACAGAAATTGGTTTTTGTTTCCCTTTTAGAATGAAAGTTTTCCCTTCCTCATCTACACAGTGTAAAGTCTTATCCCAGCAATTCATCAAAGCTTTATTCTTTTCCAGCTAGTCCATTCCTATCAATAAATCATATGACCCTAAGGGTAAAATGTTCAAATTTACTTCTGTTCTAAACTCATTTAATTGGATTTCTGTTCTGGGCAGGTTATGGGTTACCTTTCTTTTTGTTCCAGTGGCCAGCTGTACCAACCATGACTGTTGAAATTTTTCAGTTTTTAATTTACATTTTTCTACAATCTTTGGACTAATGTAACTCAAAGAAGCACCTGGATCAATCAGAACAGAAACAGGTAAGTTAGAAATCTTACCCTCCATTTCCACCATGGTTGCTTGATGTTCTGCTTGCCGATTTTTCAGGGCTGCACTGATAGTTGGTATGTTTCTGGCTATATCATTTACTTTTGTCGCTTCCCGATCCCTCATGAGCATATGAACATTTCTATGGGGGCAGTCCCTCAAAAGATGGGGTTCCCAACAGCCCCAACATTTCAAGGGCTCCTTCATTCTGACTGTTCCCTCCTTTTTACTGTCTCCCTCCATTGGTTTCGATGCCACTTGAGACTATGCAGTTTGACTTTCCTTGGGCTTTCCAAATCTTTTCCGCTGATGATCTTTGCCAAAATTCTTCAAATAGGCAGGTTTCGGTTTTCTCCCTTTGAATTCATTTTTACTTACCCAACTTTTTCCTTGATCAGTTTTTCCTTTGAACTGTTGGTAACACAATCTGGCTTTCCTCACAGCTTCGTCCATTGTTTTCGGATTATCAAACTCAATTTTCTCTTTGTATATCAGAGGCAAACAATTCAGAAACCTCTGTACCTTTGCCTTTTCTTCCCTTATGTAAGGTACATATCTTAACAGATTGGTAAATTTAGTGACAAACTCAACGATAGTGAGCTGTCCCAATTTAAGCTCATGAAATTATTTTGCTTTGTCATCATAGTACCGTTCATTCAAGTAGCGATTCTTGAATTTAGCCTGGAAATCTTCCCAATGCTTGTCTTTTCATCTATGGCATACCATCTTTGTATCCTCCACACAAAGGTAGCACCATGACAGAGCGAAGTAGACAACTAATCTAGCCTTCAAATTGATTTCATATTCATAAGCACAGGAAATACTTAATCATATTCAGCAACCAGGCTTCAGCATCCTCCTCCTTTTCCCCATCATAGGAAGGAGGTTTGATTTTTCGGAATTCCCCTTCTAATTCCTTTTTATGCTTATTCTGGTGTCGAATAACATCTTCCTCATCAGATTCATCAGTCTTCCTCTTTCCGAAACCTTCGCCTTCTTGGTTGTTCTGTGAGGTTAATTCCCTAATGAGCTTTTCTACTTGCTCCCAGCAATTTGTGTGTCTGTCATTCGCTTTTATCTCGACCAATTATTGTTGCCAAATTTCGCAAATTGGCCATCATGGCATTAGGATCTCAGCTCACCACGGAATCACATAAATTCCACCATGTATTCTATACCTCTTTGCTACCAACACGGACGGTGAACGGAAAAACGCAAAACAACGAGCAAAAATTTTGCTACAGCAATAAAATTACATAGTGAGTACACAGCAATCGTGAGCACAAAGTCACCAGCCTAGTTTTATAACTTGGGCTCTGATACCATTTGTCACACCTCCAAATTTCACACCCAAAAAAAAATTTTCTTCATGAACTCAGACTTGTAAGTATAGATTTATTATGACATTTCACTTTTTTATCATGATGCTTTTCATCATCATATACTGTCGAAATTAAATCCTCTACTCTTACTTCTTACCTTATGCTAATTGCATCTCAAGAGTGAACATATTTTTCATGTCCTTGACCTTTACTCACACTCGCATACCCTTGCAAATTCACCTTTGTCTTAAGGGTCATCTATGTCATTTATCGAATTGGTGAATAGAATAGTAAGTTCCATGGCACGTATAATCAAACATAAATTAAATGATCCTTGGATCAAACGCAAGTTCGACCTTTCGACACCATAGTGACGATTTCTCCGCTATGTGTTTTGGTATAGCCTTGAGGGAAATGATTTCGTTTTTCATGTTTATATGATTCGACATAGTATTGGGATTTAATTATTTTCCATACGTCTGGCATTAACCCCCATATACGCTGGTTGACATGACACCTATCACGTTACATAAGATTTCCAATCGACTTCAGATATTGTACTGCGAATTGAAATCCATATACACGTAAGGCGTATGGTCAAAATAGATTTTTATTTGTTATGTGTATCATTGTGTAGTCACTTGTGTCCACGTCAGGCGTCATAACGAATAACTGAGAGTGGGATAGTTGTGTAGTTTTCCATACCCCTCCACTCGCTTGTCTGGTGAGTCCACGTCGATGTGCTAGCTCGACACGCGGGATGTACAGCAACCAGACCAACACAGGTGCTGGACATATCGACTTGAATTTGGATTTATACTCCATTAATGCGATATGAAAATCTTAACTCACCCCTGCTACCCTTGATCCGTGGCTTGGCTTCCACGATTCCTCCAAGTGGATGATGGTGATCATGTTTGGTTAGGGTTAAGGAGGTTATCGATGAGTTATAAAAGTCTTCTGGATAGAGCTGAGTCGGGTTTCTGCTTTCTTCAACTCATGGTGCACCTCTGTGTTTGCCAATTTCTACATTTGGCCGAGTGTTTGTGACTTCTCTGTTGCAGAGAAAACCATGGCGCTTCAGTTTTATCGACGAGATCTCAGGTAATTACCTCAGCGTTCAGTTTAACTTTATTGTATGCTTAAATGATTCGGGACGTTGCTCAACTCTGGTCATGCGCTGGTTCTGAGTATGCATTCAACCTTTGGTAATGGATATGCCTCTTGTTTCAGGCTACACGGCTTATGCTCTCAGCACCAATTGTGATTGAGTTTCGCTTTCAGGGTTATCGTCAACCCTACTCCTGCGAGTTCATAGGATGATACTCCTTCGTGTTATGCCTTTGGTGTCGTGGCTTCGCGTCCCATCCAACAGACGTCTACCATTTCATGGATTTTCATGAGGTAATTTCTTATGCTTCTCGCCTCTGTTTTAAATTGCAACTTCCTCCTTATTCTAAAGATATGGCGTGTTAATCCCTCTCTGCACACAAATTTGTTTTCAAGAATCTACGTATCTGTACCTTGCGTTCCACAGGTATGGTTTTAACCGCTTTAATATTTTCGTTCTTCACTTATGTCCCTACGCTATTACAAGTTGACTAATCCCCTTTGGTTTTGTTTGCATTTGTCATTTACAGATAAACAAATGGTTATGGCATGTTCGTAAACACTGCACGTAATCTTTTCAATCGTTAGGGTTGCTAACGTGGACCTCTTGGCCCCTCTAGGTCGGTATTCTTGTGGGATTTATTGCTCTTCTCCTGTTGCGTCGTTCTCATGGGTGTCGAAATCTGATATCGACCTCCTGTACTATTGCGCAGAAGGCACTTGTTTAGATTTGTTCTGTTGAAGTAGGGGTTGCACGTTTAATACTCCAGCCTGAAAGGCTCCTTATGTATTTTGACATTTGGGATATATATATATTTTCTAGGCTGCTAGATGAAATTTCGAAATACTATGCCACAGTATAATGTTACCGGGACTGTATAAATCGTGTGTAATTCTTTATATATATATATATATATATATATATATATATATATATATACAATGAACTTTGACTTTGTTTAGTGTGCTCGTCAGCACAGAAAAAAGGATTTTGGTAACTCTATTATGGTTCTAGATCATCAGAATTTTTCGGGAAGATTTTATATAATTTCTATCTCTTCTTCTGATGTATATTAATGCGATTGTGTCAATGTGAGTTTCTTTGCTCCATCATTATATTGAACTTTGTCTAGATGGATGGATAACATCTTGGAATTTATGAGTCCATTTTTTTATTCTCCTAAACATAGGTTAATATTTATGGAAGTCTAGAAATTATATTCTCTGCTTTCCGAAATTGTACATAACTTCCTATTCTTCAGTTTCTTCTCATTTGATTTTATAGCTAGTTACCCAGCTCTTGTCTACCTTTGTACATGGTAATAAATGTATTTAAAGGCTGGTTATGGGATTTGAACCCATTCCATTTTCTTTTCTATTGCTAAATGGAAAATTTGGTTATATAAAGGTATTGTACATACAGTTTGAAGTGGTTTAACTCTTTACTACTATAGTTCTCAACTGCTCCCTTAAAATTATTACCTTATATGGAATCAATCCCTGTGATTTGATATTATAGTAGTTTCCAGGAGACCATAGTTTCTACTTCATGTTGTTTATAAATAGGTACTCCTTTCCTCCCCTAGGCAAAGTAACTCATGCACAACCTGGTTGATTTGAACTATTAAATTTTCTGGAATCATAACAGAAATTCTTGGCTGAACTTGAAATCAGTTTATTGATTCTCTCCCTCTGGGTCTTTCATAAAAGTATAAATCTTAATTTATATCCTACTATAGTTCTGGTATACTATATTGAATTTCATTTCTCTCTAGGGTAGCTGTAAATAAAATTATTATAGGAAACGGAAGTAGATTAAAACAAATTCACAATGGTTCCTGAAAGAACAAGGTTTCCTCAGATTTAACCCCACCCTAGGATTAAACATTCTGTGGAGTTCCACTTTACAGGTTATTCTTCTACAACTATACAGGATGACCAAGTTACTGCCTGGGAACTACATCCTGTTAGATGTAGACTAATAATATGAACTAACCTAGAAATAAATTTTGTTTTTATATGTAGCCAATTCATACTATAGCAAACAATAAGACAGATTTTCTAAGAGACATACCACTTTTGCAGTAGACCAACCTCCCAACCTTAGAGCTCTTCTGTCTCCCAGAACTCACCTCCGAGCTGAGATCACCTCCTATAGCAGATTTACCTCTAATCTGTACAAGAGCAGCTTATTTAAGCTATTGTTCACCAAAGCCTGTTTCTAATTCTGTGTCCAGAATTTCAGGATGCTTTTCTTCCTGTTTGCCTAGGCTTCCCACTTAGGGATTCTTTAAAGCTGTTTTATGCTTTTCCTCAGCTTTCCAGCTTTTTACCTCTTCCCAACTACTTTCCTCATCATTGGGGAAATTCAGATTTTTCCTCAAAAATCTAAATTTAAACTTACTATCTTTCAAGGATTTTTTTTTTGAAAGATTGTGGGGAAATATTTGCCTCATCCATCCTCACAGATTTAGCAAGTGATCTCATCATCTCATTTTTGGTCAATTTGCACCACAATAATTTATTCATTTCCTCAATTAAATGTTTAATTACATTCACAAAATAATTATCCTTTGGGGTCCACTCCCCTTAGGATATAAAGTTCAAGTATCTAACTTTAAATTGCAATCACATGAATTGGGGGTGTTACATAGAGGTAACGACTTCCAATCTTCAAAATAATAGGATAGTTATTGTAGTTCGTATTCTTACGAATACTCTTCTGGTAAGTTATTACACTAAATGACGTGATGCATATTTCGTTTTAGTATGAAATATATCCATTATTTGAGAATTCTTTATTAAATTAATTATCCCCATACTATTCCGTTAGGATGAAAATGAAATAGGTGAGGGTTTTATTCTGGCGTCAATTTCATTCCTGTCTCGATATTTTGAGATTTTGTTGATAATGAATTCATTTCTCTAAGCTAGTGTTATGATGTTTTCTAAATAATTTCGTTTTTATTTATGATTAAATTATGGAGAATTTATTCGAAAATATACCTCTTTGTATTTTCTTTCAATTTTGTAGTGATAATGTCTCTCTTGAATGAGAATTTTTTTGGTTTTTACCAGTACATTTATAACTAATTTTTTTCACCCTTTTGGTTTTATTACAAGTTTTTCATTGAATCGGTTTCAAGGTTTTCTTGTTCAATGAGAATTACCCTTAAACGTGTTACTAAGAGAAACAACGTTGAGCACATAATCAATTTGCTTACAGCTTTCTTGTCTTTTTATGAATGCCTTTCGTTAAATTCAAATAGAATTTGATTTTCATTCAGAGTATTTATTATATTCCACAACGTTTAAAGTATCTCTTTCAAGAGAATAATTTTGCAATTTATTGTATTTCTATTTTTGTAACAGAAATTAGAATACTTAAGTATATATTTTATAACTTTTTTTTACTAATTCCTACTAGAGACTTTAGTGAAGTTTATGATTATTCATTAATAAAGTAACCAAAGTTTTCATAGGATACATATATAAATGAATTAATCTATGTACCTGAAGTATAGTCGACTATTAACTTAATTCAGAATCCTTCTTCACACATGCGAATATTATATTATTAATAATATTCCTATCATGATATTCTTCCAAAAAATATCCTTTCTGTAGATGTATTTTGTATTCTTGTTTTAAAAATTCATTTTCTGGATTAAATTCTCATTTTATATTTAAAGCTCAGATTAAAATAATATGGATTTAATTTTATAATTTTATTAATTCTCTCAATTAATAAAATTCTCCTTTGTACATGAATAAATTCATCTATTCCAAGATTTTGTAGAGTTCCTCATATGCACTCTATCAGTGAGATAAGAGGTGTTATTATTTATATTTCGTCAATTTAGTTTCCTCTTCCTCTTCTATTTTCATGAATTCTTTCAGTAATGATTTTCCACATTTATTTATGCATATTTACTACCACAGTCTATTTAAGAACAGTAAGGTAATAATTTTGTATTAAATTTCTATTTTCTTTTATTAGAGTATTTATGTCTTTAAATACTTTTTTAAGACAACTGTACACATTTTAACTCACTTATATTTTTGTATGTACAGGTAGTCCATGTGATCCATGTACATGCTTACAGTTTAATTGATCCTCTGTAAATTTATGAGCACATCTGTAACTCATTCATTGACAATATATTATTGTTTCTTCTATACCAGTTTATCTATATCACTTTGAAGAATACAACTTATAGAATTCTGAACTATATTCAAATTTATAATCCTATTATACTGTTTAGTTGGGATCATGAATTCTGTCTATAATTTATGAAAAAATTAAATTGTAATCTATGTAAAGTACAATATCATCACTTAGAAATTTAACTTGTATCTACTTTCTTGTATGTGTTTTATTTAGTTTGGTCTTTTATGACACTTCTGATATAATGAAATAATTTGTCTTTATATATAAAATCATTTTACGGTAATAGGTATTGTTTAGAATTAACATATACATCTTATTATCACCTCACTTATAAATACACTAAGTTAAACTTCTTTCTAATGTATTTATCTATGTTTTATGTATTTACAGTGATAAGATTTATAACCTAACCTCAGATTTAAACCTATTATTTAGGTTTAGACATTACAAGAATTGGTTTATAGGTTTCTAATTCTTTTATGTAACCATACATATCAACTATAATTTCCACAGTTGTTCTCTGTTAAAAACATCAGACTCTCTAACAAATTTTTATACAAAATTTACTCATGCATAAATTTAAACCTCTTACACACTTCCACCTACTATAAAAACCTCATAACTCCATACCAATAGGAAATACTAAAATTTATAATACATAATTGAATTACTTGTGCATACCACTTTTGGTAAGACTAATTTTCACCCAACCTTGAGCTTTCTCTCCACATCTCCCCTCGAGAAAAGACAAATTCCTCCAAGGTGTAGACAACCTCTTGTATACCCATGAATGGCTTATTTAATATTTATTTCCATTCAAAATGTTTCCATAAATGTGTCGAGTTAATCAGGATGTTGCTTTCCTTTTTTCAAAGGCTTTTTTTTTCACAAAAGTACTTTAAAAATAGTTTTTTCCTCTTTCTAGTTTTATTTCACCTCTTCTCAGTACCTTTCCACTATAAAACATTATGCCTATTTTGTTTTAGTATGAAATATATCCATTATTTCTGAATTTTTTATTAAATTAATTATTCCCATACTATTACGTCATGATGGAAATTACTATTCTGTCATGATGGAAATAAAATAACCGAGGGTTTCATTCTTATCTCATTGTTTTGAGATTTCATTTATAATGAATTTGTTTCTCTATGTTAATGGTATGATGTTTTCTCCATAATTTCATTTTTATTTATGATTAATTTATGGAGAATTTATTCTGAAATATACCTCTATGTATTTTCTTTCAATTTTGTAGCTATTCTCTATAGTATCTAAACGTCTCTCTTAAATGAGAATTTTCTAGGTTTTTACTTGTACCTTTATAACTGATTTTTAGTTCACCCTTTTGGTTTTATCACAAGTTTTTCATTCAATTGGTTTCATGGTTTTCTCATTAAATGAGAATTACTTTTAAACGTTTCCCCAATTGACAATGAGAAACAACGTTGAGCACATAATCAATTTTTTTACGGATTTCTTGTATTTTTATAAATGCCTTTCGTTAAAATCAAATAGAATTCGATTTTCATTCAGGGTATTTATTATGTTTCACATCATTTAAACTGTCTCCTTAAAGAGAATACTTTTGCAATTTACTTTTAATAATTTCTACTTGAAGATTTATTGAAGTTTGTGATTATTCATTAATAAAGCATACATAGTTTCCATAGGATACATATATATAAAAATTACTCTATGTATATGTAACACCCCCAATTCATGTGATTGCAAGTCAAAGTTAGATACTTGAACTTTATATCCTAAGGGGAGTGGACCCCAAAGGATAATTATTTTGTGAATTTAATTAAACATTTGATTGAGGAAATGAATAAATTATTGTGGTGCAAATTGACCAAAAATGAGATGATGAGATCACTTGCTAAATCTGTGAGGATGGATGAGGAAAATATTTCCCCACAATCTTTCAAAAATCCTTGGAAGATAATAAGTTTCAATTTAGATTTTTGAGGAAAAATATGAATTTCCCCAATGATGAGGTAAGTAGTTGGGAAGAGGTAAAAAGCTGTAAAAGCTGAGGAAAAGCATAAAACAGCTTTAAGGAATCCCTAATTGGGAAGCCTAGGCAAACGGGAAGAAAAGCATCCTGAGATTCTGGACGCAGAATTAGAAACATGCTTTAGGGAACAATAGCTTAAATAAGCTGCTCTTGTACAGATTAGGGGTTAATCTGTGGCAAGAGGTGATCTTAGCTCGGGGGTGAGTTCTGGGAGACAGAAGAGCTCTAAGGTTGGGAGGTTGGTCTACTGCACAAGTGGTATGTCTCTGAGAAACTTTGTCTTATTGATTGCTATAGTATGAATTGGCTACATATAAAAACAAAATTTACTTCTAAGTTAGTTGATATTATTAGTCTACATTTAATAGAATGTAGTCACCAGGCAGTGACCTGGTCATCCTGTATAGTTGTAGAAGAAAAAACCTATAAAGTGGAATTCCATAGAATGTTTAAACCCAGGGTGTGGTTAAATCTGAGGAAACCTTGTTCTTTCAGGAAACATTGTGTATTTTCTTTTAATCTGCTTCTATTTCATAGAATAATTTTATTTACAGCTATTCTAGAGAGAGAAATGAAATTCGCTATAGTTCCTTCTGAGAACTATAGTAGGGTATAGATAAGACCATATGTGATGAAAGACATAGAGGAGAAAATAATTAAACGATCTCTTTGGGAGGTCAAAAAAAAAATTATTAATAATCAAATCAACAGGAGGGTGTAAAAAAAAAAAAAAAAACTACTAGTCTCTTGATAACCACTCTAATATTAGATCTCGAAGTTGATTACATAGGTAATAACTATGAACGGTTGAAAATACATTATTAAGTTAAAACTGGCCTTCCAAGCTATTATGTCATGATACCTTTATATAACCACTATTTCCATTTAGCAACAGAAAAGAAAATGGAATGAGTTCTAATCCCTTAACCAACCTTTAAATACAGTTATTACCATGAGCACCGGTAAATAAGAGCTGTAACTAGATGTAAAATAAAATGAGAAGAAACTGGAGAATAGAACTATGCTGGCACACAATTGAAAAATGAGAAATTATAAATTATAGACTTTCATATATAGTAATCATCTATGGATAAAATGGTCTCATAAATGTCCAACAAGCTGTACATATGTCTAGACAGTCAGGCATAAAAACCAGTTCAGTATAACCAGGAGCATAGGCAACTGTAATTATGCTATAAATACCAGAGTATAGAATTACACGGAAAAGAGTGAACAAAGCACATTAGAGGAATAAATAAATATCATATATAACACCCTATAAATTTTGAAGTATGCAATTTAGAAATTTGAAATGTCAGTAGCATTTCCAGAGAACAAAATAAGTTCAGACGAGCAAATTAAACAAAGCCAATTAACATGGTATGAGATTATATGCACGATTTATATAGTCCCGGTAACATTATACGGTGGCATAGTATATCGAAATTTCGTGTAGCAGCCTAGAATATATATATATATATATATATATCCCAAATGTCAAAATACATAAGGAGCCTTTCAGGCTAGAGTATTAAACAAGCAATCCCTACTTCAACAGAATAAATTTAAACAAGCACCATCTGCGCAACAATACAGGAGGTCGATATCAGATTTCGACGCCATGAGAACGACGCAACAGGAGAAGAGCAATAAATCCCACAATAATACCGACCTGGATGGACAAGAGGTCAACGTTAGTAACCCTCACGATGAAAAAGAGTAAGTGTTGTGTTTACGAACATCCCATAATCATTTGGTTACCTGTTCACAATAAATGCAACCAAAACCAAAAGGGATTATTCAACTTGAAATAGCGTAGGGGACATAAGCGAAGAACGAAATTATGAAAGCGGTTAAAACCATACCTGTGAAACGCAAGGTACAGATACGTAGATTCCTGAAACAAATTTGTGTGCGCAGAGAGGGATTACTACGCCATATCTTCAGAATAAGGAGGAGGTTGCAATGTAAACAGAGGCGAGACGCATGAGAAATTACCTCAGGAAAACCTTCGAAATGTTAGACGTCTGTTGGATAGGACGCGAAGCCATTACACCAGAGGCACAACCCGAAGAAGTATCATCCTATGAACTCGCAGGGGTAGGGTTGACGATAATCCCTGAAATCGAAACTCAATCACAATTAGCGCTGAGAGTATGCGACGTGTAGCCTGAAACAAGAGGCATATCCTTTACTAAGGTCTGAACACATACTCATAGTTAGCGCATGACCAGAGTGGAACAATCGTCCTGAATCATTTAATCATACAATAACATTAAACTCAACGCTGAGGAAATTACCTGAGATCCGGTGGATAGCACTGAGGCGGCATGGCTTTCTCTGCAACAGAGAAGTCACAACCCCTCGGCCAAATGGAGAAATTGGCAAACGCAGAGATGCACCACGAGCGAAAGAATGCAGAAACCCGACTCAGCTCTATCCAGAAGACTTTTATAACTCATGAATAACCGCCTTAACCCTAATCAAACAAGATCACCATCATCCACTTGGCGGAATCATGGAGGCCAAGCCACGGATCGAGAGTAGCCGAGGTGAGTTAAGATTTGCGTGTCGCATTAATGGAGTTTAAATCCAAATTCCAGTCGAAATGCCCGGCACCTGTGTGGGTATGGTTACTGTACATCCCGCGTATTGAGCTGGCACATTGACGTAGACTCACTAGACAAGCGGGTAGAGGGGTGTGGCAAACTACACAACTATCCCACTCCCAGTTGTTCGTTATAACGCCTGACATGGTCACAAGTGGCTACGCAGTGATAACCAAACAATTAAAATTTATTTTGACCATACACCTTACGTGTACATGGATTTCAATTCGCAGTACAATATCTAAAGGCGATTGGAAATCTTATGTAACGTAATAGGTGTCATATCAACCAAGCGTACATGAGAACTGATGCCAATAAATACTATGTCGAACCATATAAACATAAAACAAAAATCAATTCCCTCAAGACTATACCAAAACATATAGCGGAGTAATCATAATTATGTGTCGAAGGGTCGAACTTGTGGTTGACCCAAAGATCATTGATTCCTGTTTGATTATACGTGCCATATAATTTACCATTATATTCACCAATTCGATAAATGAAATAGGTGAACCTCAAGACCAAGGTGAAATTGCAAGGGTAGGCGAGAATGTGTAAAGGTCCAAGACATGATAAATATGTTCACCCTTGAGATGAAATTAACATAAGGTAAGAAGTAAGAGCAGAGGATTTAATTGCGACAGTATATGAGGATGACAAGCATAATGATAAAAAGGTGAAATGTCATAATAAATCCATACTTACAAGTCTGAGATCATGACGAAAATTTTTTGTTGGGTGTGAAATTAGGAGATGTGACAAATGGTATCAGAGCCCAAGTTAGAAAACTGGGCTGGTGACTTTGTGCTCATGATTGCTGTGTACTCACTGTGTAATTTTATTGCTGTAGCAAAAGTTTTGTTTTTTATTGTTTTGTTTTTCTGTTCACTGACCTGTGCTATGTAGTGTACAGTGAGGTGATATAATGGAAGAAGGTGGTGGAATTTATGTAGATCTGTAGGGTGAGCCAGATCCTAATGCGGCCATGATGGCCATGTTGCAGAATTTGCAACAAGAATTGGCTGAGATAAAAAGCCAGAATGACAGATTGTCATTAGCCAGTGAGGAGCAGGAAAGGCTCATAAGAGAATTAACCTCACGGAACAGCCACGAAGGTGAATGTTCCGGGAAGAGGAAAACTGATGAATCTGATGAGGAATATGCTATTCGACATCAGAATAAGCATCAAAAGGAATTACAGGGGGAATTCCGAAAAATCAAACCTACCACCTATGATGGAGAAAAGGAGGAGGATGCAGAAGCCTGGTTGCTGAATATGATTAAGTATTTCCAGGTTTATGAATATGAAAGCAATCTGAGGGCCATATTAGCTGTCTACTAGCTACAAGGTAAGGCTACCTTGTGGTGGGAGGAGACCAAGATGGTGCATGCCATAGATGAAAAGACAGTTACTTGGGAAGGTTTCCAAACTAAATTCAAGAATCGCTACTTGAATGAACGGTACTATGATGACAAAGAAAAAGAATTTCATGAGCTTAGATTGGGACAACTCACTATCGATGAGTTTGTCACTAAATTTACCAATCTGTTAAGATATGTACCTTACATAAGGGAAGAAAAGGCAAAGGTACAGAGGTTTCTGAATTGTTTGCCTCTGATATACAAAGAGAAAATTGAGTTTGACAACCCAAAAACAATGGACGAAGATGTTAGAAAAGCCAGATTGTGTTACCAACAGTTCAAAGGAAAAATTGATCAGGGAACAAGTTGGGTAAGTAAGAATGAATTCAAAGGGAGAAAACCGAAACCTGCCTATTTGAATAATTTTGGCAGAGATCATCAGCGGAAAAGATTTGGAAAGCCCAAAGAAAGTCAAACTGTAGAGTCTCAAGTGGCATCGAAACCAATGGAGGGAGACAGTAAAAAGGAGGGAACAGTCAGACTGAAGGAGCCCTTGAAATGTTGAGGCTGTGGGGAACCCCATATTTTGAGGGACTGCCCCCATAGAAATGTTCATATGCTCATGAGGGATCGGGAAGCGACAATAGTAAATGATATAGCCAGAAACATACCAACTATCAGTGCAGCCCTGGAAAATCGGCAAGCAGAACATCAAGCAACCATGGTGGAAATGGAGGGTAAGATTTCTGACCTACCTGTTTCTGTTCTGATTGATCCAGGTGCTTCTTTGAGTTACATTAGTCCAAATATTGTAGAAAAATGTAACTTAAAAACTGAAAAATTTCAACAGTCATGGCTGGTACAGCTGGCCACTGGAACAAAAAGAAAGGTAACACATAAACTGCCTAGAACAGAAATCAAATTAAATGAGTTACGAACATAAGTAAATTTGAACATTTTACCCTTAGGGTCATATGATTTATTGATAGGAATGGACTGGCTGGAAAAGAAGAAAGCTTTGATGAATTGCTGGGATAAGACCTTGCACTGTGTAGATGAGGAAGGGAAACCTTTCATTCTCAAAGGGAAACCAAAACCAATTTCTGTCAGACAAATTTCAACCTTACAATTGAAAAGAACAGCTAGGAAGGGATATCAGGTTTATGCAGTGCATGTGGAAGAAACAGAACATAAAACTGAAGGAGAATTACTGGATGATGTACCAGTAATAAGAGAATTCAAAGAATTTTTTCCAAAGGAAATCCCTCATCTCCCCCCCAAAAGAGAGATTGACTTCTCAATCGATCTGGTGCCAGGAGCAACACATGTTTCACGAGCACCTTATCGAATGAGTCCTCCTGAACTTATAGAATTGAAGATGCAACTGCAGGAACTGCTAGACAAAGGATATATTAGACCAAGTGTGTCTCCTTGGGGAGCACCAGTGCTGTTCGTGAAAAAGAAAGATGGAACTTTCCGGATGTGCATTGATTATAGGAAACTAATTAAGTTGACCATTAAAAATAGATATCCTTTGCCTAGAATTGATGATCTTTTTGATCAGGTGAGAGGAGCTTCAGTATTCTCCAAAATTGACTTAAGAACTAGTTACCACCAGCTCAGAATTAAAGAGGAAGACATCAGAAAAACAACCTTTAGAACTAGGTATGGCCACTACGAATTTGTAGTTCTACCTTTTGGTTTGACAAACGCCCCTGCCACATTCATGTGCCTAATGAACAATGTGTTAAATAAGTATTTGGATAAATTTGTTCGTGTGTTCATAGATGATATTTTAGTTTACTCAAACAGTGAAGAGGAACACCAGGAACACCTGAGGATAGTATTGCAAACTCTAAAGGAAAATCAGTTGTACGCTAAATTTAGCAAATGTGAGTTCTATAAGGACAAGATCTAATACTTGGGTCATATTATTTATGAACAAGGCCTTGCTGTTGATCTGGAGAAGATAAAGGCTATAAAATAATGGCCAGTACCCTCTGATGTTTCAGCAGTTAGATCATTCATGGGGATTGCCGGCTATTATCGCAGATTTGTGGAGAGATTTTCTGCCATAGCACATCCCATTAATTCCTTACAGAGGAAGGGTGTTAAATTTGTATGGACTGAAAAATGCCAAAACAGTTTTGACCAATTAAAGCTGAAACTTACCACAGCCCCTATACTAAAGATTGCAGATCCTAATAAGGAATTTGTAGTATGTACAGATGCATGCGGAGAAGGATTGGGAGGAGTTCTATTGCAGGAGAACTCAGTGATTGCCTACGAATCTAGGAAACTGAAAATACATGAACAGAATTATAGTGACTATGATTTAGAGTTAGCAGCTGTTATTCACGCTTCAAAAATGTGGCGGCACTATCTTCTTGGAAAAATATTTACATTGATGACTGATCATATTAGCCTTAAATATTTCTTTTCCCAAACTGAATTGAATGCCAGACAAGCCAGATGGTTGTCCTTCTTAAGTGAGTTTGACATGGATATAAAACATATTAAAGGGAAGGAGAATAAATTTGCTGATGCATTGAGCAGAAATGCTTGTCAGCATATCAATAATATTGGAAGTAGTGCTCAGATAGATGTGGAAGAGTTGGTGAGTAAGGCTACCAACCAAGACCCAAATTATGAAACACTTTTGGTGAAATTACAGAAAAAGGAGAAAACTGACTTTTCCCAAAACCAAAAAGGGCTGATTTGTTATAAGAACAGATTGTATATTCCCAATGTAGAGTCTTTAAAAAGAGAAATTCTGGATGAGTACCACAAAAAACCCTATGCAGGCCATCCAGGGTATCAGAAAATGTTAACTGCCCTGAAAAAGAAGTTGTTCTGGCTAGGAATGAAGAGAGAGGTAGCAGAATATTTAAGTAGATGCATGGAATGTCAATTAGTAAAGGTGGAACATCATCATCCTGCTAGTCTTCTGACTCCTTTGCCCATTGCAGAATTGAAGTGGGACACCGTTTCCATGGATTTCATTACCGGATTACCCAAAACCAAATACCAACATGATTCTATAATGGTAGTGGTAGACACTTTAACCAAAGCTGCTCACTTTATACAAGTGAAATCTACCTTTGGAACCGCTCAAGTAGCGAATGTGTTTCTGAAGGAGATAGTAAGGCTCCATGGAGTTCCTAAGGTGATTGTGTCTGATAGGGATGCTAAGTTTACAGCAGCCTTTTGGAAGGGGTTATTTGGAGGAATGGGCACTAAATTAAATTTTAGCACTGCCTACCACCCTCAGACTGATGGTCAAAGGGAAAGAACTAATCAAATTTTGGAGGACATGCTGAGAATGTATGTGATGGATAGACCCTCAAAGTGGGAAGATTTCTTACATTTAGCTGAATTTGCCTATAATAACAGCTACCAATCCTCCATTAAAATGAGTCTGTTTGAGGCACTGTATGGGAGGAAGTGTCGTACCCCTTTGAGCTGGAGTCAGCCAGAAGACAAACTGATGTTGGGACCCGAGGCCTTACAAGAAATGGAAGGAATTGTCAAGCAGATACAAAAGAACATCAAGACAACACAGGATCGCCAAAAGAGTTATGCAGATAAGAAAAGAGTGCATAGAGAATTTAAGGTTGGGGAGCATGTATATCTGCGTATTAAACCCAAAAAGAGCACCCTTTATGCTGGGAGTTGTGCAAAATTGTCCCCTCGATACTGTGGTCCCTTTGAAATATTAGAAAGGGTGGGACCAGTTGCATACCAGTTGGCCTTACCACCCCATCTTAGAGTTCATGATGTCTTTCATGTTTCATTGCTAAAAAGATATGTGCATGATGGTTCTCACATAGTTGATTGGAATGTTGTACAGGTGGAACCAGAAGGGGAG
Source organism: Pinus albicaulis (assembly GCA_034641835.2). Taxonomy (NCBI): domain Eukaryota; kingdom Viridiplantae; phylum Streptophyta; class Pinopsida; order Pinales; family Pinaceae; genus Pinus; species Pinus albicaulis. Next base: position 505,788,214 of record CM076579.1, read on the forward strand.
TTTCTTCCAGAACCACTTCAAATATTGGAGCGGGAAGAAATTGAATTGAGAAGCAGAACAGTAGCCAGAGTAAAGGTGCAGTGGAAGCACTTTACTGCTGAAGAAGCTACCTGGGAACGAGAGACTGAAATGATGGAAAAATATCCATTTTTATTTGCAAAATAAACTCTAGTAGTTGAATAATAACACCGAGGACGGTGTTTATTTTAAGAGGGGGAAATACGTAACAATTTCAATTCATGTGACTGTAAGCCACGTTAGATACTTGAGATTTATATCCCCAAGGGGAGTGGACCCCAAAGGAAAGTTATTTGGTAAATGTAATTAAACATTTAACGAGGAAATGAATAAATTATTGTGGTGCAAATTGACCAAAAATGATGATGATCACCATAACCAGGATGATGAGGCAAATATTTCCCCACAATCTTTCCAAAAATCCTTTCGGAAGATAGTAAGTTTTAAAATTAGATTTCGAGGAAAAAAATCTGAATTTCCCCAATGATGAGGCAAGTAGTTGAAGAGAAAGTCGATGTTTATGAAAAGCATAAAACAAATTTTAAAGAATCCCTAAGTGGGAAGCCTAGGCAAAATAAGAAGAAAAGCATCCCTAGTACTCGGACTAAGACCAGAAACATGCTTTGGGGAACAATAGCTGAATAAGTCGCTTCTAAAGCGTATTAGGAGTTAATCGTTCAGGAGTGTGATCTCAACTTTTGGGGTGAGTTCGTAGACAAAAGAGCTCTAAGGTTGGGAGGTTATTCATCGCACCAAAGGTGTCCTAGAAAATTTGTCTTATTGTTTGCTATAGTATGAATTACCACATATAAAAACAAAATTTACATTTTCGGTTAGTTCATATATTATTAGTCTACATTTAACAGAATGCAGTCACGCAGGTAGTAACCGGGTCATCTCGTATAGTTGTAGATGAATTACTCGTAAGGTGGAATTTTCATAATGTTTAACCTTGTAAGCTAACCGATGAAACCTTGTTCTTTTGTGAAACACCGTAACTGCCTTAACCGTTGTCCATAAAGGAATAATTTTATTTACAACTACCCTAGGGAGAAAATGAAAATTCACTATAGCATACCGTAACTATAGTAGGGTATAAATTAAGACTTATAAGGGTTGATGAAAGATACAATAGGAGAAAATAATTAAATCGATCTCAAGTTCAAACAAGAAATCTTCGTTATAATTCTGGCATTTAATAAATCAAATCAAACTGTGTTGTGCATGAGTTACTTTGTCAGGAGGCAAGGAGTACCTATTTATAAACAACATGAAACAAAATCAGTCTCCCGATAACCACTCTAATATTAGATCTCTGTGATCGATTCCATACAAGGTAATAATTATGAGTAAGTGAAATGGAGAACTACATTGGTAAAGAGTTAAACTATTTCAAATCGTATGTACAATACCTTTATATAACCACTATTTCCATTTAGCAACAGTAAAAATAGTAAATGGAATGAGTTCTAACTTTAACTACCCTTTAAATACAGCTATTACCATGAGCACCCTGTGAACAAGAGTCGTAACTAGACAAACAAATGAGAAGAAATCGGAGAATAGAACTATGTCAACAATTGAAAAAATGAAATTATAAATTATAGACTTTCATATATAGTAATCATCTATGACAAATGAAACCTCATAAATGTTCAAAGTAAGTCACATATATGTCCAGACAGCCAGTATAAAAACGAGTTCAATATAAATCAGACAGGCAAATCGTAATTATGCTATAAATACCGCAGTACAGAATTAAGCTAAAAGAGTGAACAAAGCAATAATAGAGGAATAAATAAATATCATATAACACCCTATAAATTAAGTATGCAATTTAGAAATCGAAACAAGCGTACATTTCCGCAGAACAAACAAGTTCGTACGAGCAAATTAAACAAAGCCAATTAACATGGTATGAGATTATATGCACGATTTATACAAATTTCGTAACATTATAAGGTGGCATAGTATATCGAAATTTTCACTAGTTGTACCCTAGAATATATATATATATCTCAAAATGTCAAAATACATAAGGAGCCTTTTAGGCTAGAGTATTAAACCCAGCAATCCCTACTTCAACAACAAATTTAAACAAGCGCCCTTCTCGCGCAACACAGAGGTCGATATCAGACTACGCCATGAGAACGACGCAACAGAGAAGAGCAATAAATCCTACAATAAACCGACCGATGATGAGGTCAACGTTAGTAACTCTACAATGAAAAGAGGCGTCGTGTTTACGAACATGCCATAATCATTCGTTACCTCGTTCACAACAAATGCAAAACCAAACCAAAAGGATTATTCAACTTGAAATAGCGAGAGGGGGACATAAGCGAAGAACGAAATTATGAAAGCAAGCAAAACCATACCTTGAAACGCAAGGTACAGAGTACGAGATTCCTAAATGAAATTTAAAGTAGCAGAGGATTACTACGCCTACATTCTTCAATAAGGAGGAAGTTGCAAACAAACAGGCGAGACGATGAGAAATTACCTTTAGGAAACCTTCGAAATGTTAGACGTCTGTTTGACAGACGCGGCTACTACACCGCAGGCAAACCCAAGAAGTATCATCCTATGAACTCACAGGGTAGGGTTGACGATAATCCCGAAATCGAAACTCAATCACACAATTAGCGCCCGAGTATGCGACGTGTAGCCCTAAAACAAGAGGCAATATCTCTTACTAAGGACCCAATACACCAGAAAGAAGATGACCAAAGAGGAACAACCGTTCGAATCATTTAATCATACAATAAACATTAAACTCAACGCCGAGGAAATTACCCGAGATCCGGTGGATAGCACCCAGGCGGCATGGCTTTCTCGCAATGAAGAGAAGCTACAAACCTCGGCCAAATGGAGAAATTGGCAAACGCAGAGATGCACCACAGCGTGAAGAATGTAGAAACCCGACCGTTTCATCTTAAGACTTTTATAACTCATGAATAAATCGCCTTAACCCTAATCAAACAAGATCACCATCGTCCACTCGCTAACCAAGGAGGCCAAGCCACGCACCCAGAGAACAGGTGAGCGAAGATTTGCGTGTCACATTAATGGATTTTTTAAATCCAAATTCTGCCGAAATGCCCGCACCGTGTGGGTATGGCGTCGTACATCCCGCGTACGGAGTCGGCACATTGACGAGACCCGCCTGTATCAGCCGGTAGAGGGTGGCAAACTACACAACTATCCCACTCTCAGCTGTTCGTTATAACACCGGCGTGGTCACAAGTGGCCATTGTTGATACCCGGCCAACGAAATTTATTTTGACCATGCCTTACGTGTACATGGATTTCAATTCGCGAGACAATATCTAAAGGCGTATTTGAAATCTTATGTAACGTAATAGGTGTCATATCAAATTCAAGCGTACATGAGAACTGATGCCAATCAATACTATGTTGAACCATATAAACATAAAACAAAAATCATTTCCACAACAGTGCGCTCAAAACATATAGCGTAGCAATCATAATTATGTGTCGAAGGGTTTAAATCAGAAGGACCCAAAGATCATTGATTCCTTGCCTGATTACACGTGCTACACTCTACTATTATCTACTAATTCGATCAATGAAATAGGTGAACCCCAAGACCAAGGTGAAATTGCAAGGGTAGTGCTTAGAATGTGTAAAGGTCCAAGACATGATAAATATGTTCACCCTTGAGATGAAATTAAATATAAGGTAAGAAGTAAGACAGTAGGATTTAATTGCGACAGATATGAGGATGACAAGCATAATGATAAAAGGTGAAATGTCATAATAAATCCATACTTACAAGTTCCAGAGACTAAGACGAAAATTTTTTTTTTGGGTGTGAAAATTAGGAGATGTACAATTGTATCGCAGCCCAAGTTAGAAAACCCATTGGTGACTTGTGCTCACAATTGTTGTGTACTCACCGTGTAATTTTATTGTCGTAGCAAAAAGTTTTGTTTTTTGTTGTTTTGTTCTTCTGTTCACTGACCTGTGCTATGTAGTGTACAGTGAGGTGATAGAATGGAAGAAGGTGGTGGAATTTATGTAGATCTGCAGGGTGAGCCAGATCCTAATGCGGCCATGATGGCTATGTTGCAGAAATTGCAACAAGAATTGACTGAGATAAAAAGCCAGAATGACAAATTTTCATTAGCCACTGAGGAGCAGGAAAGGCTCATCAGAGAATTAACCTCACGGAACAGCCAAGAAGGCGAAGGTTCCGGGAAGAGGAAAACTGATGATTCTGATGAGGAAGATGCTATTCGACATCAGAATAAGCAGAAAAAGGAATTACAAGGGGAATTCCGGAAAATCAAACCTCCTTCCTATGATGGGGAAAAGGAGGAGGATGCTGAAGCCTGGTTGCTGAATATGATTAAGTATTTCCATGTTTATGAATATGAAAGCAATCTGAAGGCCAGATTAGCTGTCTACCAGCTACAAGGTAAGGCAACCTTGTGGTGGGAAGAGACAAAGATGGTGCATGCCATAGATGAAAAGATAGTTACTTGGGAAGATTTCTAAGCTAAATTCAAGAATCGCTACTTGAATGAGCGGTACTATGATGACAACGCAAAATAATTTCATGAGCTTAGATTGGGACAGCTCACTATCGATGAGTTTGTTACTAAATTTACCAATCTGTTAAGATATGTACCTTACGTAAGGGAAGAAAAGGCAAAGGTACAGAGATTTCTGAACTGTTTGCCTATGATATACAAAGAGAAAATTGAGTTTGACAACCCAAAAACAATGGACGAAGCTGTTAGAAAAGCCAAATTGTGTTACCAACAGTTCAAAGGAAAAACTGATAAGGGAAAAAGTTGGGTAAGTAAGAATGAATTCAAAGGGAGAAAACCGAAACCAGCCTATTTGAAGAATTTTGGCAGAGATCATCAGAGGAAAAGGTTTGGTAAACCCAAGGAAAGCCAAACTGCACAGTCTCAAGTGGCATCAAAACCCATAGAGGGAGACAGTAAAAGGGAGGGAACAGTCAGAATGAAGGAGCCCTTGAAATGTTGGGGCTGTGGAGAACCCCATATTTTGAGGGACTGCCCCCATAGAAATGTTCATATGCTCATGAGGGATCGGGAAGCGACAAAAGTAAATGATATAGCTAGAAACATACCAACTATCAGTGCAGCCCTGGAAAATCGGCAAGCAGAACATCAAGCAACCATGGTGGAAATGGAGGGTAAGATTTCTGACCTACCTGTTTCTGTTCTGATTGATCCAAGTGCTTCTTTGAGTTACATTAGTCCAAAGATTGTAGAAAAATGTAACTTAAAAACTGAAAAATTTCAACAGTCATGGCTAGTACAGCTGGCCACTGGAACAAAAAGAAAGGTAACACATAAACTGCCCAGAACAGAAATCAAATTAAATGAGTTCCGAACAGAAGTAAATTTGAACATTTTACCCTTAGGGTCATATGATTTATTGATAGGAATGGACTGGCTGGAAAAGAAGAAAGCTTTGATGAATTGCTGGGATAAGACTTTGCACTGTGTGGATGAGGAAGGGAAACCTTTCATTCTAAAAGGGAAACCAAAACCAATTTCTGTCAGACAAATTTCAGCTTTGCAATTGAAAAGAACAGCTAGAAAAGGATATCAGGTTTATGCAGTGCATGTGGAAGAAACAGAACTGAAAACTGAAGGAGAATTACTGGATGCTGTACCAGTAATAAGAGAATTCAAAGAAGTTTTTACAAAGGAAATCCCTCATCTTCCCCCCAAAAGAGAGATTGACTTCTCAATCGATCTGGTGCCAGGAGCAACACCTGTTTCACGAGCACCTTATCGAATGAGTCCTCCTGAACTTATAGAATTGAAAATGCAACTGCAAGAACTGCTAGACAAAGGGTATATAAGACCAAGTGTGTCTCCTTGGGGAGCACCAGTGTTGTTCGTGAAAAAGAAATATGGAACTTTCTGGATGTGCATTGATTATAGGCAACTGAATAAGTTGACCATTAAAAATAGGTATCCTTTGCCTAGAATTGATGATCTTTTTGATCAAGTGAGAGGAGCTTCAGTATTCTCCAAAATTGACTTAAGAACTGGTTACCACCAGCTCAGAATAAAAGAGGAAGACATCAGCAAAACAACCTTTAGAACCAGGTATGGCCACTACGAATTTGTAGTTCTACTTTTTGGTTTGACAAACGCCCCTGCCACATTCATGTGCCTAATGAACAATGTGTTAAACAAGTATTTGGATAAATTTGTCCTTGTGTTCATAGATGATATTTTAGTTTACTCAAACAGTGAAGAGGAACACCAGGAACACCTGAGGATAGTATTGCAAACTCTAAAGGAAAATCAGCTGTACGCTAAATTTAGCAAATGTGAGTTCTATAAGGACAAGATCCAATACTTGGGTCATATTATTTCTGAACAAGGCCTTGCTGTTGATCCGGAGAAGATAAAGGCTATAAAGGAATGGCCAGTACCCTCTGATGTTTCAGCAGTTAGATCATTCATGGGGATTGCCGGCTATTATCGCAGATTCGTGGAGAGATTTTCTGCCATAGCATATCCCATCACTCCCTTACAGAGGAAGGGTGTTAAGTTTGTATGGACTGAAAAATGCCAAAACAGTTTTAACCAATTAAAGCTGAAACTTACCACAGCCCCTATACTGAAGATTGCAGATCCTAATAAGGAATTTGTAGTATGTACAGATGCATGCGGAGAAGGATTGGGAGGAGTTCTTTTGCAGGAGAACTCAGTGATTGCCTACGAATCTAGGAAACTGAAAATACATGAACAGAATTATAGTGCCTATGATTTAGAGTTAGCAACTGTTATTCATGCTTTGAAAATGTGGCAGCACTATCTTCTTGGAAAAAGATTTACATTGATGACTGATCATATTAGCCTCAAATATTTCTTTTCTCAAACTGAATTGAATGCCAGACAAGCCAGATGGCTGTCCTTCTTAAGTGAGTTTGACATGGGGATAAAACATATTAAAGGGAAGGAGAATAAAATTGCTGATGCATTGAGCAGAAATGCTTGTCAGCATATCAATAATATTGGAAGTAGTGCTTAGATAGATGTATAAGAGTTGGTGAGTAAGGCTGCTCACCAAGACCCAAATTATGAAACACTTTTGGTGAAATTACAAAAAAAGGAGAAAACTGACTTTTCCCAAAACCAAAAAGGGATGATTTGTTATAAGAACAGATTGTATATTCCCAATGTAGAGTCTTTAAAAAGAGAAATTCTGGATGAGTACCACAAAAAACCCTATGCAGGCCATCCAGGGTATCAGAAAATGTTAACTGCCCTGAAAAAGAAGCTGTTCTGGCCAGGAATGAAGAGAGAGGTGGCAGAATATTTAAGTAGATGCATGGAATGTCAATTAGTAAGGTGGAACATCAGCATCCTGCTGGTCTTCTAAATCCTTTGCCCATTGCAGAATGGAAGTGGGACACCGTTTCCACGGATTTCATTACCGGATTACCCAAAACCAAATACCAGCATGATTCTGTAATGGTAGTGGTAGACACTCTAACCAAAGCTGCTCACTTTATACCAGTGAAATCTACCTTTGGAACCGCTCAAGTAGCGAATGTGTTTCTGAAGGAGATAGTAAGGCTCCATGGAGTTCCTAAGGTGATTGTGTCTGATAGGGATGCTAAGTTTAGAGCAGCCTTTTGGAAGGGGTTATTTGGAGGAATGGGCACTAAATTAAATTTTAGCACCGCCTACCACCCGCAGAATGATGGTCAAATGGAAAGAACTAATCAAATTTTGGAGGACATGCTGAGAATGTATGTGATGGATAGACCCTCAAAGTGGGAAGATTTCTTACATTTAGCTGAATTTGCCTATAATAACATCTATCAATCCTCCATTAAAATGAGTCTGTTTGAGGCACTGTATGGGAGGAAGTGTCGTACCCCTTTGAGCTGGAGTCAGCCAGAAGACAAACTGATGTTGGGACCCGATTGCTTACAAGAAATGGAAGGAATTGTCAAGCAGATACAAAAGAACATTAAGATAGCACAGGATCGCCAAAAGAGTTATGCAGATAAGAAAAGAGTGCATAGAGAATTTAAAGTTGGGGAGCATGTATATCTGCGTATTAAACCCAAAAAGAGCACCATTTATGCTGGGAGTTGTGCCAAATTGTCCCCTCGATACTGTGGTCCCTTTGAAATATTAGAAAGGGTGGGACCAGTGGCGTACCAGCTGGCCTTACCACCCCATGTTAGAGTTCATGATGTTTTTCATGTTTCATTGCTAAAAAGATATGTGCATGATGCTTCTCACATAGCTGATTGGAATGTTGTACAGGTGGAACCAGAAGGGGAGTTTCTGCCAGAACCGCTTCAAATATTGGAGCGGGAAGAAATTGAATTGAGAAGCAGAACAGTAGCCAGAGTAAAGGTGCTGTGGAAGCACTTTACTGCTGAAGAAGCTACCTGGGAACGAGAGACTGAAATGATGGAAAAATATCCATTTTTATTTGCAAAATAAACTCTAGTAGTTGAATAATAACACCGAGGACGGTGTTTATTTTAAGAGGGGGAATATGTAACACCCCCAATTCATGTGATTGCAGTTTAAAGTTAGAATACTTGAACTTTATATCCTAAGGGGAGTGGACCCCAAAGGAAATTTATTTGGTAAATGTAATTAAACATTTAATTGAGGAAATGAATAAATTATTGTGGTGCAAATTGACCAAAAATGAGATGATGAGATCACTTGCTAAATCTGTGAGGATGGATGAGGCAAATATTTCCCCACAATCTTTCAAAAATCCTTGGAAGATAGTAAGTTTTAAAATTTAGATTTTTGAGGAAAAATCTGAATTTCCCCAATGATGAGGCAAGTAGTTGGGAAGAGGTGAAAAGCTGAAAAGCTGAGGAAAAGCATAAAACAACTTTAAAGAATCCCTAAGTGGGAAGCCTAGGCAAACAAGAAGAAAAGCATCCTGAGATTCTGGACGCAGAATTAGAAACATGCTTTGGGGAACAATAGCTTAAATAAGCTGCTCTGGTACAGATTAGAGGTGAATCTGCTATAGGAGGTGATCTCAGCTCAGTGGTGAGTTCTGGGAGACAAAAGAGATCTAAGGTTGGGAGGTTGGTCTACTGCACAAGTGGTATGTCTCTGAGAAAATTTGTCTTATTGTTTGCTATAGTATGAATTGGCTACATATAAAAACAAAATTTACTTCTAAGTTAGTTCATATTATTAGTCTACATTTAACAGAATGTAGTCACCAGGTAGTGACCTGGTCATCCTGTATAGTTGTAGAAGAATAACCTGTAAAGTGGAATTCCACAGAATGTTTAATCCCAGGGTGGGGTTAAATTTGAGGAAAACTTATTCTTTCAGGAAACACTGTGAAATTATTTTTAATCTGCTTCTGCTGCATAGAATAATTTTATTTACAGTTACCCTAGAGAGAAATGAAATTCACTATAGTATACCAGAACTATAGTAGGGAATAAATTAAGACTTATATGGTTGATGAAAGACACAGAGGGAGAAAATAAGTAAACTGATCTCAAGTTCAGCCAAGAAATTCTGTTATAATTCCAGAGCATTTAGTAATTCAAATCAACCAGGTTGTGCATGAGTCACTTTGCCTAGAGGAGGAAAGGAGTACCTATTTATAGACAACATGAAACAGAAACCCTGGTCTCCTGATAACCACTCTAAGATCAGATCACAGGGATTGATTCCATATAGGGTAATAACTATGAATAAGCAGTTGAGAACTACATTGGTAAAGAGTTAAACTATTCCAAACTGTATGTACAATACCTTTATATAACCACTATTTCCATTCAGCAACAGAAAAGGAAATGGAATGATTTCTAATCCCTTAACCAGCCTTTAAATACATTTATTACCATGAGCACAGGTAGATATGAGCTGTAACTAGATGTAAAATAAAATGAGATGAAACTGGAGAATAGAACTATGCTTGCACACATTTGAAAATGAGAAATTATAAATCATAGACTTTCATATACAGTAATCATCTATGGATAAAATTGTCTCATAAATGTCCAGCAAGTTGTTCATATGTCTAGACAGTCTGGCATAAAACTAGTTCAGTATAACCAGGAACAGAGGTAATTATGCTATAAATACCAGAGTATAGAATTTCACGAAAAATTGTGAACAAAGCACATCAGAGGAGTAGATAAATATCAGATATAACAACCTGTAAATTCTGATGTATGCCATTTAGAAATCTGGAATGTCAGTAGCATTTTCCAGAAAACAAAATAAGTCAGACGAGCAAATTTAACAAGCCAAAATAACATGGTGTGAGATTATACGCACGATATATACAGTCCCGGTAAAAGTATACTGTGGCATAGTATATCAAATACAATCTAACAGCATAAGCTATATATATATACATTTCCCATAAGGTTCAAATACATAAGGAGCCTCTCAAGCTGGAGCATTAAACGTGCAATCCCTACTTCAACAAAATAAATCTAAACAAGCGCCTTCTGCGCAACAGTACATGAGGTCGATATCAGATTTCGACGCCCATGAGGACGATGCAACAGGAGAAGGACAATAAATCCCACAAGATTACCGACCTAGATGGCCAAGAGGTCCACGTTAGCCACCCTCACGATTTAAAAGATTAAGTGTTGTGTTTACGAACATGCCATAATCATTTGGTTACCTGCAAACAACCAATGCAAACAAAACCAAAGGAGATTAGTCGACTTGAAGTAGCGGAGAGACATAAGTGAAGAACGAAATTATTAAAGCGGTCAAAACCATACCTGTGGAATGCAAGATACAGATACATAGGTTCCTGAAACAAATTTGTGTGCCGAGAGGAGTTAACTCGTCATATCTTCCGAATAAGGAGGAAGTTGCAATTTAAAACAGAGGCGAGTAACTCAAGCAATACCTCATGAAAATCCACGATAAGGGTAGACGTCTGTTTGATGGAATGCGAAGCCACTACACCAGAGGCCTAACACGCCTGAGTGTCATCCTATGAACTCGCAGGAGTAGGGTTGACGATAACCCTGCAATCGAAACTCAATCACAATTAGCGCTGAGAGTATGCGATGTGTAGCCTGAAACAGGAAGCATATCCCTTACTAAGGACTAAATACATACGCAGAGCCAGCGCATGACCAGAGTTGAACAACGTCCTGAATCATTTAAGCAATACAATAACATTAAACTGAACGCTGAGGTAATTACCTGAGCTCTGGTAGATAGAAATGAAGCGCCATGACTTTATCTACAACAGAGAAGTCACAAACCCTCGGCCAAATGTAGAAATTGGCAAGCGCAGAGATGCACCACGAGCGGAAGAATGTAGAAACCCGACTCAGCTCTATCCAGAAGACTTTTATTACTCATGAATAACCGCCTTAACCCTAATCAAACAAGATCACCATCGTCCACTTGGAAGAATCGTGGAGGCCAAGCCACGGATCGAGAGTAGCCGAGGTGAGTTAAGATTTGCGTATCGCATTAATGGAGTTTAAATCCAAATTCCAGTCGATATGTCCGGCACCTGTGTGAGTATGGTTGATGTACATCCCGCATATTGAGCTGGCACATTGACGTGGACTCACCAGACCAGCGAGTAGAGGGGTGTGGCAAACTACACAACGATACCACTCCCAGTTGTTCGTTATGACGCCTAACGTGGTCACAAGTGACTACGCATTGATAACCATAACAATTAAAATCTATTCTGACCATACGCCTTACGTGTACATGGATTTCAAGTCGCAGTACAATATCTGAAGGCGATTGGAAATCTTATGTAACGTGGTAGGAGTCATATCAATCAACGTACATGAGTGGTGATGCCAAACAATCCTATGTCGAACATATAAACATAAAAACAAAAATCATTTCCCTCAAGGCTATACCAAAACACATAGCGGAGTAATCATAACTATGTGTCGAAGGGTCGAACTTATGGTTGACCCCAACGATCATTTGATTCCTATTTGATTTTACGTGCCATATAATTTGCCATTATGTTCAACAATTCGATAAATGAAATAGGTGGACCTCAAGAACAAGGTGAAATTGCAAGGGTAGGCGAAATTAACATAAATATGTAAAGGTCCAAGACATGATAAATATGTTCACCCTTGAGATGAAATTAACATAAGGTAAGAAGTAAGAGCAGAGGATTTAATTGCGACAGTATATGATGATGACAAGCATAATGACAAAAAAAGGAAATGTCATAATAAATCCATACTTACAAGTCTGAGTTCATAACGAAAATTTTTTTTTGGGTGTGAAATTAGGAGATGTGACA